>CM026420.1:18072646-18229354 GCA_014858505.1 Corymbia citriodora subsp. variegata | reverse complement strand
ATACGACAAACCCACACAAAGAAAGACGCGGCAAATACAAGGGATACTAACTTGGAATAGTGGAAACAACTTCACCCATCTGCAACCGATCTGAAGCAACAACCCAAAAATCACCACATCAAACGCAATTAGCAATCCCGACACTGACCCACCACACGAAAACATAAAACAGGAAAAGGGTAACCGAAGAACCGGAGGGACCTACAGAGGATCGTGGTTTTCCCAGCATTGTCGAGTCCGAGCACGAGGATCCGAGCTTCCTTGTTGCCGAACAGAGACGAGAACATCCGCGAGAACAGGATCCCCATCTTCGCTCCGAACCCGAATCAGAGCACGAAACGAGATCAGAAGACCAGATCTGGCGAGAAGCAGCGCCCCCCCTTGTTCCTCCCCCCTGCGAAAGAAACGAAGCACCGTGAAGCCGAATCCCAGGAACAAGCGCACGCAACTTCGCGATCGCGACCGCAATCGCTATGCACCCAACCCAAGTGATCTGCGAATTGGGGTGGTTGCCTGAAGATTAAGTAGAGGGCCCTGCTCCGGCGTCCGAGGTGGGCCGCGATCGCGAGGGAGAATGAACCCGCAAATGTTTCGGCAGTGGAACTAGCAGAATAGCTCGTGCTTTTAGCGCGAAAAGGAGCTTCTCACTTCTGCGGGGCGGACGCCTGGTTCTTCTTTGCGGGTAGATAGATTCTTCCTCTTTTTCGCCTGCCTCGCGAGCCGCGACGTGAGGGCCGAGGAAGACGAGCGAGGAAGCCGCTGTGGGCGGAGGTGCGAAATTCTTTATGTCGCTCGATATTTTCTCTTCGGTTTGTCTTATTTTCAGCTAAAGTGATTGTATTGTCAAAACTAAGCACAAAAAGATACTTTGATGCCAAAATAAACTTGAGTATCAGACATTTTAGTGTCAAGTTTGATGGCTGAACTTAAAAATATCACGTGATATTTTTTAATAATATAAATTGCCGATGTTGCTTGTCAGAAAGCCGAATCAACTTAGACTCGGCTAAACGACATCATTTTTGGCCGAATTTAATTTTTATTACAAAAATTTATTAAATTCAATTAAAAACTTTAAATTAAAAAAAAAAAAAGTCAAGCGGGGGCTCTTCCGCTTGTCGCTCCATCGTTGATGGGGCGGTGGTAATGAGTGGCGAGAGTCACCGACGCTTGGGCGAGAGTTGGCAACCCTTATTGACTGAAAGTGAAGGTTGGCGACCCTCGTTGACCAAAGGCGAGAGCCTGCAAGCCCTTGCCAAAAGCCAAGAGACAGCCACCCTTTCTCAGATCTGGGTAAGAGTTGCCCTTGCCCGAGCTTGGATGAAGGTTAGCAACCCTTGCCCAACACCACCGAACCTAGGATGAGTTCCAACAACCCTAGGCAAGAACCACCGATACCTAAGCGAGGGTCATCAGTGCCTATGTGAGGGCAAGTGGCCCTCACCTAGATTTAGGAGAGGGTCTCTGCCCTCTCTCAATAGGCCCCTACCTCCGATTAGTGAGGCTTGCTAGCGCTCATCCAGGTGTCAACAACCCTTGGCAACCCTCGCCAATCATTGCCGTCACCGACCCACTAGTGATTAGGGGTGTCAAAAACCGAACCAAACCAAACCGAAATTTTGTATGTTTTCGGTTCGGTTAACCGAATCGAATTGGAATTCTTAATAAAAATTGAATAATCTCTCTTCTTTATCATCTCTTTTTTACTTAAATTCTAATAAACAAAGTAAAAATAGGAAAACCGAACCGAACCGAACCGCATTTTCGGTTCGGTTCGGGCCGGTTTCGGTTCGGTTCAGGACGGTCTCTTATCGGTTTGATTCGGTTCGGTTTTTGAAAAAACCGAACCGAACCGAACCGTTTACACCCCTACTAGTGATAGGGTGGCTGCCATTAGCAGGGTTCTCCTTTTTTGTTTTATAAGTTTTTCATATAATTAATTTTTATATTAAAAAATTGAATTGATGTGACATCATCGTTTTGGACTAAGTCTAACTATGTTAACACCCAAACATCGTTTTGGGTTTACCTGGCCACGTTAGCTCGCAAAATGACGTCACTATGCACTTCTCTTGTTAGAAAACCGCCACGCCACTAATTTGGTCAGATTTTTTTGCCATTGACACTTTAAGTGTTTTACTTTTCTCCAATTTTAACACTTAAATGTATATTTTGAAAATTTTGGCACCAAAGTGTCCACTTGTGCTAAGTTTTGGCACTCCAACCGTACTTTAGATTTGTATTTTCCATGTAATTTGTGTACTTTATATATTGTTTTCTCCTCTTCTTCTTCTTCTTTTTTTAGTCATTTAGTAAAACTATGTATTCATAGTTGTTCCGACTTTTCTTTTTAGTCTCATGCATATGTTGCGGTCCATGATTCTTTTGTATTTGTGGAACTTGGGACTATCAAGTGAAGAGTAAGCCATGCATAGGAGAAGAATACAACTGATCAATAAGAACGACGTCAGGACGGTTGGTGTTATGAGTTTTAGGAAAGAAAGATTATATTACTTAAAGGTTTTGAAGGCGGCTTAGCCTCTAGTGCATAAACTAATCGAGAGTTGATGCTGCTATCTTGATGAAGTCATGGTGGGCCGTAACCAATTATTTAACTTAAAGTGATATGCTCTCTTGCTCGATGGATTAGACACCTGAGCTAAACTAGGTGTGGTACGATCCGATACAAAGAAGCTATTTGCCATATTATTTTCTTGAATAACTATAGAATGAAGGCTAGCTTAGTGCTGTTCGCTCACTAAGCATCGCATAAGTTATTTCATGGCTAAGAAAGTGCTAGCCCATGACATAGCCACGTCACCTTCACCCTCTATTAATTTTCATGTTATGAAAAATCTCATGCTAATACACCTATAACGCATTTACCAAAGTTATGCTCCAATCACCAAAATCTAATTGGGAAATCCATTAAAATATACTAAGTTTTCTCTAACAACGTCATCAAGTTTCAAAAATACGTTAAAATCCCTAATATTTTATAATAAGAAAATTTATTGGAAGGTAAATATGGCGAAGTACTAGCTTAGAATTTTTTGGTAACATGAAAACTAGTTTGGGATAAACATGGCACAAATATACCATTTCAACATTTTTAGTGGTATTAACTCTTTCTTTTTCTCTGTTTGGTTGGGCTGACTAGCTCCATTGTTTTGTTATTCTTTTTTGCAAGGGTTAATTTCATAACTTAAATATCTTGATACAACAGCGTTATAAACAAATAACTAATTGTTCGTATTAACAATAGAGATCCTGGGATATGTAACTAAAACATATATTGAATTTAGCTAAAATTAATTGTTCAAACACCTTCATAAAAGTGATTAAAGTGAAGAGAAGAGAATGATCCATGGGAATAGGGGGAATATTTCAACACTTTTGTTATTCTTAAATGGTTTGGAGTAGTTGTAGCATGAAATCAAGACTAATAATTTTATTGTAAAATATTTCAAAGAAAATAACTTATTGAGATTTGTAACAAAGTAAGGGAAATGTTCTAATCATGGCAAGAGTATTGGTGTGACATCCTGAATTTTGACCCATTTCGAAATATATGAAATGATTATTTTAGTAATGCGTTTTTAGTTACGTTTACTCTGAACCGGCCCCTCATCAATTAACTAAATATTCAGAAAGGTAATTAAGAATTGATACGTATACGACCAATGAATTCAATCAGGAATAGGCCACTCGACCAAAAGGATCAAATAGGGATGACATCATGTTGTTGCAGGCCAATTAGAGAATAGAAATAAATCGATTCGGCAGAAATACAAGGTCAGATTGCATGTGATTCCGCACTACTTTGATATTGACTACGCACGACGTTAAACCAATTTTCTTTTGGCCTTGTACTCAGCGTGAGCAATTATCCCCTTATGATTACATGGTAATCAAGGATGGCCTTGATTTGAATAGGCACAATTATGGATTGAAAATCTATCAACCACGGGTCAAATGCGCAAGAAATCCTAAATGCCATTCAATGGTTAAATCATACTAAAGTCGTGATTGATCAATTTTAACCAGGAATTTCAACTTGGTTTCGTATTGAACTTTCAAAGATGTCCAAACTAAAACATTGGACATTGCCTTATGTCGCGACCTCCCCGAAGGTGCACCACCTAGGGTTTGGCTAATGGATTACTAAGCCTAAATTTAGCTTAGGCTCTCCCAAGCCTATACCAATTCGCAATTTAAGGTTTAAGTTTTTAGTATGCAAATATTTTTACTTGGAATCGCCACTAATCTATTTTTTGGTGGGTTCATTAGAAACCAAAGTAAAGTAACGGGATAATTACTTTACTCTTATGAATCAGAGACTATGGGATCAAGAACTTGATTACGTTAGATTTCTCTAACGCCCTTTCGGTACCTTTTCTCTTTTATTTGAAAAAAATGATTTGTAGGCAGTTTTTGTTGATTTTAATTTACTCCCTAACATGCAATGTGATCATGCAAGTGCGCAACCATTATCTAACACTCAATAAAGCAAAGCAATAAATAAATTGCAAGGAAAATGAGGAAGTTACTTACCTTGAAACTACGAAAGCGCCTGTGATGTTAGCTTAAAAGTTACATCAATGATCCGAGATATAATTTCTAATTAACACGCACATTCAAATGTTTCTTAAGGTTTTCACTTATTTAATGAAGCCTAAAACTACGTGCAATGCATGTAATGATATACGAAACTGTCTAACTATAATAGCATGCAATGTGCAACCTAATATGCAAACTATATGTCACACGATATTAATTATTTAACTTAATCCAATGCTAAAAAATATTTAATGTAACTACCCTAGTATGTCACGCATTCAAATGACCCTAAACATGCAATGGCTGGATGACATACGGGAGATGACCTAATTCTACATGACATGAGCATGGCAATTTTTATGTTTTCTTTTTAATAACTAATGAAATTTCCTAAGCTTCTACGTCTTCTCTAATGTAGACTATAAGACTAGTCCGACATGAAACGCATTAATCTACCCTATTATGTAACAGATTTGTTTATGCATTTTTGTAAGTTTACTAAAAAAAATCAACACATGATGCAACCGAGCATACAATTTTCCACGACCCAAGATAGAAAATTAAAACAATCAAAAACCTGATCCGACGTCTCGCGGCTCAATATTTTTTATTATTGAGATTTTTTAACACGACACAATGACCTCACTCAATCAAAATTCAATTAAGCATGCAATACTTCAAACGAGGAAACAAAATATCCAAGAATTAATTTAGATAGGAACTTTACGTACTTTGATTATCCGTTTCCTAGTTCGGACGAGTAACAAATTGCAACAAATTGCGGGAATCACAATCAACGATGCTTCGAGGTGGATGGCGAGGGTGTGACGGGAATGGCGACGTGAGAGCGATTCACGCTAGGGTTGGGCTTGACTCGATGGGCTCTTGCGGTGATACACAACTAGCTAAGGGATACGTCATCACTTATTGAAGATGCCCGACAATTAAACTGAATTTGCAACCATGGAAGAGCAGTTAATCGATCAAAAGAAATTTGCAAAGAGATGAAATTAGGCACCACAAATTGCCGAATTCCTTGACTTCACTGAACAGTGCGACCGTGCTTCTCTTGGCTGGAAAACTTTGACCAAAAGACCATGCAATTCTACTGGAGCAATTACCGAACGCTTGGATCCCTTGATAGTTGCGGTATATCGTGCAGGTATGGCAATTACAAAGTATAATTGCTTGCAAATCAACTCGCCTATATTTGATCATTATGGTGATTAAAATGCTGGTTGCATTGTTTATAGCACGCATGAGCATTTGTATTGTGCAGGGTATGGCAATAGTGAGGTAATAAAGCCTGCAAGTTGATTAATTGCTGATTATTTCTTATGGGGTTTACCGGATAAATCACGTTGTTAGTTAAGGCAAAGCGAGGATCGCTTTGCAATTGATCTGTCATTGTTATAAGGTGTATGCCTGTTAGGAACCCCAAGGCGAGTTGATGTCCTAACTGGGCATTAGGGCGATAATTCACTAAGATTATATCTCATTCGTTGTTGTTAAACATTTTTAAGTCTGTAGTTATAACACCTATATTGCTATGGATCGAATAGTGTTGGAGCACATCATGGAGGGCAGCGGGATTGTGTGCCCAATAGTTGAAGGAAGTAGATTAACCATGCGTAGTATCTTTGGATGACTATAGAGCAAGTCACTCAATTGAGGTGCTTGTATATAAACTTTCTAAGATTAATTAGTACAAGAATAAAAACGACATTGCTGTTGTTGCATTAGTCTTTTTACTATCCCTACTTTGATTGGCTGAGTGTTCTATGGATTCGCTTCCGCATGCGTTTAATCACAAGATTAAAAAAAAAAAAATACTTGGAATGCGTTTTGGGACATCGCATTCTTTAGCCAAAGTGAAGGGGTTGTCACGTACTTGGTGTTCGAGGCGTGACAATTGGGCTCTATCAATTAATCCTCAAGCCCCACTCAAATTTCATCGATTGAACCAACCCATTCACAATTCATGCAAGCAAGAGCCAATTTCTGCTGCAATCTTATTATGTGGGTTCAATGATGAAGTTGTCGATTATCTGGCATAGTTGTCGATTTGTAGATTTGTTGCCAAATTCGAGACTTTCCATCAACAACCTAATGATGGGAGGCTATTTTGATGACTTTCCATCAATTTCTACCTCTATTTGATGACTTTCTACTGTGGCTATTTAGCTTCCAAGGCCGGTTCACAAATTTAGAGTCTTATCAAGTATCAATACATCCACATATATTTAGGTCTCTTAATTCAGAACTTGTTATGAGTCATCCTCAAACTAATGCCATTATGGTGGTAATGAAAGAGGGAAAAAAGAGGTAAAGATGCCATTATGATAGTTGTTGATCAATTTTCGAAGATGCAAATTTTATTTTCCATACGTACAATACTTCTCACGTTGCTAATTTATATTTCAAGGAGATTATTCATTTGCATTGAGTCCCTAAGACCATTGTGTTTGATTATGAAACCAAGTTCTTGAGTTACTTTTGGAGAATCTTATGGAGGAAGCTTGGTACTGAACTCTTATTGAACAAAACTTTTCATCCTCAAATCAATGGTCAAACTAAGATAACTAACCACATCATCACTACTTTATCTTGGAAGCATGTTGAGTAAATCTTTGAATGATTGATATTTAAAAATTGTGTATGCTGAATTTGCTTATAATCAATCACCAAGTTATACCACTGATTAATCACCTTTTGAAATTGTGCATGGAATCAAGCATATTACACTTATCGACATGAGACCTATTCTACTCAACTAGCAAGTCTACTATGACATTGAAAAAGAGAGCCAAAGTTATGAAAAAAGTTTCATGAGCAGATTCAATACAAGATTAAGGAGACAAATGAGTCTTACAAACAGAAAGCAAACAAGCATTGGAAGAAGACTCAATCTCAACCAGTAATCTTGTGTGGTAACGCTTAAAAAAAGAGAAATTTCCGACACACCAAAAGAATAAGCTTATGCTTAGAGCTGATGGCCCCTTTAAAGTTCTTGAGAGAATTGGTGAAGTATGTACAAGGTTAATCTCTATGGAGATGTGGTGTCTTGGCAACTTTTAATGGAGAAGGCCTTCCTCCATATATTGAAATGAAGAACTATCGCTTTTGATGGCAAGTCTCAAACAACACAAGGAGTTTGATATAGGAACATCTGGCTTTATCAATCAACCCTCAAGCTCCACACAAATTTTGTTGATTGAACCAACACTTTCACTATCCATGCAAGTTGATTGAACATTTGAGTTGAACCGACGCATTCACTATCTATCGTTGATTGAACATTTGGCCAATTTCTATTACAATCTAATTATGTGGGTTCAAGGATGAAGTTGTCGATTTGCAAGACTTATTGTCAAATACTAGACTTCTCATTGACAACGTAATGACTGGAGGCTATTTTGATTGATTTTTACCGATAGTCAATGACTTTTCACTGTGATTGTTTGGCTTTTAAGATTGATACACAAATTTAAAGAGTCTTATCAAGTTTCAATGCATCTAATAATTAGTCACATGCATTTAGGTTTCTTAATTCACTGGTTTTTATGAGTCCTTACTTTGATGTTGCTTTTAAGAGTCATAATTAGGTGAATTCTCCCAATAGTCAATTCACTTTTGGGGAATTCGAAAAGTCCTCTTTTGTTTAACCTATTTTGTTTAGTTTATCTATAAATATAATTGTAATCTCTACTATGAGAGAGAACAAATTGAGTATATGAATATATGAGATTTTTCCTTTGTGTGAGTAGATATTTTAGTAGATTACTCTTATCCTAGTTTCTTTATCTTTGAAGAGTGGATTACTCATTATTGGTGAGCTAATAAGCCCATTTATCCTAGGCTAGTGGTTTTTCTTTAGGCCTTGTGGTGAGCTCATCCTATCCAAAGTCCTTTATCTTTGATGAGTAGCTAGGCCTTTAAACCTTGGTGGTAAACTTTGTCAATCTGGATCTATTTTCTCATATGGTGGTGTGTCATTTAAGCTTTGGTGGTAATTATATTCTATCTTGTATTTACAATTAGAAATCTACATCCATCCCGCTAATCTATAAGTAGTTCCTTTGATGTTACTCAAAAGACACTTGCCCCCTCATCTCTACGAAACTACATCAAAAATGAAAAAGGAAAAACTGATATAGAAAAGTATAGTGGCAATACAATGTTTTGTGTCCTTTTGAATTAATTCTTCCAAAGAAAAGTGATTTAGACTTGTATATTAGAAAAGTAGTGAAGCAATTTTAATCTAAACGCTCTACATATCTTTGTAATGAACTTTCACAAAAAAAGATTGCATTATAAAGTTGCACACCCCGACTCTCGAGCTCGCGGCAACCCCATTTCACTTGAGATCTATATGTACGACGTCCCAGGTACTGTCGTCGACCAGTTCATTTTATCTTGTAATTATGCACATGCGGAAACGAACAACTCCTAAACCAAACAACAGGGATAGCAACAACAGAAGCAGAAGAAAGACAAACACCATTTTATATATCTGAAGGTTAGCCGGCACACCAGTAAATACATACACGCCTTACTATAGGTGACAAGCTAAGGCCTACTCAAATAGAGACCGGCCTGGCTAACCTAACACTGTACAAGTGCCTACTCACGGGCCTCAGAGGGATCGCTCTCTTCGATCCTCGGTACTGCATCATCTAGGGCCTGAAAATGTTAACCACGACGGGTTGAGATAAACTCAGTAAGTTAAAGTCCTAAGCCCCGGTTAGGAACTTCGCTCGCCTCGGGAGTTTAACATACAACCTAATACAGCAATCATTGCAATAACACCTCAGAGAAATAACCACAAAAGACAGTTTAATACACAAGTACAATCTCAGGCGACCCTACCTAGCCTTGGCACACGCAACTTGCAGAAACTGTCATTTAATCCATCACGACATTAAGAGCATGCGAATAATCAGAGCATCTCACACAACTTTCTCGTGCCTCACATCCACACATATGCTCCGATTATTACGACCACTAGGGCCACGGCACAACTTTATGGTTGGCGGTCTACCAGTCAAAGACCAGGCATCGTCCTCCCCCATGAGGCACGGCGACGTCACGGGCTCTCTCCCATCGACGGCATTCCCTATGGAGCATGGGGCCCGCTCACTGCCGCAGCCTCGCAACTGACCACTGTCAAGCAACCGACTGAAGTCAGGACGACCAAAAGGCCACGGCACAACCCCAAGGGTTGGCGGTCTACCGGCAGCGCCGGGCTCTCCTCTTAATGTGACCATGCAATACATCATCAAACAATCCATTCTTTTCTTTGCTCTGTCGTGAATGCAACATCACCCATGCTCATGCGACATGCCATTTCTGGTAACCCACGCAATATGTCATGCGGTACCACTCGCCAATTCCAAAAAAATCCAAATCAGCATTCGATCACGTATTTCATCAATATTCACGCGTGTAATTAACAATCGGCACTTCAATAAATCATAACAACCAAGAACACATCAAAATAAGCCAAAAATTAGCTTCTGCATGAACAGTGTCGTGAACAGTAATCCGTGAACAGTAATTTCGTCCGAAATTAAATAAATAAATAAAAATAAATAAACTTAACCATGGTTAACAAATTAACTTAACCATGGTTAACAAATTAACTCAACCATAGTTAATCTAACCTAACCATAGTTAAATTCTAACCTTGGTTACTTTTAAAACTAACTATGGTTACTTTATTTATTAACCCTAGTTACTTTAATACTAACTATGGTCAATTAACTAACCCTAGTCAGAATTAATTAACCAGAATAATTAACCAATCAACCTTAATTAATCACAAATACACAAATACACTAATTAACCCCTAAGCAAGATTAACCCCTAAACAAGGATTAGGAAGTTAACTTACTTGGATCGGAAATCCGGCGACACCGGCGCGTAGAGGGGAACGAGGGCTACGAGGGGTAAGCTCAGGGATGGCAACGGATGACAAACGATGGCCGAAACGGGCCAAAAACACTGATGGTTACTGTTCACGCGGAACTGACCAGCAGTGCGGAAAAGGCCGAAACGGGCGGTTCGGGGCGACCAGGGGTGACCGGGGGTGTGCGGCTGGCTTCCTAACTTCCAGGAATACACTTTGGGTGGTGGTGGCGGCTCCGGTGACGGCGGCAAGGCAGTTTTCCGGCTGGAAAACAGTAAGGACAGCAAGAAACAGCAGAAATGGAAGAGAAAAGGAAGAGAAAAAGGGAGAGAGAGGGTGGCTGGGCTGGTGCACGAATTTTGGGGGAGAAAGAGGAGAGAGAAGGAGCTGCTGGAGACTAGGATAAGGCCAAGGCAAGTGGGCAAGCCACTTGTTGAAGAACCAATCAAAACAAAGCAAAAACAAGCAAAAACAATGCCCACTTGGGCACAAAAGCAAGAGGCCTAAGAGAGAAGCCCATGGGCTGGAAATGGAGGGGAACTTGGGCCAACTTGGGCCCCTCTTGGGCTGGGCTAAATGGGTGCAAGGCCCATTGGGCCGCCGGTCTTGGGCCGGTCCACCTGCGGGCCCGAAACCCAGTCCAATTTTTCCTTTTTCCGACGCTTCCGTGTCCAACGGAAAATCCCAAAATAAATGAGGCGACATCTAAGTATTTAGTCCTGATATCACGGAGAAATCAATTCCCAAAATTGGATTAAAAATTGGGCTAAAATGCGTCAATTTTCAGGATGTTACAGGTTTAGTAACTTACTTGCATGAATATATTGTTTAGTTTAATAATGTATTCATAACTCATGATTAGCACTTTCTTTTGGAGAAGGAGTTGGCCAAAATGACAAGCTGCTTATTGTGACCTCGGCGTTACGGACTCACGGCAGGGAACGAGAAGCAAGAATTTCTTTATAGGAATAAATTTTTGCTTTTTTTTTTTTCTGATTCTGATGTAAGTTCATGGTACATTGTATAAGATGATGGAAAGGTGTTCTCCTGTGGTCATGGTGGACATGGTCAGTTGCGCCATTCTTCTATCCAGAGTCAGAAACTTCCTACAGTGGTCGAGGCATTTGCTAATGAGATCTCATCTTTATTGTTTGTGGAGGTTCAACTTCAGCAACTATAACTGGTAAGAAGTAAGAAGTGCATAAAGTCTAGTGAATTTATCCGTTAATTGCATATGTTTCTTATAGTCTTTGTCCTTCTTAGGAAGCAGCATTTTGGTGTATCAAATAGTAACTATCCCTTATGGAGCATTTGTAAGCAAGAGTTTTAATTTTGTAATGATATTGTCTCAAGTCAACTCCCTGAAATGGTTGAAATACTTAATTGTTGAGGCTAGGATTAACATCGCTTGCTTATGATAAGGAATTTAGGAGCGAAAATTCTAGACTAAGAATAGATTACTTGTGCTTGTCTAGTTCTTAGAAATACTTTAGAAATTTTGTTATCAAGGACAGTTGTCAGGTTTCATGACAAACCCAAAGGCAAGTTAGGTAGTTGTGATTATTGGTCGATTATTGGTCTTCTAGATACCGTGGCAAGTATAGATTGTAATTTTGTAGATAATGCTAGAATTAGAACTAATATTGAATTGATAGATTTAGTTACTCTAGTTTTGGAGATATTTTATGGTTTTAGTTCATCATTTGTGATAAACCTAGGTTTTATGAAATAATTGAGTGATTGATTACCTTATCATCCTTCTCTTCATAGCAGTATGTAGTTTTCCTACATAAGCTCAAGCGCAATTGGCTAATTTTGGTAGAATCACCTTTATAGGATGTTTAAAATGACATGAAATCAGGTCGATGAGTCATTTATTGAATTAAAAAGTTAGCATGGACGTAGGGAATTATCATCTCAAAATTTCGCAAAATATGATAGAATAGTCTTGAGATCAAAATCCTCAATTCCCTAGATATTTGTAAATTTATGCTCTACTCTCTGACATTAGGGCTCTTTCAAGTGTTGCACTTGCAGTAGTTTTTGTGCACTTATATATATTGGTCGAAGTGTGGAATTATGGTCAGAGTGTGCACTTATATATATATAGCTTTTGCTTTAATGGCTTTCATTCGCCGAACAGGTTTTTTCTATCGGTGGTGAATCTGGGCGTAACCTTCAACCATAGAACACTAGGCAGTTTGAAGCTCGGAAAAATGTGTAGTCGTCGCAAGAATCTGAAATGATGCAGGTCCAATGGGTGTCAAAGTGGAGCCAAAAACGGGGTTACAATCAGCTCCGATTGTCCTGTTCCAAAAAGAGACGTTGCAGGGATTCATAAAAGATGGCCATCGCAGGGCTAGGGGGAGGACAAAAACATTGAAGAGTACTTGTAGGGACAACGGTCGTTCTATATAACTCCAAGTTACGCTATAAAACTTAAACAGCTCAGTCGCTCCTCCGCTCGTGGACGTGAAGAAAAGGGCGGAAGCTGGCATGTGCCTGTGAGCTCTCTCTCTCTCCCCACCGCCACTTTGGTCGGTCGCATGGCTCGTAGGCCACCGTCACTGTTTCATGCGTAACCCCCTTTGCGTTGCCCCTTTTCAAGGGGATGAAAAAAATAATCATGCATTCCGACCTTTCCTTAATTACTAAGCCTATTAATGGGAAAGGAACCTTCTCTTTTATGGTTCATAGTTCTCCCGTATGCTTCATTTACTTCCTTCGCATGGCGTTGTCCAAAGTAAGAAGAATTAAAGAAGGGATGACATAATCCACGCATGCCTGTCGGCATCTTTCGAAGTCTCATTTTTGTGTGATTTAGAATAGTTCACTTGATACATCCTAAAGTTCATCTCTTACCCGTCGCAATCTCAAATTGCACTTGTAATTCAGTAGTCATCATCTCGCCTCCATCCCCCTGAGCGGGGTCCATCTCTACCGTCCCTTTGTTCCATGCCATTCCATGTTCCTCGTATTCAGGCTTACTCCTCTAGAATTAGTAGTTGAGCCCTCCCCACTATTTGACATTGAATGGAAACTTCATAAGATTTAATTAACAACAAGTGACAAAAAAATCGTAGGTCATGGAAATATCCCTTCACCACCCCTTTTTTTTATTGATGCTGCATCAAATTCATCACACCCGTCACTTCCCTTTTGTCTATTAACATACACTAACAAAATTAAAGAGACAAAAAAAACCCACAAAAGAGAAAAATCGAAGAGAGAAAAGAAAATAAATAAAATAGAAAATGGGCTTTGGGATGGCTTGCGCGGTTGGTTGGGGAAGAGTGAATTAGAACTTTAAGAGGGCCAGGGGCTCTTTTTTTTTTTTTTTACATGTTCATGGGCCAGAAATTTTTTTTTTTTAAATATGTTCATGCGCAATAATTAATTAATTAATTTATTTATTATATACCTCTCTACAAAAGTTGAGCAGTGAAATTTGAAAAGATTTAAATCTTATCTTGGTTCACATCAAATATGGGAAAGGATTTTTTACAATCCGAAAGATATTTGAAGACTTTTTAATCCTACATTCTCCTATCTTATCCCAATTCAAATTGGAGGTTTCTTTCCGTCTCTAGATCTTCCCCTTGCTCCGCCTCTTCTTCCCTCAGGGTTTCTCTCCGATCTCTTCTCTCCCTCGCTCCGCCCTCTTCTTCCCCTAGATTTCATTTCTCATCATGTATGAAGCCACTAGGGCAGGTGCTTTCGTGGGTATGTATTACGCGTACTTTGACCATGGTTGGTGGCACCCCATTCGTGGCCTTTTGATGGACGATTCGGTAGTCCGACACGAGGAGAACACTATCGTTGGCGGAGCTGCCATTGCCGCATTTTGTGAGGGTTTGGGTACATGCCGACATAACGTTTGCAGGGTTTCCAAGATGACCGGGCTGAATAATCGCATGGTCGTGCAAGTTGGAGGGATGTGTTTTATCCAGCAGCAGGGAGTAACATCCTTCTTCACCGAGGTATACTTGATTTGGTTTAGTTTAGTTTAGTGAGCTAGTTCCTTGCACGAACATGTATTCATACCTCGTGATCAGCACTTTCTTTTGGAGAAGGATCAGCACTATCTTTTGGAGAGGGATTTGTTCTACTACGACGAACTGTATATCGTGACCTCCGGACTCACGTCACAGAACGACCAGCATTAACCCTGGAGGCGGAGGCTTTGGCAGGAGGGGCCGAGGGCTCCTTGACAGCAACCCACACGGCAGGGGCACCGGAGGGAGAAGCTCACATAGCGCTAGCTGGGCACAGCCGTGGGCGGAGGTGTCCACGCCGGAGAGCGGAGGCATCCAAGCCGGAGAGCGGAGGCATCCAAGCCGGAGAGCGGGGGCTGTGGGCCGTCGGCAGGGCCCTGCACGCGGGAGAGGGTGAGTTTCACTCACTTGGGTTCTCCTGGGCTAAAACTGCATTAGATTGCCTGCTTTTGTGTTGGATTATGACATTCCGGTTGTACCCGTCTGAAAGGATTTGCTAATTTCAGTTGAAGGACATTTGTGTTTAGGGCTGGCTTTTTGCTTAGATAGTTATTATTTAACTGGTGAATGTATTAACAGGCAAGGGGCATTAGAAATTGTATGAAATTTGAAATCCACTTCTTCGGAAATAGATTGACTTCATTTCTGACTATCTTTGGTCCATGACACATTGTGGAACTTGCTGGAAGTCCTCATCCACTAATTTACCTAGTCAGAGCGTGGAATTCTGGTCTGAAGATTGACAATTAAGCCTTTCTGCATGCATGCCATAACATTTGCTTTAGTCTTTATGGATCTTCTAGGATCAATGCTGGAATGGCCCAAAAAATTGCATAAAGAAAAGAAAGACATTTGCATGTTAATTTGTTCCTTAATGACTAGATGTCATTTCTTGAGGATTTTGAGCGTTCACCAATATGTTTAGACAGTAGATGCAAGTTGTGAGATTGAAGTTCCAATTATTGTAGTGGCTAGCTAAATTGCAAATATTGCCCCTTTTACATTTTTGGGGGGTTATTCAATGCTTCTTGATAGCTTTTATCTGCACAAGGCTTATTTATGTTTGTTTCTTAAACGATGGTACAATTGTTGCGGTCAAAGTGGTTGGGTTTTTATGTTTCTCACTTCTCTATCCATACATGTGATATGTAGCAGAGTGATATGCAATCTAATCTAGAGGACATGAGATTATTGGAGCTTTCTGCATTTGTAGATCATTATTGCTCAGTTGCTATAGGTGCAATCTTTGTGGGAGATCGTTGTGATATGCATAGCATTGTATTGGTAGCAGTGGCAATGTGTTGTTCCTCTGTGTATCTAGTCTCTAACTTCTCCATCATAGACCAATTGGAACTTTTGCTCTTGTCTGATGACCTTGTCCGACTGAAATAGAGTTTTTCAAAACTGATTATTTAGGCCACCATTGACTTTCTATAGGAACTACGAAGTACTCGAGGAAATCGTTTATCTTATGGCCATAAAAATTTTCCTAGCCAATAGCCATCTATCTCAAATGCTTAGGAGGTGGGCACTTTTTCTCCTTGAAGCATAATTAGATGATTGTCTTAAGTTTTATTCTTCCCTCTCCCTTTACCACCATCTAGAGTAGCAGAAGTATTTTGTGCCAGATAACTAGTATGTGATTCTAAGAGATGTGGAGACGATTGGAACAATATATGTGTCGCATTCTATTCTAGGACCTTCTAATTGCAGATGTACCATTGCCATGGAATCTCAAAGCTAAAGTAGCTCCCTTGGACCTTGACATAAGAACTGAGATTATAGATTGCGTCATGTACCTTGCTTGCTTCCATTTGAAATGTAAATAGTCCTTTCATTTTGTGAAATATATAGTTGCTGATAGGTTCTCGCTTGCCTCTACATGTTGCATTAGTTCATGTTCTTTCTTCTGGTTTTTGTCCCTATGCAGTGTTTGAGAAGGGTTGGTGTTTGCGAAGCCCCATTTGCTTTTTCTTGCTTTCCTTTGCTTTTGTGAGCAATTTCCTCTTATATTGTTTTGGAGGTTTCTTATCCCTTTTCCTCTCTACCCAAGAATTTTGAACTTGCTTGCAGAGGTTGTCATTAAGGTTTACAGCGATATGTCTGTTTCATCTACTAAAGACATTCCATCTGTGCATGTGTCTTAGGAATTCTCTTTTACAGTCGAGGGTCAACCTTAGACCAGCCCTGGATCGGCCCAACCCTACCAATATTGGTCTAGTTCTTAGGGTGACTAAGTCTGTCCTCAGTCTTAGGATCCTTGGATCAGCACTGTACGGGTTGGTCCTCAGTCTTAAAAGTTTAGGATTGGTTTAACCCAGACCAACCCTAACTATATATATTATATATTATATATAACATATTTTAGATATATTATATATTATATTTTTTTTATTTTAAAAAGAAAACCCTAACTTAAATAGCGTTAAATGGCGTTCTCCTCCTCCACCTCCAATACATCTTGTCCTTTTCTTTCTTTTTTATCCCCTTTAATTTGCCAAGTAAAATTGAAAGTAACAACTTCACTCTTGAGTAACCTCATCCTGCTCGCCGCTCAACGCTCACCCTACTCATTGCTAGACAATCGACACTCACCACTTGATGCTCGCGCTACTCACCTCTCTTCGGTGGCCTCATTTGTCGCCAAGTAAATTAATTGGCCTCGAGTCAACCCTGGAATTAAACAGAACCTATAGGATTGGTTCGGTCTTTGGTCCCAAGCTCAACAAGGTTGATCTTTAGTCCCAAAAATTAGAAACCAATACTGTGCAGATTGGTCCCTAAGTTAGGCGCTAGACCAACCCAACCCAGGCCATACTCACCCCTACTCGTCATCCTAGCTGGGTTTGTTGAGTCAACCTGTAATTTTTAGAGTTGATGAATTTCCTAGGGAAAATGGCAGTTTTAAAAGCTATTTCAGGGCATTTCTTTTTCTCATAGCTAAAACCAGAGCTGGTGGCGAGCAGATTACTTCCTTGGCTTCATACCTTCCGAGGTATAGCACCCCGGAATACCACAAGAAAGAGCAATAAAACAAGGTGGGAATAAGATCTAAAAAATGGATAGGACAACCAAGAGAAATTCAATGGCTTTCTGGCGTTCATCAGAATCTCTTGAATCTCCCTCCTTTATCATTTTACATCAAGAATCTCTAAGATTCCCAATTCTCTTTTCTAAGTTTGGGTTTGAATTTTTTGAGAAAACCACTGTCTCAATAGAATCAAGATTTATTGTTATTAGGACTAAAATAATGGATGATCCACGCAGAATATGGTCACAGGCTTCAACATTTGAGACCATCATCTGGTCTATCAAGATACCACTAATCTGTATAGGAATTGGGTCCTGCCTCATCCTGTTCAAGATTGCAGTGATCCCATACACTTCTAACCTTCCTCATCTCCACTATCCCCTGCTTCTGGAGCTCCATCAAGGCCTTTCTCTCCGCACCTTGCATTCGTTCCCTCCTCAACTTCATTATCGTCGCCAATGTTGCTTCATCCACCTTCCACCACCAAAGCCAGATCATCAAACCTGTGAGAAAGGCTCTCCTGCACACAGAAAAGAGTCTGAATCTGAAATTTGAATTCAAAATTTACGAAGATGAAGCAGCAGTCTTTGAGGTCACTTCTTTGCATGAAGCCACCAAAGAATCCCACCGTCAAGATCAAGAATGGAAAAATTGTCACCTTTACTCAAAATCAAGAACAGCAAAAAGAAGTGATCAAGCCCATGGCGCCAGTGGCTTCTGTCAACAAGAACGTGGACCCATCACAGAAAATTCCGACGACAAGGCTCTCTCGGGAAAATCTGGCGGGATTACCAGGAAAACAGCCAGGGAAGAGAAGGTGGGCTCACCGAAACCCGAAGAAGCAGATGACTCGCTGGACTCTGTTTGGAAGGCGATCATGGAGAACCAGGGGAGGCCCGCGACATGGCAGCTGAAGAAGAGCAACACGTAGGATTGACTGCCGATAGTTGTGGTGGCAGCTCAGGCAGAGGCCTTGCCGCCGGCACCGGCAGATCCGCATCAGCACAAGCTGCAGAAGTCGGAAGATGGTGGCGTCTATAACGGAGAAGCTGATGAATCATGACGAGTTGCACTGGTGAGCGGACGAATCCCATAAGGAAGATCAACAATGACCTGAGGCCGAAAGGATGCGAACACTCACCGGATTACTAGACGCTGCCACGTGGGCTGTTGGAAATTGAATGTCGACAGGTCTTGTTGCAGCAAATCGAGGGTGGATGCCGTCGTCGGTGTGTGTAAAGACTCCCAAGGGCTTGCTTGTTGGTGGTTTCGCCAAGAAATTCCACGCTCCCACCCTCATCATGGAAACCCTTACGGTGCAGGAAGGACTGGCAGTTGTGGAAGAGGAGCTTGTGTGCGTTAGGAAAAGTGAGCTGAAGTACAAAAGTGCAAGTGCTGCTGGCGTCGGACAATTTGACCAAAGTGAACTCAGTGATGGGCCAGACCGAAATTCCTGGGCCGGTCAGTCTGTGATGCTAGAATGCAAAACACTTATGGACCGAATAAATGGTGTGTCCATCACTCATTACTCCCAAGTAGATGTGTCAAAATGGATCATAAATCTATATTATAATTCACTTTTAGTTAAATTGGTCAAATATGAGTCAAGTGAAAATTAAATATGAGTCAAATATGAGTCAAGTAAAAATTAAATATGGGTCAAGTGAAAATTAAATGAGTCAAATATAGATTGAGTGAGTTATTAGGTAGACCCATCATCTCTCTTTCCATCCCCTCATTTATGCGTTCTCGACTTCCGTTGTCGATTCCGGCCATCACGCCACCGTCACCATCGATTTTTTTTTTAAAAATCAATTTTTTAAAATAAAATTATTTTCCAAAAACTATTTCAATTTAGAGGTATCCACATTTTTTTTATTTACTAATTTTTTATTATTTAATTTACTTTATAAATTTGATGTGAAATTTTTATTCAAATAATTTATATGTGAAAAGTTTAAAGTGGACTAAATAAATGAGAGTAGATTTTCTTAAATTAAATTAAATATTAATATGTGTTGGTAATATGAGTCGGGTATGGATCAGGTCGTGTATGCGTCATCAAATTTACATTGCATAAAATGGGTCAAAACGGGTTAAATTGGTCAATATGGGTCGAACCATTTTCGATTGGACCCAAACCCGACCCGACTCGACCCGTCCCAAGAAGCAAATCAAACCATGGATTGAATGGCAAAAGCACACGGAACCAACTCTCTTGGCCTGGATTGGCTGACTAAACCCCCTCACTCTCTTTGGTCTTATCTTATGGTGCATTTTTTACTTAGTAATGAATGAAATGTTTTTAATGACCAAAGAAAAAAAGCTTCACAGTTGTCGTCCGGCTTCGCTACAATGTGGTCATCTCAAAGTCAGTCTTTTGATCCTCTTGTTGCAGCGGTTATATCTTCGGCCAAAACATTAATCACGGTGCCCAAAATGTTACACTTAAAGGAGTTATTAGCCCATCGAACTCAGTTTCCCACCTAGTCGCGAAAACAGTGAAGCACAACAAATTTTTCAGGATTTCCAAAAGCTCAATTGGTTAAGCTATTTCTGTTTTACACAGCAATATCTAAGTACCAACAAACCAGTGCAGAAACTGGTGAAATGCTGCAGTTCTGCAGCACAAGGAAAGGGGCTCGGAGAAAAAATGTTCGCTCTTCCTACAAGCCCAAGCTCCAAAATATTCAACTAGTACCTAGGTATCGACAATATGCAATTCTTCTTTTCTACCACAAGGGAGAGGGGAACCGAAATATAAATATCAATCTGACATAGGCAGACCCGATTCGAACATGAACTCCACTTAGACATCCACGGTTCTATCTTACAGAAGTTATAGACAATCTGTTTGAAACAGGACATTGAAAATAACACATACTGAAACTCCTCACGTCCTCCGTGAAGCCTAGAAAAAACGGTTCGTCTTGGACAGTCCTGATGCGGTCTCAGGCTTGTTGAATCCAAAATATCATAGATCCTGATCCTGAGCTGGCAGCAATAAGTCAGCTGGCACCGGACCAATAGACCATACTATTAGGTGGTCAATTGGCTTTGGTCTCCAATAATAGGTCGTCCAAATTTGGAGCAATATATAAAAGCTTCCTTGTAGTGTTGGAACCAACAGAAACGTCTGAGGAGCAGAATCACAGCAGAGTGTTAGACAAACTTGAGATGTTACTGAAAATGCAATACGCAATACGATTGATTGATTGAGGAGTACGAGTCCGATTCGAGAGAGGAGCAAAGAATTCACAAGAAATAATGACTTGAAAAAAAAGAAGGTAAATTTCTTTAGGCATCTCTTCATTTTTTAAACTTGATCGGAGCAACTCCAATTCGGTTCTGCTATAGATCATCTGGTGAATAGATACTCCGAAAATGAAGGGATCGCCCGAGGTGATATTCAATCAACTAACAAAAATGCCATCTCATCCAAACCATGAGAGACACCTCAAAAGGGAAGGGATCCTGCCTGCCGTCTGGCCAGATGTAGCCGGTGACCATGACGAGTGCACCACCGCCCTCGAGGCCATCAGGCACACAGTCGACGGAGTTGATTTGGAGCTGGCACCGCTGAAGGGAGGTGAGTTTGGCGAGGATAGCCTCCTTGTCCTGGATCTTCTGGCCGTCGAAGGTCATTGCCGACTTCTCTCGGTACAGGTTGACCAAGTCCGCCCGGTTCGCATTGAACGTCCTGTGGTAGTCCTCCATGAACCGCTTGGCCTCCGCCATTGCCGGATCCATCTTCTCTCGATCGATCGATCGTCATCGTAATCTCGCCCTTCTGGTCCTGTGCTTCAGCCATGCAGACGAAAACCCTAGAATCTATCCTGGAGGCGAGAGAGTCTGGTTTATTTTTTGTTTTTCTTTTCGCTTTTTATTTGGAATCGTAGTCGCACTCCCTTAAAAAAATTATTAAAAAAAAAAACCAAAAAATCCGACCAAGAGATTTGGTCCTAGAAACTTTGCTAGGTTAGCAATGCAGACTTAAAACAAACTTTGCTAACAATCCTCGTCACAACGTGGACTATCCACAGTTCGACGAACTTCCACCTTCGGCGAGGGCCATGTTTGTTTGAGTGTAACCCACGTCTTGTTAGCGGGGGTCACATTATTTGTCAATCGACAAAGTCAAAATATATTATCATCGATCTCGTAAAATATATTCCGTCACCATAAGAAATAAAATCAACTAATCCCTAAAAATTTAATGTGGATGGTTGTACAAGTCTTGCTTTTATTTAACGAATATCAAGTAAATCAATCCAGAATTCTCTTATCTTTGCT
Organism: Corymbia citriodora subsp. variegata; assembly: GCA_014858505.1. Lineage (NCBI taxonomy): Eukaryota > Viridiplantae > Streptophyta > Magnoliopsida > Myrtales > Myrtaceae > Corymbia > Corymbia citriodora. The sequence continues at coordinate 18,207,567 of CM026420.1, read as the reverse complement.
GTACACGTGGATAGCACCATAAATAAATAGAATTCAAATACAAATAGAACAAATAAATTTTTAACAAATAAGAAATTGAAAATATAATAAAATATAATATGAATAAAAAATTCAAATAAAAAAGATAATATTCGACATCAACTTTGGGCCATCAACTTTGGGACATCAACACGTGGAGAGAAGAAGTTGTGCGTGAAGGTGAAGAGATGGAGAGAGAAAGTGCATAGGGGAGAGAGAAAATGTGGCACTGGATTTGAAAAAAATTGACTGGCCATCAACTTTGGGCCCACAAGAGGACATGTGTCGCACTCTGGAATAGCCTCTGGTTTGCCATGCTGACAAATGAGCTGTAGCCAATATTTTCTAATTGGGTATCACTCAGATTCCAGCGTGTCAAAATCCGACCCACTCATTGAGTGACACGTGTCTCCCAGGCCACATTGGTATTAAGCCCTTATGCCACTGTTCTCGGGGTGAAAATATTCGGTGGTATGGGCATGCCACGTCAATAGCTGAGTGGTAATTGTCATATGCTAACGTGGTGTGCATTTACCACTCAACTGTTGACATGTGTCCCTCGAGCGGGACCCGCCTGAAAATGGGCGGGCTGGTATTTGGCTGGCTCGGCTCGGCTGAGTTGACAGAAAAAGGACGCGCAGTAAGCGCACAACTCCAGCTCAAAACGTTTCTCTCTCCTCACTTGAATTTTTAGGGCTTTTTCTCCTTCTCTTTGGTAGAAGAACGACGCAAACAGAGAAAAACGAAGGAGACGCTTGCTCTGTTTCTTTCTCCGCGCGTCCCACCCTTCCACTCCGTCTTCGCCTCACCGAAAGCCTCGTCGGTCATCTGTCTCTGGCGCGTCCCACCCCTCCGCCTCCCCAAAAGCCTTGCCGGTCGCAACTGGGTCTCGAGCCCCTCCGCCTCTGCCTCTGCCTCTGAATATTTCCATTGCGGTTTGTGCTCGCGTTGATTTCTCCTCAGACAAAGGGAAGAGAAGCAAATCCTCTGCTGTTCCCCTGCCGTCGCCGACGAGGCACATGACGGCCGCCCCTGCTCCGGCGCTTGCTGGCTTCTCTCTTCGTGCTCATTGCTGCTCCGCTGTTCGTCTGGCGGCTGTTCCCCGCCATCTCCAACGAAGCACATTAAGGCCGTAATCAATGTGCTTCGTTGACCGACAGGGGAGGAGGGAGGTCCATTTCTTCCTAAGGCGGAGGGACGGGGGCAGAGATCTGGCCTTGGTGGGCCGAGAGCAGAGTCTGAGGTACATGTCCTCCCATTGCACGCTGCGGAGCTGGTCTGCGATTGGGTTCGGTAATTACGCGCTTTCGACCGAAGGGAAGTCGTCGACCGGCTGAACTCGTTTTCCCTGGGTACAGTTGGTGTTCTCTGGTGTTAGGCTATTCTTTTCAGTTTTTTAACAGTCGGAACCTGGACATTTAATTCGCCTCTCTTCTGTGCTTCGCAGCAGTCCTGCTGCAGTTGGCGCGTTCCTCTGGCTCCGGTTCTCGTTCGGATGATTTTTTATTTATTTATTGAAAAGTTCGATTTGAATGCTTCGTTAGATTCTTCGCCTGATTTCTTGGTCCTTTGACGAAAGAGAAGAAGGCGATGGGTGATGAAACAGAAGGATGGAGCAACGAGGAATGCGATCCTGATTACGAGTTTGACGCGGCTCGTTTCTACGATTTTGGCCGGTCGGAGACGTGCTCAGAGGCCGAAGGCACCGAGCGTTGGTTTGAATCCGCCGGAAATTATCCGCCTTCGCGTGAGCATCGGATTGTCAATCGCAGAGTTTTTTTTTTTTTTTTTGACGTCATTTTTTCTCATCCGCCTGTTGACGATTGCTGAACTGAGTGCGTCGTCGATTTTTCCTAGAACCTGAAGTGTTTAGAGACGAAGATCATCTCGTGTATATGATGAGGTTTCTAATGCATTCTTCGTACCCCAATTTTTGTCCAGTTCGCGATCGTACCAGGCCGTGGTGCCTGCCGCGAACACTTGAAAGATTTTCTTCCAGCTCTGTTATCATTTTCTTCTGCCATCAGTAGTGCTCGGTCTTACGGCCTATGAGCAACTCTTAGTGTAGGCAACGTTCATGCTTCGCTGCTTTCTAGCTAAAATGATCTGCTCCGAGTGTAGTGTCCTTCAACAAATTTAATCTTATTAAGTGGCACTAACCATTCTGTAAATTGCCAGTTCATGCATCCACATGCCCGTGGTAAGAAACTTCTTGAAGAATGGGTTGTTCCCTTGAATAGCATTGAAGATGTTCATGAGGTGAAATTACTTGTCATTTGTTGTTCCTTTTTGTTTCTGAATTATGAGAACATATCAAGTCTAAATTTGTGTATTTTGTATTAGTGTGCACCAGAAATTTAAGAAATTATGCCTTGGGAAGTTGAGAAGTAGGCCTTGGTCCGAGTTGGATGACCTTCAGCCAGAGACAAACCTTCTGTTGGTAAAAAGACATGCCATGGTGTTTCTTTGAGTTGCCTGCTTATCATTGTTTTATGATAAGTTGAGCTGATGGAAACCTTGATTTTACTTATTTTGATAATGGATCATGAACTGTAGAGAAGAAGAAAGTTGCACACAGCAATTCTTTGAACTGGTTTGGTTTTTAAGGACGAATTTTTTGAAGTAGTTACATGCATCAAGCTGGGAATCTGTCTTAGACAATCATTGTTCCTTGAACCACTATTTGTTGAGCTGTCCTTCTGTGGTATATGTCGTTTCTTTAGGGCATGTGCGAAATTCAGTCTGAAATTATGAGCAATTACTTTTATAGTGAATATGCTTAGTATGGAGATTGTGAATTATAGAATTTGTAATGGAAAAGACAAGCATGGTTAGGATCTTGTACTGGTAGGTACTCAACAGCGAGGTTCTTCAGTCTCCTAAATTTATTGAGTAGGAAAACAGAGGAATACAACACATGGTTTAAGGACTTTGTAATTGAATATAGAAAATATGCATGCGTAGTATGGTGGTGGATGGTCATAAAATGTCTTATCGAAGTTTTATATGCCAACAGAGCCTGGGTGATGATGGTAATATGTGGTTATCCTGCAGTAATAATATTATAAGGATATGTTGGAGGTACATAGAGGTACATACCGAGAGATACAAAGGAAAATTTGTATTGCATGAGAAGATTTCAAGAGAGTTATATTGAATGATGAATTTGAGATGCATTGGTAGAATCCATGTCCATGAGAGGGCATACATGCAAAGGGGTAAGATAGGACTAGTAAGCGATAAGCTAAAAATATTAGAGAGATTTTCAGGACATGGTCGATCATTTTTAGGACATATAGCGGGGAAAAAAATCTGGTGAAAAAGGTGCCTGGAGTTTCTTACTCCTGAGAACCGGCTCTCTTTTTTTAGCAAAATGAAGAAGCTTAAAACATCTTAAACCCTGGAGTGTTACCAGAGAAACTTAAGTTGTGATTCTTCCATAAATGTTGGTACTAGTTTTGTGTCTGTTATAAGTAGTTAAGCAAGTACTTCACATTGCTTGAGTTGATAATGCTCCTCTCAACGGTAATTGTTGTGTTTAGATAAAAGAAGATGATCATGGCTAAGGCCTTTTCTTTTTATGCAGATCACTATGTTCTTGTGTCTCTCTTGCCATTCTAATTCTGTGTGACTGATGTTTTGGCGTGATTTTAATTCAGGATGGGTGGGCTTGGGGTTATGTTGTACCACATGGCCTATGTGGAGTTTTTCTGTTCTCTAGAAAAATTGAACACCCTCATGGAGAAATGCAAGGAATTCCTGAACTTGACTTACATGGCCTTCAACGAAGGAGGTGACAAAGGGATATCCAACCGACAGTGGTTGATACGGCCAGCTTTTTGGTCTGCCAGGATGAGGCATGCAACTTACCACAAAAGTTGTAATCTAGATACAGCAGATGATTTTATCTTTTAGTTCTTAGAACATTATATTGATTAATCTCTTATACTTATATATATAGCAGTTCAGGTTGATGTAGTTCATTAGTATTCTCAGCATGAATGAGAGGGGGAGGGGGAGAGGGGGGTGTTAAGAAAAGCTACCAAGTCTAGAGTTTAAATTTTCGGTCCAATGATCCTTCATCGACAATCCCAAGCGAATCGAAAATTTCCAAAACTAATGAGGCTAAAATCTAATAATTTAATCCCGACATCTCGAAAAGTCCGATAATCGAATTTGGATTAAAATTATAGCTAAGTCTGTCAATTGCAACTTTAGTACGTATCATACTAATGGACGGTTTTTAAGAGTCACGCGTGCACGAGTCCTTTATAGACTTTCCTTTTCAGTTAGTATCCCATGAGTGATCAGTTTAGAATGAGACTTAACTAACATTACATTGACAAAATATTCATTAATATAATCCAAATTGGATTGGAAATTCAGGACGTCACACTTAGCCAAGTATTCTGTTCTCGTTCAAACCATCGGTGGACTCAATTATACTTGAGCATCGACAATGTTGAACAAGTATATCTTCTCCACCTAAATTATGAAATAGGTTGCAAGGCTTCCTTCTCCTTCTTCCCTCAATGACGAGATTGGTTTTGGTGGTGCTAATCATTTATTTACTTCATTGGTAAAATTTCAAAGGGGTAGGTAATTTACCGTCTCCTTGAAATGTTGGTAATTTTGTGATAGTGTTGATAATTTATTACCAATTTACCTAATGAGCAAGTTATTAGTAGTATTTTTTTTTATCACCAAGATTGGAAATTTATGATCAACATCGAAATTCAACTGATATGGAATTTTCCCCTTTTCTTAGCTGGCGGGACCTTAAACTTTTGCATGTCTATCTGAAAGTGAAATCGCATCACAACTTTATTCAACATGGACGAAAGGTTGAAAATAATTAGGAGCTTTGTTCCCTAGGGTGCATTCGTAACTCTAAAGTAATCCACACAGTAACTGGATTACTTTAGAGTTACGAATCCTCAAGATGCTACAAGCCACTTCGTATATATCAGCGGGATGATTCCGAAGCTCTTTCTAATTGGCATATAAACAGCATTATAATACTTAAGTCAAACCCCGATACTGAACCAGAGAATTTGAAAAGGGAACTATTCAAACACTTTTTTGTTTTTTTATACAACACCATCAACAAAGAAAGAACTAAAACAAACGGTCTATAATTGGCTAGTGGAAGGGCAAGTCCCCCCTATTTGTTAAGGTTAAAGAGGGATGGGTAAAGATAGACTTTCATGCAGGTTGTATGTTCGAGTCATTGGCCTCTGCATGTGTAGCTAGAAATTATTGCGGAGATGATGCCAGAAATTGCTGCCTTCACCATGATTCACAATGTGCTAATGGCTGCACATCCGAAAATGTAGTTACACCTGTGTCCACGAAAGACTTGCCAGATGCAAAACGAGAGTCACGAGATTCAGCGGCCTCGATCTTTTCTTGATTTCGTTGGAAGCTTGAAGAGCTCCGGGGCTTCATTATTCCCTCCAATGCCATAGCCACTTCTTTCATCGTTGGCCGGTTCCTTCCAATCGAGCTCAAGCACCTTCTTGCAAGGTCAGCAACAGCCACAATCTCTTCTTTCTTGCCTTCCTCCATAACCCGAGCATCAACAATATCCAACAAACAATTCTGCTCCATTGATATTACAAAATAGTCTGCAAGGCTCCTTTCTTCTTCTGCCCTAAGCAAAGAGATTGGCATTTGCCCTGTTAAGAGTTCAACAAGGACCACTCCAAAGCTGTACACATCGCTTTTGTCTGTGAAATGACCTGTTCTGAAGTACTCGGGGTCCAAGTATCCAAAAGTCCCTCGCACCAATGTGGTTACATGAGTTTGGTGGAGGGATACAGACTTGGAAATACCGAAATCTGCAACTTTAGCATGATGTTTCTCATCCAAGAGGATATTGGTGGACTTGATGTCGCGATGATAGATGGGTATAGAAGCTGCTGAATGCAAGTAGAACAAGGCTCCAGCGATTTGGGTTGCAATTCGTAAGCGTGCCTCCCATGAAGTGAGAAGGTCTTCATTTGGGTCTTGCAGATACTTGTAAAGAGTCCCGTTTGGTATGAACTCATATACTAAAAGTGGCATATCAGTTTCCAAGCAGCACCCCATTAGCTTAACCACATTCCTATGATTGATTTGCGAGAGAATGATGACTTCATTGATGAACTCTTGAATGTTTTCATTGTCAATCAGTTTTGATTTCTTAACAGCAACTATTTTTCCATCAGCCAGCATTCCCTTGTAAACAACACCTTGCCCACCTTGGCCGAGTATCCTATTCTTATTGAAACAGTCAGTAGCCTTCTCTAAATCCTTGAAACGGAATAATTTGCTTTTCGCAACATTGCCTTCATGTGATGACAATAGATGTTGTTGCAACAAGAGACCCCACTGCGTCTTGAAGTACTTCTCTTTTTGCTTCGTTTCTCTTCTTTTCTTGATGACTTTATATAACCACCGAGAGAGAAGCAACACATGCACTAATCCTCCAACGACCGCTCCAAAGACTGCAGTACGGAAATTTAGCAGGGTATAGAGCCATAAAAAGCATCTGCTGTTATGTATACCGTTGTGCTAATCTATCCATCTAGGAGTAGAGTAATTTGGAAGCAGGAAAACTATTAATCTCATATTAAGTCATGGATATTATTTCCATTGGCCAAGTAGCAATTGCTTCCCATTGTAGGAAGCCATCATCTATATATGGGTTGGATTATGAAATTAGGTTTTATTAAGGAAAGCTTTTAGCAAAATTTAATGTAATAAAATGAACTAGATGTCGTGTGAACCATCTACTCAAAATGATGACTAATTTTAAATGGTACCATATTTCAGTATCACTCTTACTAAACTTATCTCACCATCGATACCACGAAAAAGGTCCATCATATAGATAAACAAAAGTCTATTTCCAAGGAAAAATAATCATCCTATGCAAATAACATAGCTTGGAAATTGAATTCGACACTTCAATCAAATCATGATATGTGGAAGGGGAAAATTACCAAAACAATCCTAAACTTGTTGCAATTTTTTCAATTCAGTCCTAAACTTTTTTTTTTTGGCTAATTCAGTCATAAACCTTTTGCAATTATGCCAATTCAGTCCATCTAGTCAACTTTGACCGGCCAGCGTTGATGTGGACATCAACCTGTGCTGGTGTCGGTAGCTGACGTTGACATGGCAATATTTTAATCAAATTTTTTTAAAAAAAATTTGTTATTACTTTTTTTCCTTTCTCTCCCCCCCTTCCTCCTTCCTTTGGTTGCCAATGACTAGCCAGAGGCAAGGGACCTCACCCGCCTCAGGGAAGTTGGGCTGGTGAGGCTCACCGTGGCCAAATTTGGTGAGGGTTGAGCCTTGCCGGTCATGCAGGCAAGGCGCAACCTCGCCAAAGGCCGCAAGGTCGAAGGCCGCGACCTCATGCGACCTCTTGCAAGGGTTGCTAGCAGCTGGGTGAGGCTTGCCCTCGTCGGATCTGGCGAGGGCGAGCCTTGCTAACCATGGGTGTGCAAAGACAGAGGAGGGAAGCATGGTGCTGCAATTGATTTTTGGGGAGGTGGATAACGAATTGCCCATGGCCGGCAATGAATTTAGCAAACCATCGATGAAAGTGAAAAAGTTCCTACCAGCATTCATTTGATTATGATTGTCATAATCCAAATTCAAATATGAGAGAATAAGTAGGAACCTTGAAAAGTACAAGTGTTTTCTCATTTGTAAAATATAAGTGTGCAAATAAATTGTTGAGGTTGTTTTGATAGATAATATTAATTGAAACTTATCAATATCATTCACCAAGCGAATGAACAATCAAGTTAGAACCAAGGGTAAGATAAAACTTATTTCTATACCTTTTTTGAACATAATTTATGCTATGCTTGCTTTTTCTAGCAATGCTAAGAGCATGAACTGGTCTAACGTTCTTGGTTAAAAGATCTACTTACCAATAAGAATGAATTTAGCTGTCTCTCTACCATCGACACAGTCATAGTCGCCCTCTCTGTTCACACAGGTCCCGCCCCTCCCGCGGCATATATTTGAATCTTCACATTCGTTAATATCTGATGACAAATGGTAAAAACCTATTAGCTAATTAAGCGAAATTAGCAAAAGCAATTGGTGGGATTTCCACATAGATTGTTCATTCAATGGCGAATACTATGCTCGTGAAGATAGGACATTCTCATTCAATTTTGTTTGAAAGTGCATTGACTTCGTATAACCTTGGGCAGAAAAACCGAAAAAGAAGGCAGAAAAGGATGTATAGGATCATTAAACAATGAGAATGCAAAATATCCGGGAATGAACAAGGCCCTTCGCCGTATGGTGCCCTTTAATACGGAATGTGATAACATGAAATATATGTTACCTTGGCATCCTCCCAAAATATAAGGGTTACCAGCATAGCCACCGAAGCAACGGCACTGCATGTATGGCAAGTCACTCGTGTGACAATCGAAATAAGAATTCAATGAGCTTTGGATAAGCTCAGGGTAATAGTTGGTATCGTTACGGATCCCCCATTCCAACACCACTGGAACCGCATCATTCAATCTCAAATCATATAAGCCTTTAAGGTTTGAGAACCATGATTTGTCTGCCAAGAAAGCGTAATTGCACCCCTGTTGTCCACCTGCTTTGATATCCACCTCAAAGGCCTGAAGATTTAAGGGGAGCGTAGTCTGGCAGCATCCATCCACCCCGGAGCAAGCACCATGCCAGCTAAAGTTTGTGTTAGTTACAGCACATTTCGACCAGCAACCGGTCGATGTAAAGGCCATACCAGCTGACTCTTTACTAGTCACTGTTGCGTTGGTGTCACAACCGACTGATGTAAAGACGTTCCATCTCTGGGAGAAGACAAAGCCACTTCCTTCTAAATTCACTGGGTCACCAAGTTCAATGCCCTGGCAGCTTTCATTTGCGAAATTTAGTGGAAGACTGACATTTATTGTGCCACTCCCGTCTGAGGAACCACTGAAGAGAGAAATATTGAGAACTCTCAATCCAATCTTATTTAGTATGGGAATCGTGTGGTTTAGCTGGCAGACAATCTCATACCAGTCATCCAAGAAACACCTTCTTTCTATTCCGAAGGGGAAGGGAATGGTGACGTTTCCGCACTTTTCAGCACAGTGAGGCTTTGCAAGTCCTGTTGCGGCTCCTGATGCTCGTACCGTGAGGGAAACCAGAAGCAAAAGAATTTGAAACACCGAGTTTGATATGATTTTCATGGTTTGTATGTGCATGGATCTAAACCTGTGGAGCAAGGTGAGTGGAGCTGAGTCCCTTAATATTGTTATTTCACTGGAAGAAGGGAAGAATATATATGTACTGTGCTTTACCAAAAAATATATATGTACTGTAGTCATAATTTATTCAAGATCTTCAACTTCCTAGGATTCAATTTTTCGGAACCGGTCCTTAGTAGACGATTCCCGGTCCTAGGGTGAGAACCGCCCACCCGGACCATGCACACCCCGAATTTGAGGTTCTACTTTTTTCTATTTTTTTGCTTCTCTAATAACACATGTTTTAACTAGATGATGTATATTTTTAGAAGCCCATATGAACGTATATTTTTTTTTCAATGTAATGATAACAAGTGATTTGGTTTATTGTGAACAGACTGGTTGGTCCAGTCGATCTAGTTAGTCCCCAATTCTAGGACTGGTCGTTCCGGTCCACAGTCCAAAAAATTAGAAACTAGTCATCCTAGTCTAGTTCTCGGTTCTTGGCTAGGACCAAACCGAATCGGAAACCAACTACCCCTATAATTAATCACCGCTTATTCTAGTTAACCACATTTAATTAAAACTAAACAAGATTAGTAGAAAATTAACTACCATAACTATAGTTAACCACTAACCACACATACTAATCATGGTTAATCAAATTAACCCTACTAAACATGGTTAGCTAAATTAACCATTAACTAACCAAGGTTAGTTAAATTAACCAATCACTAACTCTAATTAATTTTAATTAACCTCCTAATCTATGTTAATTTAATCTAACTATCCTTAAAACAAGTTTAATGGACTAATCGGAGGATTATGACATTAACTCACCTCACAAAGATTCTGACAACATGAGCACGACGACGACAGCGAGAGGAATGCGTGGGTACCTCCAGCGCATTGAGGCAAGGCGGCACAAAAACAGGTCTCGGCCAAGGAGAATCGAAGAAGAGGGAGACAGCGGCAACGGCCCCAGGTGGCTAGGGTGGCCGGGCGTGGTCAGCGACGGTCTGGCAGCTCCAGACGGGCGGTCAGCATCTCCAGCAACCGGGCAGAATGGCTGGGTTCTGGTTCGGCGACGGTCAAAGAGAAAATAACAGAGAGAGAGTGAGCAGCTTAGCCGGGCGGGGTTCAAGCGACTGGTGGGTGGTCGGGCTGCCTGGACAAAGGGCGGAGGGATGGCGGCCGACAGCAAAGATGGCTGGCGGTGAGGCGCTGCCCGACTCTGCCAACACAGAACCGATAGAGAAAAAAGGGGTGCACTAAGTTCAAGGGGCTCCAGGCAGGCTCGCGAGTGGTCGGAAGGCACGCAGTGGCCCCCGGCAAGTTGGCAAGGGAGCTGAGGTGGCTTGTGGCTGGTTGAGCTCCGGCAAGACAGAACAGAGGACGATAGAGGAGGAGAGAAAAACAGGGGTTGGTTTGGCTCAGGTGGTCGGGTAGCGACACACTGTCAGTCCGGTGGCTGGCTGAGCTGTGGTGGATGGCCGGTGTAGCCGGCTTGATCGTAATGGAAGCAAGGCAACAGCAACAGCAGCGGTCGTCGGACGATGAAGGCGAAGAAGAAGAACGTGCGGCGCGAGGGAGAGGCCGAGCGCAGAGGGAGAGAGAGAGAGAGAGAGAGGAGAGCAGAGAGAGAGGGAAAGGATGGCTGCAGACCATCACTCATCCAGTCCCCAAAAATATTTGTTCCTTCTCTAAAATGCCAAGGGCATTTTGGTCTTTTCAATATTTGGCACACTTTCTTCCTAAATCACCCTTGTTGGAAATGAATAACCGGCACGTGTCAGCTTTAAATTTTTGACCCATTAATTCTTTTTCCGATGTTTCCAAGCGTACCGAAAATTTGAAAATTGACGAAGCAAAATCACCAAAAAGTTCAATAAATAAATTTGGATCAAATTCACGGCTAAGTTAATTAATCGCAATTTTAGTAATCTCAGACTAACAAACGGCTATTAGAAGTTACGCGTACTTAACCTGTGATTAAAATAATATTAATTCACCTTTGCGCAAACTTGAGCTAGTGAGGGACCAATTATTTGACCCTCATTAATCCTTATAATTGAATCGTCATCCATGGTCGAGTTGTCTAATTGTATGCACACTTGAATCCTTGGTAGTTGTTCTCTTTTAATTAATATCTCATAAATGATTAGTTCAAAATAACACTTAACTAATATTGCATTAATGAAATATTTATTCATACAATCCAAAATAGGTTGAAGATTTAGAACGTCGTAGATGACATAGTTTGTGTTGACAACAAAAAGAAACTTTTTCATAGTTATTGATGCTTCTCATCGAACACATCTAATGCACACGTGAAAATACAATCATCCGAAGAGAAAAGTTTTTACTTAAATGATTTGGTAAATGTGAAGTTCAAGACAAATATACAATAATTAGATAACCCAATGAGCGTATCTAAGGCGATCTTATGTTGTCAAAAAGTAATGTTCAAGATAGTTCGAACTATGAAAAAATCTATAGTTTAAATTAGGGGTGTCAATGGGTGGGTCGGGTCGAAAATGGTCCAACTCACATCAATTCATTTAACCCATTTTGATTCATTTTTATGCAATGTAAATTTGATGACCCATACCCGACCCGACCCAGACCCGACTCATGTCCGACCCATATTACTAACACATATTAATATTTAAGTTAATTTAAGAAAATCTACTCCTACTTATTTAATCCACTTTAAATGTTTCACATATAAATTATTTGAATAAAAATTTCACATCAAATTTATAAAGTAAATTAAATAATAAAAAATTAGTAAATAAAAAAAATGTAAACTGCAAGTTTTTCTATCCCAATCCCTAGTAAATGAACAGATTATTAAATAAGCATATTATCCTTCTAGAAGAAAGAAAATTTCTTCTCTAAATCAAGATGTGTGATGCGTCAGATTACTCATTCGCATTTTGAACACCATAATTCGATTAAGAAGATGGCTGACTGGGATGAAATAGAAACTGTCTATAGAAGGGGTTGCTGGTAAGAGCGCCCAAGTTGCTGATACGTACCAAATTAAGAATCTCAGTTGTATAAAACAGAAAAAAGAAGGTAAGTTTGGCTAGCTATGGTTTTAGGAAACCTCATGGTTAAAGGTGTGCGTACATTTCGCCAAATGTAGGAAAATTTAGAGAGAATACAGTTTTGCTTTGTTATAATATGTCTCGAATTTAAGCTCGAAGCGAAAATTTGAATATTTCGAAATAGATATTTTACCAACGTTCAAAATTGAGGAAAATGACTACTCCGAAATCAATTACCGAATTGAAGTCCGGATCTGCGTTGGAGTGTTTGGCCACTGAAATAGGAAAGTCTGAATGCAAGACTTTGACTTTGACTTGCACATAGACTTTTTTTTTTTGTAATCCTGGAACCCCGCACCCCGCCGACAACTAGGAGAGTAAACCCAGGGGCAACACGTGCTAGCCACCACACATGTGCCACCAGGGTAAGTCACTCTATGACGAAGTGGGACTCAAACTTTCAACCTTTTACGAGAGGAAGAGAGCTCGATCCAGCGACGCCACCCAAGTGGGTGGTGACTTGCACGTAGACTTAATCCCCAAGAAAGGAAAGAAATAAAATCCTAACTGAAGTCGGCCAAAGAAAGGGTAAAATAGGAAAGTCCAAGTTGGATTTTGACAGAATCATCCAAGTTTCTTGTTTCGAGCTGAAGTCGGCTACCATACGCACTAGATCTAGGCCGAGCTCTAGCTAGCGAACTTAGGGCTCGCTAGCCCAAGCTCTATTGCGGCTCGTCTGCCCAGATCCAAGCTGAGCTCTAGCCGGCGACAGCAAGCTTGGGATCGGCGATGGTAACGGCGGTGTGATGGCAGGATTGGCAACGGAAGTCGAGAATGCATAAAGGAGGGGGATGGAAAAAGAAAAATGATGAATCTACCTAATAACTTACTTAACCCATATTTGAACTATATTTAACTTTTACTTGATCTATATTTGACCCATATTTAATTTTTACTTGACCCATATTTGACTCATATTTAACTTTCACTTGACTCATATTTGACCATTTAACTAAAAGTGAGTCATAATATGGGTTTATGACCCATTTTGACTCCTCTAATTTAAATTCCATGATTTTGTGCTCAATTTATAATTCAATAATGAAGACATAAAACTAATTTATGATCCCTAAGAATTTTATTCTACAAACAACTTGACTTGCGTTCCTTAAGGGCATTTAATCAAACACTACTATCGTGACAAAATCAATGGAAATATGAAAAAAGAGCACCCAACATCTTCGATGCTTAAAATGAGGAGTAAATATCTCCTATATATGAGTTGGTCCATGCGCGATTGATTTTCTACTGTTTTTGTTTTTGCTATTGAAAATTGACAAGAAAGGTTGGCTGGGATGGAGAGATAATTCTGCACCTAGTAGGGTTCTTTGATGTTGATACATCACCTAGTGGGGAGCTAAGCAGCCGGAGCATCGCCAGCCGGCAACAATCCCTCTATGCCATCAACAATTCAGTGTGACCTTCAGGGAAGAACCGGGCAGGGAAGGCGGATGCAAGTTCGCCTTCTTTTAGGGAAGGGAAACAGCTTTCTTATTTTTTTCTTCTTAGCAAGTACAAATCTAATCGAATCGCAAAAGCTGGGGCACTGCATGACTGATGGAAGTTTTGCAACAATCGAATTGAGGGCAAGTATTCAAAGTTCTCTGGATGAACTGAAATCATAGCATCATGCTCAAGCTAGATGATAGCAATTTGCATAGTATTTCCAAATTGGCACATACACGGTAAGATAATGCCTAGCTAATTACAGGACTAGAATAAACTCGGGATTGTCATGACTTAACAGTTCTTTAATCCCAAACACCAAGAATAAGTTCATTACCAATAAGCAACAAATAACTAACCAAAATTCTCCTAGACAGGAAATTATTCCTGATCATCCCTGTCCGCGTTTCCATGGGAAGTGACATGCTGAGCAATTGTAATCCAATCTTACTCAAGTACAGGATCTGTGTCTCCATAATTTAGCCAATCTTTCGGTAATTTTCCGATATTTTGGATTTAACATGAAGAGATTTGAAGATTTTTTTTTTTGTTCCCACTTAAGTGTCCTTTCAGAAAGGTTCTAAATCATTTTCAGATTGGAGGAGTTTGAGGACACGGTTATGACCCGCTCTCATTTTTTAACTTTTCTCTCGTTTTGGTAAAAGAAAACCGCTTTCCACGACAAGAATCTCTTTTGAATGGCATAATCATCGGACCAATTCTTCCAACGACAGCCAGGACTAGTCGTTTTTGACTAATGGAATTGATGTTGGCATCTTTTCAATCTAGAAAAGCGAAAGAAAGACACTTTCATTAAAGCAAAAGTGATTTCTTTCTAATTTCTTTAATCGCGGTGCAGTGTTCGAGTGTCGTAATCCATTTTTATGGAAAAATTATTAAAAAAATCATAAATATATTGTAATTGTAATAATTCAGTCATTTTTTTTTGCCAATTCAATTCTAAATATTTTGCAATTGTACCAATTCAATCCATTCGGCCAATTTCGGTTGGTCAGCACTTACATGGACACCAACTGGCATTGGCTATCCAACTAACGTTGATATAAATAATTTTTAATAATATTATTTTTCAAAATTTTTATTAACTTTTCTTTTTCTTTTTGCTTTTCTTCCTTCTTTTGCTTTTTCACCCAACATGGCCAGTGAGCAAGGGCTTTGAAGCCCTTGTTGACCGTCAACCGTGGTGAGGGTTGCGGCCCTTGCCCAAATTCTGGAGGCTGTCGGCAAGGTGGCTTTGCCTAGATCTGAGCTAGGCTAGCCTCACCATCGCCTTTCTAGCTACAGGCGAATGTGATCTTGCTTGTACTTGGCAAGGCCAAATGAGTTGGGATCCTCACCAGCAACCAATGAGGGCTTCGCGGCCCTCACCCAATGGCTAGTGAGCCTTGCCGGCCATTTTAAGAGAAGAAGCAAAAGAAGGAAGAAGGTAAAAAAAAAAAAAAGAAAGGAAAAAGAAAAAGAAAAGGAAAAGGAAAAATCAAAATCAAAATGAAAATAAAAATTGAAAAAAAAATATTACTAAAAATTGTCTATGTTAGTGGCTAGTTAGATAGTGGCTGCCGACTGGCATTCATATCAGTGTCAACTCATTAGAATTGGTTAGATGGATTGAATTGGTATAATTACAAAAGATTTAAGATTGAATTGGTAAAAAAAGTTTATGATTGAATCAGTATAATTACAATAAGTTTAAGGCTTTTTTTTTGTAATTCTACCCCTTTTTTAAAATATATATATATATATATATATATATATATATATATATTAGGCCTTGCTTAATATTTTTACCCAAAGAAAGTTTTTGGCCAATAACTAAAGAATGATGAGTCACAAAAAGTGGCACACTGTGATCATGAGGAGTCTCCCCCACAACGAAGGACATGATTTTCACGTTTGGTACGTGGATGGACTTTAAATCCGTGGAGAAAGGGAATATGGGCTGGGTCCCTGATTTTTCATGTATCATACGGATAATTTTTCCAGCTTTGTTACTTCCTAGCATCCCCGGGGATGCTTCCTTTAGGATAGGAATATCAAAGCTTGAAGGGATGAGGACATCAATTTAAGTTACTGTTCAGTATTGATTACCTCGAACACTTGCTGTTTCTGATTCAACTTGAATACTCTCTTTCTTAAAATTATGAATTTTTTTTTTGTGACCCAAGATCCGCCGAGCCTGATTAGACTTGTGTCTTAACCAGCCCACAGCCCGTAGAGTGTGCACCGACACACCTTAGACCAAGCGTCAATACTTGGGGGAACTAGCATAGCATTCCACCGCCATGGCCTCCCACGTCAATCGCGATAGCAGCTCCGTGTTTTGACCTTGAGACCTCACAGTGAAGCCTCTAAGAGCCGAACCCAATGCAGCATCTCACAGGCGGGTTAAAAAAAATATGAATATTAATCTCTGCTCAGCGTTGTTTGGGAAGGAAATTATTCGAAAAAGAAAACACGAGATATTAATATGATGAGGTTTGGCGATGTTTTCTTTTACTCCCCATTGGAGTGTGTCCTTTCAGAAGGGCTCTCAAGTCATTTTCAGATAGGGGGACTTTAAAGACTTTTTTTTGTCTTGGACAGCCACATCAGGACAACGCTTGAAAGGTACTGAGAAATGTGAACACAGCTTTCGGAATTGGAAAAATTGGATGGTCCATGACAGCTGAACCACGCAGGTGATCTTTGACCCGCACTTGAGGGCATTAAGGCCATTGCAGTAGTGGGATTAGCGGAAAGTCCAAAATAAATTACTTTTCAGAGCCAAATTCTTTGATCGAGAAAAGCAGAAGAAGACTTGGTTTTTACTTGGTTCCGTGCAGATTTCTACATAGAGCTAACCATAATATAGCTACGGAAATATCGCGGAGCTTGTTATTACATTCAAAATGCAGTTGTACCCGTTTTCATATAACTTAGTTCAAGCTTTTTGCAAACCAAGTTCAACCAACTGGAGACTGGAGACTAAACGTGTTCTCATCTTTTTGGTCATATATAATGTGAAGGGTACATGTTTAATGGGATTTGGAAGATTTGCAAAATTTCAATGTTTCAGTTGGTGAGTTTGGTTTCTTAAGTTCTTTTGAGATCAAACTCCGTCGTCAAATTTAATTCTATGGTTGAAACCAAATCAACCAAAAAAAGATAGAATGTCCCGGTTCAAACCCCGGAGCAGCACTCGTGTGCAACGTTTCCACTGTCCATTTGAAAATATCTGCGCATGTCCAGCTTTTGTGATTTTGGGGTGCAAACACCACATGCCAAATCCCTTTTTTTCATCGTATAAATTGGCTCGGTCACTTCTAATTTCAGATTTAACATCAATATGGTTTTTGTTTTTAAATTCTAATGTTTTAGTTTCAAATGTGTGCAGTGTGTTTTTTTCTTAGTTTAAGTGATTACTTTCAATTGAATCATTTTGGTGAAAATGGGGCAAGAAGCCTAGAAGGTGTAATTAATTAATCTTTTTCCCGACTTAAGAATAGCAATGGTAGAGCTCTCTAATGTCATTTTTCTTTGAAAGATTTTTTAAAGGTGTTATCTTAGAGTTTGTAGAAAGTCAAAAAGAGGAAAGAAAAGTTGGATATGGAGGACGTATCTCTTGATATATTTAATAACTTTCAATTGAATCATTTTGGTAAAAATGTGGCTATAAAAAGTTATTATTTACATTTTTTCTAGTCAAGCATGGCAATATTGAAGCTTCTAAAATTATTCAAAAAAAATGTTTTTCAAATTTTCTTTTAGAGTTTGTGGAAAAATAAAAAAGAGCAAAAGAAAAGCTCGACAAAGACGACCCCAAGTCAAAGTCGTCACTGACTTCTCTAAAGAGCACGACAGTTCATATATTTCATTCGATTCGGAAGTCGTTGTCGCTATCCCCTTTTTATCTGGGAGCCTTCTTTGTGCCTGCCAAGACGTAACATGCTAAGTTTGATTGGTCATTTTAGAAGATTTCCACACGAATTGCACATTTAGGACTTGGTCAGCTGACTTGAGACCGTGATACGTCTCTTGAGCATCTGCATGTAACAAGCTGACTAAATGGTGAAGGCCGATGCAACAAAGATGCTTGTTCGCATGAGTACTCATGTGCTTGATGTATTTTTTATTTTTTATTGGTTTGAAATGCAAATGTCATTTATAGATGACATACACGAGTTTAGGGGCATTCCCCAACATTACATAGATAACTAAGAATGTGAGAAAATGGAGTGAATGAGTCTCCATATAGTAGTCAAAATTACATTTGTCTGAGAAAGTTTAATATTTTTGTAATGTGATGCTCGCTCTCTAACAAATTTATGAATTTTAGCCACAATGATGGGGACATCATTTGACTTGTTTTGAAAACGTCTCTAGTTACGTTCCATCCAAATACAGTATATGGTTGTTAAAAAAGTTACTTTGAAAAGCCTTGTCACCAAGTCCTTGCCTTTGGTAGCCCTAATAATTAATTGGAGTTCATCGTTCTATTGATGTAATTTCTGCAATGATAAAATTGACAACAAGTATATATGGATCTCAAAATGAAGTAAAATGGCCGCATCATGCATGAGCTAGACGATTGATGTTTGGAAAGTATTTCCCAACTGGCACATACACATTACGATCATGCCTAGCTAATTACAAGACCTTAATAATTATGGGATAGGTAATGACATAACAGTTCATTGATCCTAAACAATAAATAACTAACGAAGTCCTCCTATTAGTAAACAAATAAGTTTTCCTCTCTTCTTTCTTTTGCTCTGAATACCGATTTCCATGACAAACACAACAACATGATCGTAAATGTAAGAGGCAAAACAGATCTTCACCATGTCTCACTAGGTAAGAGTGGCTGCACATCTGAAATTGTAATGACATACATATCAATGTTTGACTTGCTAGAGTTATAAGCAGCAGCATAAGATTCAGTTGCCCCACGGTTCTCATGATTTTGCTGAATGCCCAAAGGATTTTCAAGCTTCTAATCGAAGGGGAAGGGAACGGTGACGTTCCTACATGTTTCGGCACATTTAGGCCTTGTGAGTCTTGGTGCGGCTCCTGCTGCTTGTACCGTGACTGAAACCAGAAGCAAAAGAATTTGAAACACCAAGTTTGACATGATTTTCACTACTTTGTAGGTGCATGGATCTAAACCAATGGAGAAAGGTGACAGGAGCTGAGTCCCTTAAATAAGGGAAGAAGGGAAAATTTTTCACGTTCTGTAGGCATAATTGTTTTATTTCGTTAAAGAAGGGAAGAATTTTCACGTTCTGTACGCATAATTGTTATTTTTCGTTAAAGAAGGGAAAAATTTTCTTGTTCTGTACGCATAATTTCCAGCTCTGTCAATTCCTGGCATCTGCCTTGAGATGTTTCCTTGATGAAAGAAATATCAAAGGTTGACAAGTAAAGGACACCGATTTAAGCAGCCAAATGCGACTTTTCTCATTGATGGGGAGATAATTTTGTCAATCATCTTTTTATTGTTCTGTACGCCAAACGCGTCGGGTCTTTTTCAAATTTTCCTCGACCAAAATTGTTTGAATCCTTCCACTTCCGCACTACATTAAAAATTTGTGCCACGTCTTTGCTTATTGCCACATATATTCACATTTCATTGCTGATCTTTCAGTTTAGTATCAATTAGCTCGGTCACTTGCAATTTCTGATTTAACATCAATACGGTCCTTCTTTAAATTATGCATATTAATCAAAGTTAAACCTCCTTTAGAGCAAGTTTATCAGTATTGTGCCTCTATACTTTGGTTTTTCTTTTAAGCTTATAATATTGTTAGTTAGATGTTTTTTAGTAGCCTCGACCTTACTTAGATTACTGGCATATAATATCTCGTACTAACATCAAGAAACATCCGGCTCCTATTCCATAGGGGAAGGGAATGACGATGTTTCCGCAAGATTCAGTGCAACTGCCAGGTGTGGTTTGGCCTTGATTTATGGTTTCATCTCTCTTCCCACGACCCCTTTCATGGAAACTTTGATCATGCACCTGCCCATCATTTGAAATGAAAATTTTGTGCGATTAGAATTGCAACAATTTTTTTTTCTCGTTGGATTTTCCAGTCCTTTAATTATGTTTCCTTGATTTTGCCCTTTCAAAATCTCCATTTTTCAGTGCTTCTAAAACTTGTAACCTGCAACTTTAGCCATATCAATTCTAATGGCATGAACGAAAATTGAAACCTGAAGACCAGTCCTTATAAAAAGCAATGTTCACGTACAAAAAACGAGTTATCAAGCACTTAGCTCCTCACCATGTAAATATATTATTTTGTTGAAAACATTAGGGTGAAGAGCCATAACATAAGTGACAAAGAAGGAAGTCTATCTAAAATAAATGAGCCTCGCATTTATGAGATGCTCCAACTAGCTTCATTAAGCTAGGCAAATTCAAATTAGGATGGTGACTTAATTATGAAATTGTTCATACTTGGTACTTCGTAATACATGGACCAAACGTGCGTTTCCCAACCCATACATGTAAACTAAAACCTGGTGAAACTATTGCGTGGATCCCAGTTCGTGGACCCGATATGAAATCATAGCTGTCGATCAAGTGTGAGTCAAAGATGGGGTCTGCATGGTTAGCACTATCATGGATCGGGTCCATGTCGACCCGAGTCTAAGAAAAAATTCACCCAAAGCCCGTGGAAAGCAGGCTAACTTATGTCCTTAGATGTGGAAACCAATTTGTAGGTAAACAAACTTGGGAAGACCGGCATGGAGGGAACCAATGGATGACATGTTAATAATGGCCCCTCTGGTCTTCAAGTTCGTTTTTTACCAAGAACTTATGTTAGAACAGGCCATAGACTTGGTCTCCATAAGTAATAGAATAGAGAGACCACTGCTCCTTAGCTTTTAATTCCGCTGAAGATGACTTTCGTTGGCCCACAAGCTTCTTACTAGTGGCCCACTAGTAAACTTGGCTGGG
Source organism: Corymbia citriodora subsp. variegata (assembly GCA_014858505.1). Classification (NCBI taxonomy): domain Eukaryota; kingdom Viridiplantae; phylum Streptophyta; class Magnoliopsida; order Myrtales; family Myrtaceae; genus Corymbia; species Corymbia citriodora. The sequence goes on along the minus strand of CM026420.1, from coordinate 18,186,811 downwards.
TTGATGGCCTCGTGCTCACCTATCATCCACAAGATCACAAGTTCTTGCCATGTCGTAATCAGAACCTCTAACAAACTTGTCATTATGGGCACCACTACATTATGTGAAGAGAATTATAAACTATTGACACGTTAGTGGAGCTATGTTGATAAACCCATCTTGAAGATTTCACATGATATTGAGTAGTTGTAGCTCAAACCTAATATTCAATAGTGGATGAATAAACATTAGTCGATTGGCTAATCAATCCTCTATGTTCTTATAATCACCATTCTGAACTCCCGAGCTAACACAAATTCTTTCAACACCTAATTAGATATAATTGGTCATTTACAGTCCCTGATTAAACATGAACGCATTCTTTCTATAAATTCTGAATATTAGTCTTAGTTTAGCACTGTTTACATCATTTATTAAATTGATTTTTGAATTTAACCTCGTTTAGGCCTCAAACTTCACCGTGTTTAACGATGAGTGAATGGTTGCATATTGGGTAAATTACAGGAAATTATTGCTAATCATTCCCATCCATGTTTCTAGAGGAAGTGAAATGTTGGGCAATTGTAATCCAATCTTACTTAGTGTAGGATTCGCATCTCCATAATTTAGTTAGTCTTTTGGGAATTTCTTGATACTTTCAAGATTTTTCAAATAAAAAAACTCAAGAAATTAACACGATGAGATTCGAAGAAATTTTCTTTTGCTCCCTTTAAAGTGTGTACTTCCAGAAAGGCTCCAAGTTTTTTAGATTGAAGGACTTTGAAGATTCGTTTTTTGTTCTAGACAAGCACATTAGGACAAGGCTTGAAGGTACTGAGAAATGGGAATTTTCAAAAACTTAGCTTTCGGAGTTAGAAAAATTGGAAAGTTTAAGGCAAATGAACCGCACAGGTGATCTGTGATTGGCAGTTGAGGCATTAAGGCCATCGCAGTTGTGGGATGAGTTAGAAAAATTGGAAAGTTCAAGGCAATTGAATCGCAAAGGTGATTTGTGATCGGCAATTGAGGCATTAAGGCCATAGCAGTTGTGGGATTAAAGAAAAGTCCAAAGTAAATGGCCATCACAGTTGTGGGATTAAAGAGAAGTCCAAAGCAAATGGCTTTTTAGAGTCAAACTTTTCACTGAGATAAGCAGAAGAACTCTTGTTTTGACCGTTGAGATTGGACTTCTTCAAAGGCGCATGGTGCCCGTCACCCATATAATACGCAATCACAGCCATTGGTCAAGTGTGACTATCACGTGGTGCCCACATAATTACTGATTATGATGAATCGAGTCCATAGAGACTTGTATCTAGGCAAGAATTTTGCGCAAAACCAGTGGAAAACGGGTTGATTTATTTCCCATCTATATAGAAACCAATTTGTACGTGAACAAACTTGGAAATATCAGCATGGTGCAAACCAACGATGACTTATAAAATCAATGGTCTTCAACACCGTTATCAAATGAGAGCTCATATTAGAACTGACCATGGACTTAGGATGTGTTTGTTTGGTGAACAATACCTTTTATAAAAGCGTTTTTCTCAATTTTTCAATGTTTGGCTTATTTAGAAAAATGAGTCAACGAAAAAAAATTTTCTAATCAACGAAATTTTTTTTTGTCAAAACTTAAATTCAAGAAAATGATTTTTCCTTTGAAAGAATTGGAAATTTTTTTTCAAATATATTGGTTAACGAAATGATTGCTATAGTAAATTTGTATTTTTAAAACATTCAAATTTATTTTTTTCAAAAAAATCAATTTTTTTATTTTTTTTTCTTAAAAAAAAATTTATTTTAATTTTTTTCTTTTTTCGTTCTTTTCCTTCCTTTTTTTCTTTTCTTTTCTTCTTCTTAGCCCTTCGCTAGTTGCCACCGCAGCCGACAAGCTCGTGACCTCCAATGGTGAGGCTCGAGCTCGCCTAAGGCTGGCGAGCATCGAGCCTCGACAGATTAGGCGAGCTCGTGACCTCTGGTGGCAAGCCTCCCCAGATCGGGCGAGATCACGACCTCCAGTGGTGAGCCTCACCAGATTGGATGACTTTGCGGCCTCTGGTGGCAAGCTGGTGAGGCTCGAGCCTTGCCGCCAAAGGCCACGACCTCGGCCAAGGCCGGCGACCTCGCAACCCCTCGTGGTGAGCCTCAAGCCTCGCTAGATCAGGCAATGGCCTTTGGTGGCGAGGCTCGAGCTCACCCCATGTGAGTCGGCCGAGAGGAACTGGCGGCAAAGGAAGCAGACGGAGATGGCTCATGAGGTAGCAGAGCAATAGGCAGAGGAAGTAGACCGATATGGGGGAGAAGAAGAAGGTAAAAGAAAAAGAAAAAGAAAAAGAAAAAGAAAAGAAAAAAATAATATTTAATTTACAATTAAAAATTCGAAATAAAAAATAAATATTAAAAAAATTGATTTTTTTTTAAGTTAAGATAAAGTCATTAGACTAAAATCATTTTCCATTAATATCCAAACAACGAAAAGCATTTTCGATTATATAACACCAAATAAGGAAAAACTGACTATTTCTTAGGAAAATGCTTTTTTGGAAATCATTTTCCTATATCATTAAGTATTCCGTGAAACAAATGCACTCTTAATCAGAGTGAGATGTGCGAGAGTCGCAATCTCTGCCATTATTGAAGCAGAAGTCTTTTTTATCGTTCTCGCGTGTGGCATGCATCGTGTAGTCAATCATTCTTTATAGAAGGCGTTTTGGAATCACGTGAATGGCTGCACGTCCAAGTCCACATAATAAGACTTGCCATATCATAGGTCTATCAAAGGCTGAGGATGTCAAGCCCTCATCGACTTGACTCCTCCAAAGAGCACCACAATACATTCATGATCAGTTTGATTTGGCCATTTTAGAGCCACATTACTAGTAAATTTTAGGACTTGGTCATTGTTTAGCATAAAAGAAAATTAAAGACTTGGTTGCTTCTTATTAATGATCTTCATATTGTTATTAGTCTATTACTAGTTTGAATTCTCAAGTATTACCACAAAGCAATCGCATATACAAAATAGATGGAGCAATGCTAAAAGGATGTATCGCATGACATAAATGGTCGTATACTCAAGCTCTATTGGCATAAAGTAATTTCTTTTCTCTTCAATATGCTGAGATCAATTTTAACTTGATGAATGAAAGGAAATTATAAATAAGTAACTTTTTCTATTCACTTCTTACCTCATAATGAGGAAGTCTTTAATTAGTGGTAATTAACTATAGCTTAATCATAATTTATGATAATTATATGATTAATTTGATTTAAATTAATTATTTATATTTAATTATTTCGAAAATAAGTAAATATTATTTGTTATTTTTAATAATAATAAATTATTATTGGTGATATGGGTTATGGCGCTAATCCCTTGATTAGTGTATTAATCTCAAGTAGTGTTAGTTTAGTTTAGGAATAATCGAGATGAGGTGGTTAGTTATGGTTAATTTAAGTAAATGATGATTTATTTTGGTTAATCTTTATTAGTGGTAATTAATTATAGCTTAATCATAATTTATGGTAATTATATGATTAATTTGATTTAAATTAATCATTTATATATATTTATTTCGAAAATAATTAAATATTATTTTATTATTTAGGCAAATACCATAAAAACCCAACACTATGCCACTCATGACAATGTTACTTTGAACTTTTTTTTTGCTCCATTAAAAAGCCCAAATTATGCCATTTGTAATAATTTTACCTTAAACTTTTTTGCGTGCCATCAAAAACCTCAAAATATGCCATTTGTAACAATTTTATGTTGAAATTTTTTTTGTGCCATAAAAAACCCCAAATTATGCCACTTAGGACATATTTACCACAATTTTTTTTTGCTAAAGGGCATTTTCGTCCTTTCCATTTTCTTTGAAAGGTAGAGAATGCCGATTGCATCTTTTCAGTCCAAAAACGTGAAAGCAAGACTCACTTTTATTAAAGCAAAAGTGGTTCGTCTTTAATTAAAGTGCGATATTCAAGAGTCGCAATCTCTTCCATTATTGAAGTAGAAGTCATTTTTATCATTCTCGGGTGTGGTATGCATCGTGTAGTCAGTCATTCTTTATAAAAGGTGCTTTGGAATCACGTGAATGGCTGCACATCCAAGTCCACATAATAAGACTTGCCATATCATAGGTCTATCAAAGACTGAGGATGTCGAGTCCTCGTTGACTTGACTCCTCCAAAGAGCACCACAATACATTCATGATCAGTTTGATTTGGCCATTTTAGAGCCACATTACTAGTAAATTTTAGGACTTGGTCATTGTTTTGCATAAAAGAAAATTAAAGACTTGGTTGCTTCTTATTAATGATCTTCATATTGTTATTAGTCTATTACTGGTGTGAATTCTCAAATATTACCACAGAGCAATCACATATACAAAATAGATGGAGTAATGCTAAGAGGACGTATCGCATGACATAAATGGTCGTATACTCAAGCTCTATTGGCAGAAAGTAATTTCTTTTCTCTTCAATATGTTGAGATCAATTTTACCTTGATGATTGAAAGGAAATTATTAATAAGTAACTTTTTCTATTCGCTCCTGACCTCATAATGAGGAACTCTTTAATTATTGGTAATTAACTATATCTTAATCATAATTTATGGTAATTACATGATTAATTTGATTTAAATTTATTATTTATATTTAATTATTTCGAAAATAATTAAATATTATTTTGTTATTTTTAATAATAATAAATTAATATTGGTGATGTGGGTTATGGCACTAATCCCTTGATTAGTGTATTAATCTTGAGTAGTGTTAGTTTAGTTTAGGAATAATCGAGATGAGGTGGTTAGTTATGGTTAATTTAAGTAAATGACAATTTATTTTGTAAATATTAATTAGTGGTAATTAACTATAACTTAATCATAATTTATGGTAATTATATGATTAATTTGATTTAAATTAATCATTTATATATATATTTATTTCAAAAATAATTAAATATTATTTTATTATTTAGGCAAATACCATAAAAAAAACCCCATACTATGCCACTTGTGACAATTTTACCTTAAACTTTTTTTTTGCGCCATCAAAAACCTCAAACTATGCCATTTGTGACAATTTTACCTTAAACTTTTTTTTTTGTGCTACAAAAAACCTCAAACTATGCCAATTATGACAAATTTACACCAAACTTTTTGGAACTTTCGTCCTTTTCCATTTCCTTTTTTTCTTTTTCTTTTTTTTTTTTCATTTTCCTTCCTACCCTCTATTGACCATGGCAGAGGGAAGCCGGCGATGGTAGAGGGAAGAAGGAGAAAAAAAAGAAAGGGTTGCTCTCGCCCACCCTCACCGGATCTTGCTATGCCGACGAGGGCTGCCTAAGCCTCGCCTAACCCAAGCGAGGGTTGAGCTCGCAAAATCCAGCAAGGGTAGCCCTCGCTTGGGTCGTGTGAGGGCCGCCCTCGCCAAATCCAATGAGGGCGGCCATCGCCGGCTTCCCTCTGTCGGCCATGGTAGAGGGAAGAAGGAGAAAAAAAAGAAAATGGAAAAAGACGAAAATACCCTTCAACAAAAAAAGTTTGAGTAAATTTGTCCTAAGTGGTATAATTTGGGGTTTTTTTGTGACAAAAAAAGTTCAAGGTAAAATTGTCACAAGTGACATAGTTTGAGGTTTTTTGTAGCACAAAAAAAGTTTACGGTGAAATTGTCACAAGTGGCATAGTTTAGAGTTTTTTGTGGTATTTGCTTTTATTATTTTTAATAATACAAAATTATTATTGGTGATAATTAATTGCAATTAATTATTTTATTTTAGTGATAATAATTAATTAGGATAATTTTTTGTGCATAAATTAATTATGGTGAAATTTGATTTACGGGAATTATTAACTATCAGATTATTGCAATGTGATAATTGATGGATATTATGTGAAACATTGATTGCACTATGTGTGAAATTTTATATATGTTCCATGTGGACCGTGGTGCGAGTGCCTTAAGAATTATGTGAATTTATGTGATAGTGTGCTCACATGACCACTTAAGCCTTGAGGCATATGAATGCAAGGTGGAGGGCGTGCCCTGATGCATATTTACGCAGGGAAGAGGTAGAGCCCTGAGACTTGTTTACGCAGGAAGGGAGGTTGTGCCCTGATGCGCATTTGCATTGGGAAAAGGCAGAGTCTTGAGGCATATTTATGAGAGGAGGTTGAGATAGTTGTGCCCTGATGCGTGGTTACGTGGGAAAAAGAATAGAGCCCTGATACGTGTTTACCCAAGGAGGTGTATAATTAAGCCTTAAAGCATACGGATGCGAGGTTAAGGGCGTGCCTTGATGCGTATTTACGTGGAGAAGAGGTAAAGCCCTGAGGCGTGTTTACGTGGGGAGGGAAGATTGTGCCCTAATGTGCATTTGGATGAGGAAAAGATAGAACCTTAAGGCGTACTTATTGGGGAAGGTAGAGGCCTTATGCGTGCTTACACGGGGAGGTGTATGATTGGAACACACCTGACTATTATGTGCATGAGATATTATATGTGTAGTGTTATGATTATGTGATAATTTATATGTATTATATATGGTAGTGACTAGTATTGTGCAAGAAATGTCTAGCTGCGAGGTAGGATTGTCTATGAATCACCCTGAATGTTGATGGCTATAACAATTTTTGCCTGTGAAACTATTTAGCTACTTATTGTTGAATGGTGCCTGTGAATTGATTTAACTACTACTTGTTATGAGAAATGTGCCTATTAGGTACCCCTAAGATGAATTGGTACCCTAACTGAGACTTAGCACTTTAACCTACTGAGATTTTATCTCACTGGTTGTGGTTTAACTATTTTCAGGTCCTTAATGGATGTGCCTAGCTGCAGACTTTTTGGATTGACAAACCTTGACCCCTAAGGATAAGGGATGAAGGGTGTATTTGGTTCGGTTTTGGGGAAATGCAAATACCTTTAGGCTAAAAGGGTTTTCCAAAATGCATATACCGTTTGGTAAATTTTGCATTGTGAAATAATTTTGGCTTAAATGCCGTTTGATGATATTACATTTTGTTAAGGGACTTTTGTGAAATTTTTTATTAAATTTTTTTTAAATCCATTTTCTGGTGGCCAGATCTGGCCGCTGAAAGGCTTACCTAAGGTCACACGACCTCAGGTAGCAGTCGCCTGGGTTCAGTGACCCAGGCAATGGCTTGACCTCAGGCCACCTCACCTAAGGTCGTGCGACCCAAGCGACAGTCGTCGCCTGGGTTCACAACCCAAGCGACCGCCTGAGGTGGCAACCTTAGGTGCGCCTGGGTCGCGCGACCACCTGAGGCAGCGACCTTAGGCGACGCTTAGGTCGCACAACCCAAGCGCGCAATCACTTAAGGTCACCGCCTTAGGCGGTCGTGCGGCGGCAGCCTGGGTGGCGAACCCAGGTGACCGCCACCTGAGATCACCAGACCAACGGCTAGATCTAGCCACTAGAGGGTGGCCGGTGGTTGTCTGCTCCAACAACCATGCGAGAAAGATGCATTTTGAAAATGCAAGTTACAAATGCACCTCTGGAGGTGCATTGAGTTAAAGGACTTTAAGGATACTTGGAGATGCAATTGCATTTCCCCAAAGTTCCCCCCAAAGCTGAACCAAACAGGTTTGCATTTTCCCAAGGGGCTTTAGGGGTTGAAAACCCCTTGGGAATACTGAACCAAACGGGCTCGAAGTAAATTGATCCCTTTGTCCTTATATCTCTTTAATTGGTCGTTGAGACAGAATCCACCTATAGGGTTGTACATGTAACTGTTTCTTAGGGTTAATCTAGATGATGTTGCTTTTAAAATGTTTGTCTTTCCAACTATCCCTGTTATTATTGTTTGACCAGGGTTTAAAATATTTGTTTCCGCATGTGCATAATTGAAAGATAAAATGAATGGTGGGCGAGGTTTCCTGAGACGTCGCACACTTTTGACCAAAAGAGAATAGCGATTGTCACGTGTTCGAGTGTCAGGGTGTGACAAAATTGACTAGGGTTATTATCAAAATGGATGACCTTTTGGGATTCTTTGTTGTAGATCCCGCTGAATACATTAGAATTGAGCTAGCGGGAAAGGTTGTACTCGATAATTTTTAACACATGAAAGGAGAGTTGTCTTCATTTAATAATTATTACTCAGTCAAGACGAACACAAAAATCAAATCATAATATAAAAAAATGAAATAACTTTTTTTTTTGGTAAGATGAAATAACTTGTTTTTGTCCTTTTTTTATTTAAAGAAAGCCATTTTCCACAACATTAATCTCTTTGTGAATGGAAAAATCATCCGACAACTTGTACTACGTTAACCAAGATTTTTGTTCTTGACGAATGAAATGTGAATGGTATCTTTTTTCAATCCAAAAACGTGAAAACAAGACTCACTTTTATTAAAGCAAAAGGGGTTTCATTTTAACATCTTTAATCGGAGTGTGACGTGCGAGTGTCGCAATCTCTTCCATTATTGAAGTAGAAGTCAATTTTATTGTTCTCGCGTGTGATATGCATTGTGTAGTCAGTCATTGTTTTGCTTTTCTTGCTGAAGCCATCAATAAAAGGCACTTTGGTGAATATCCCCAAGATGTAAGTGAATGACTGCACATCCAAGTCCACATATTAGACTTGCCAGATCATAGGATATCCAAGCCTGAGGATGTCAAGTCCTCGTTGACTTGACTCCTCCAAAGAGCACCACAATACATTTATGATCAGTTTGATTTGGTCATTTTAGAAGATTTCCACATTACGAGTAAATTTTAGGACTCGGTCATTGTTTAGCATAAAAGAAAATTAAAGACTTGGTTGCTTCTTATTAATGATCTTCATACTGTTACTACTCTATTACTAGTTTGAATTCTTTATTATCACCACAAAGCAATTGCATATACAAAATAGATAGAGTAGTGCTAAGACAACGTATCGCATGACATGATTGATCGTGTACTCAAGCTCTATTAATGGGAAGTATTTTCTTTTCTTTTCAATATGCTGAAATCACTATTACCTTGATGATCGAAAGTGAAATTTTTATAGGTAACTTTTCTGTTCGTTCCTGACCTCATAACGAGAATGTTTTCCATCGAGACAAGAAGAAATGTAATTGCTTGGACAGTGGGATCTCCTTTGCTTCTGGGATTTTTGCCGATAAGGATGCGATGGAAAGGGTTGGACATTCATCGCAGTACATATCCTCGATCTTTAGTCCTTTTATTATGTTGATATTGCCCTCTCAAAATCTCCATTTTTCAGTGTTTTCAGAACTTGTAATCTGCGATTTCAGCCATATCACTGCTAATGAAAAATGAAATGTGAGCAGAAGCTGGCGTAAAAAACTAAAAAGTGATGTTTGACAGAGAAGGAGGAGGATTGGGAAAATGTATTATGTATATTCAATTGATAAGTGTACAATTACAAGGATCTATTTATAATGTAAGAATGAAAAGAAGAAAAGGAAATAATATATAGAGAATCATAATTCCCTATCAATTAGAATCAATTCCATAGTCAAGATCAATTATAATCTCCAATTTTATTTTCAACACTCCCCCTCAAGCTGGTGGCCTGTATATGTCAAGGACACCTAGCTTGCTTAATAAGTATGCATGTTGTCTCTGACATAGTGGCTTAGTGAAGATATCAGCTAGTTGGTCAATAGTTCCAATTCCCTTTGTTACGAGAACTCCCTCCATGATCTTGTCTCGAGTGAAATGGCAATCAACCTCTATATACTTTGTCCTTTCATGGAAAATCGGATTCGCCACTAGTTTGAGTGCAGCATCATTGTCACAAAACAACTCAATCGGTCCATTAACTTGTAATCCGAGATCTGAAAGTAATCCTCGTATCCAAATTATTTTGCAGGTAGTTTTTGCCATGGCTCGATATTCTGATTCGGCTAATGACAGTGATATAGTTGACTGTTTCTTCGTCTTCCATGAGATCAGTGAATCTCCTAGTTTAATGCAGAAACCAGTGATGGATCTCCTAGTGGCATAATCTGTATCGCAAAAAGCTGTCATCTTCATATTGCAGTCACGAGACAGGAATATTCCAAGACCTGGACACCCCTTGAGGTACTTCACAACTTTAAGAGCTGCATTCATGTGGGATTGTTTTGGATTATGCATGAATTGACTAAGTATTTGAACTGCATAACATATATCAGGTCTTGTCATGGTAAGGTATATCAATTTCCCAACAAGTCGTTGATATCCTTATGGATCCTTGAGTAATGGGTCCCCAATGGATGAGGCAGAATTCATATCATATTCATGAGTAATCAACTTGCTATTCTGCTCAATCGGTATAACAGCAGGTTTACTGCCTGACAATCCCGCTTCTGCAATGATTTCAAGGATAAATTTCCTTTGGCTAAGACTAATACCTTTATTAGAACGAGCGATCTCAATACCGAGAAAATATTTGGGCAGTCCCAAATCCTTGATGTGAAATGTAGAGTGCAAGTATTTTTTGAACTTTGCAACATGAGACTCATTATTTCCCATCACAAGTATATCATCAACATATATTAACAGATAAATTGATGAGTTACCTGAATTCCATGTAAATAAAGCATAGTCATGCTTGGAATGCTGAAATCCCGCATTAGTTAGTGCAGCAGTGAATTTGGCATACTATTGTCTAGATGCCTGTTTCGGTCCGTATAAGGATTTGCGCAGACAACATACCCGAGACTCCCCCTGTCTGCATAATCCTTGTGGAAGTTCCATATAAATTTCTTCATCTAGATCACCATGGAGGAAAGCGTTGTGGACATCCATTTTATGTAGCTTCCAGTTTCGAACTGTAACAATGGATAAGAAGGATCGGACAGTGACTTCTTTTGCAACAGGGGAGAAAGTTTCATGGTAATCGAAACCTTCCTTTTGAGTAAATCCCTTCACCACCAGTCGAGCTTTATAACGTTCAACAGAACCATCTGCCTTGAACTTGATTTTATACACCCATTTACATCCAATTGGTTTCCGGTTTAGAGGTAATGGGACAATGTCCCAAGTATGGTTCTCCATTAGTGCATGAAGTTCCGAGTCCATGGCACGTTGCCATCGAGGATCGCTTGATGCTTCTTGAAAAGAAGATGGTTCCTGTTCTTTTGAAAGACGGCTAATGCAACACATGTGCTCTGGTGATAGCCGATTAAAAGAAACATATGAGGAGACAAGATATTTTGTACCTGAGGAACTCAATGTTGAGCAAAGATAGTCTTTAGTCCATGTAGGTGGCCAGGTTTGTCGTCCAGAACGCCGAGGTTGTGCAGCTACGATATCGTTAGGTACTGAAGGAATATGTTCAGGTGAACCTGTAGTTGTCGAAATCTCCTCAGATAATGTTTGAGGTGATCTTGGAGGCTCAGCTTCTGATGATGTTGGGGAAATATATGATTCTTGTGGAATTGATATGGTTTGCTTCGGAGCAACAAATAAGTACTGCGACGCCATTAATAAGTCTTCTTCACATAGAAAAGGTCGATGGCCTTCCGATGATGAAGTCGCAGAAAAGATCATATTTTTGAATGGAAATGTATCCTCGTGAAATATGACATCTCTACTTACAAAGAAGCGTCCTGTAGAAATTTCCATAACCCTGTATCCTTTCTGAAGTGAAGGATATCCCATGAAAACACATTGAGTGGCATGAGGGGCCATTTTGTCCATAGGGCCTATATTTTTTTTTATAGCGCAAACAACCAAAAACTCGAAGATGATCATTTTCTGGTTTTTTGTTGTACAGCATTTCGAAAGGTGTTTTTCCACCAAGGGTTCTAGTCGGCATGCGATTAATCAGATAGGATGCTGTGACCACACAATCTCCCCAAAAAGCTTTAGGAATAAAGGCTTGATATTTTAATGCACGAGCTACTTCTAAAAGATGTCTATGCTTACGCTCAACAATTCCGTTTTGTTGTGAAGTGTAAGTACAAGAACTTTCATGAAGTACTCCTTGTGAAGATAGGAATTTGATACAATCATAAGTAAAGAATTCACGCCCATTATCAGTACGAATGCGCTGGATAGATTTATCGAATTGATTTTTAACTAAAAGAATGAAATTCGATAAGTGAGTGAAGGTTTGGCTTTTCGATTGCATGAGGTATACCCAAGTCGCTCGTGAATAATCATCAACAATTGTAAGGAAAAAACGGGAGCCATCACGATGAGGGGTATGATAAGGACCCCAAATATCCATATGGAGTAATGAGAAAGATTTATTAGCCCGAGACGTACTTATAGGAAATGGTGCCCGTGATTGCTTTGCTAAAGGACATATTGGACATTTAGGATGTGGAAATCGTGCACTATGACCTGATCTCTGATGGAAAATGAGATTTTTATTTCTATTGATAGCATTACAAGAAATGCCTTTATTTAATGAATATAAATCTCCCGGAGAATCAATCCAGAAATATAATCCTTGTGCAACACTACCTAAGCCCATCAGTTTGCCAGTCGATTGGTCCTAAAAGAAGCAATTATCGGAATTGAATATTGCACGGCAGCAATTATCTGCGCAGACTTTAGAAACAGATAGTAGATTGAATTCGAAGTCAGGAATGTATAAGACATTCTTGAGGACAAAGTTTGGGCCAAGATGAACAGTTCCAATCTTGGTAACTGTGATGACATTTCCATTTGGAAAACGTACTGATATGGGAGTTTTTGTTTCTCTATCCTCATGAGAAAATAGATGCTTATTGCATATTATGTGGTCACTAGCCCCTGTATCGATTATCCATGCATCAACCGAAAAAGAATTTTCCTTGTTAAGAAAAGTACCTGAAAATCCTGCACCTTCATCTTCAGTTTTGAGCTGACTCAGAATTTGAACAATATGTCGACATTGATCCTGAGTAATTATCTGATGTGCCCCATCAATCCGTTGTGTGGAAATCTAATATACTGAATATTCTTTTTCCTTTTTAATTTTATCTCTAGGTTTCCCATGTAATTTCCAACAGGTATCAATGGTATGATGAGGGCGTTTGCAATACTCACAATATTTATTTTTGGATTTACCATTTTGCTCATCTACCTTTCCTGATGACGTGGCACCATGAGATTCGTAGGATCCTTTATAAATAGGCGTTGACGTGGCCTGATATGAGCCCTCAGATCCAATCGAGTAGATAGGTGATCCAGGACCGTCCATCCATGCGCGCAACAATCTGGAGCCATCCATCCATGCGCGCTAATCTGAGCCGTTCATCACAGTCCATTGATCTGGACCATCCAACTCCATCTTCTGATCTGGACCGTTCAATGACATGCGACGATCCCAGCCATCCGTGTGGAAAACCCTAGGGTTTTCTTCATTTTTCCTTCTTGCCGCAGCAGCAACAGGACCCATTTTTGGGTTCCCTTCAACGACGGTTCTGCCACCTCCTCCGACAGTGCTTTTGCTGGAGCCGATGGGGCCGACACTAGGGGGAACACAGCGAGGCTCATCCTTTCTCCTCCTTGAGTTTGTTCGCCGGTGGTAAGTCGTTGATTTTCCTCTTGAATAGCCAATTGAAAAATCCGACCGAATGGCGGTGGAAGGTCCATTGTGAGAATATGAGATCGAAAACCAGAGAAGGATTCATTTAATACGAGTAAAAATCTTGTAGCCTTCTCCCGTTCTTTAATTTCTTTGTACTGATTTAGGGTGCTCTCGGGTCCTTGTAGGTGCTCTTCGGCTGCTTCGAGTTCATTCCACAGGGCAAAAAGGCGGTTGAAGCAAGCTGTAACCATGAGGTTCCCTTGCTTCATTTCTGTTAGGGCTTGCGAGATTGTGAAGAGTTTCACCCTGTCGAGCCGCCCATACTTCTCGCGGATGCTGTCCCAGAATTTCTTCGCGTCTTCCGTCGGTGGGAGCCCAGCCACGACATCGGGGGGGAGGCAATTGCCGATCCAAGTACACACTAACTGATTGCACCTCCTCCAATGCCTCTAACTTCGTTCATCGGTCGGAAAAGGGATGGTTCCGTCAAGGAAACCGTCCTGTCCTTGGTGACGAGTGCCCACCGAAGAGCTCGAGCCCACGTACTATAGTTGTCTTGTCCGGTTAGCTACAGGTTGATGAGGTGAAGTTCCGGTCCGTCGGCCGGCGAGGTGTAGAGGGGATCGCCGATTTCGGGACGGCCACCGCTGATAGGAAGCAAATACGGCAGAAACCCGGGCGGCGAATGAGTCGGGTAGGGATTCGTTCCCTGACCCAGAATGGATTCGAATCTGGGTCTGTGACCAGGACTTGGCTGACCCAAGGCATCATTCGGGTTGCTCTCTCCCAATGATGAGATGGGCTGGCTTTCGAGGCCTAAGGTGGGCTGTCCTCCAAGGCCCGAAATGGGCTGATCTTCGAGGCCCGAATGGGCTTCTCCTCCTTGTGGATATTGGGCCCACGGCTATCCTGATCCAGTGCCCCACTAGGCTTGGACAGGATACCAGTGGACTGTAGGAGGCCATTGGATGGGCCTAACTATTTGGCCCGAAGCAGAATGGCCCGAAGCATAAGCTGACCATGGTGTCTGTCCCGAAATAAGAGGCCTTGGCTCTTGACTAGTTGGAGCAATTTCCGACGGCAGTGTGGGTTGTTCTTGGGGAGTTTCCCCAGTTGAGGATTTCTGGGTATCGTTTGTCATGACAAAATTGAATTCCTAATCGTTTTGCTGATCTATTTTGCAGGATGAAGAACTGCAGCAACTCTTCAGAAAAAAAAAAAAGAAGGCGATTCTAGAATTTGCGGAAGCTAGGTTAAGAATGAAGGCTCTGATACCATGACAGAGAAGGAGGAGGATTGGGAAAATGTATTATGTATATTCAACTGATAAGTGTACAATTACAAGGATCTATTTATAATGTAAGAATGAAAAGAAGAAAAGGAAATAATATACAGAGAATCATAATTCCCTATCAATTAGTATCAATTCCACAGTCAAGATCAATTATAATCTCCAATTATATCTTCAACAATGTTTGCAATGCATGCAGAAAAAGGAGTCATCGATGAAGACCAATTTGCACGTAAACAAACTTGGAAAGACCAATATGGTGGGAACCAATGGATGACTTTGGGACTAGTAGGACGCCCAGCAAATCAATGCCATTTCCGGGGATTTTATCAAGTGAAAAGATCCCAATTCAATTCACGAGATTTTGATCGACAATTCATATTTCATTTTAAGATTTCGATCCCTAATTACATATCTTGGTGGGTCACGTTTTGCTAATTTATTTTCTTTGTCGTTTCTAGTCCAGAAGAATGGATGTGGGCTAAAGGTGGGCCCAGCTACAAGAGAGACCCAATTAGGTGGATAAAGATTTGGGTTTCCGAGAAGTGAACTACGAGCTATGTGACCATTAATGACACTAATAACAACCATTCTATTCTTGGGCCCTATTTCTAGCCAGAAATTTTTAAAAAAACTTCCTATTCCCTAAACGAGTTTTTAAGCAAAAATATGTATTTCATACCAAATACAAAATTTCTCTATCCCGGGTGGCCAGTGATGGATGGTGGCTGATGGCAACGGTAGAGGATGGCAAATGACAAGTGGACAATGGTAGGAGGTGGCGGTTGGCAAGTGATGGGCGGCGATGAGTGAACGGTTGGATAATAGTGAGGGAAAGCAACAAGAAAAGTTTTTGTTTCTCATTTTTGTTTCAGAAATAGAAATATATAAAATTTCTACTTCTTATTTCAAGGCTAAAAATGTGTCCCGAAAATAAAAAAAATGAAATTGCACTACCAAATATATTAATGTTTCAAACCTCCTCCTAAGAAAAAAAATAGAAAAATAAAGAAATAGAATGATTATCTTTCCTACCATAATCAAACTTTTCAGTTTAGAAAAATTTCCAAACTTACAAAAAATAAAAAATTCACATAGAAAAAAAAAACAAATACTAGAGTTTTTTTTTAAAGAACTACTTGTTGCTCATGATCTCTCTTTCGTGCTTGTAGTTTTGGAAGAGATTATTAGATAAACATATCATCTATAATCAACTGAATTGAAAAGTAGATAAAATATTAAAAAAAATCACAGTTACTGATATTTCACAGTAAACAGATTTAATGCACATGTGAAAGTGCACTGACTAAACCATGTAAATATGGTATCCAATTAATTTCCTTGTTCTATTTATTAATCTTTTCAATTGCTAGGTTAGGCTAAGTTGAAGCAGATTGATGGCAACAAAAGAAGGAAATGCAAAAATCAACAAATTTGATGGGAAATTTTCGAAAATGCATATTAAGGATAATATGTAGCGGAGGAATTTATGCTTACCTTTTGTTTAGGGAGAATCAAAGTTGATGAAGTAAGTTGATTGGGGTTTGATGGACAGACATGCATTGGGTGTTACTCAATTGTTGCATTGATCATTGTGGAAGAGAAGACCATGTAAAAATAATTAATGTCTATCGAGCATGTTTGAGAATCCCTCTACAATCAAAAATTTCTATTCAAGAAGACTCCATTTCACTTAAGAGATGGGCAAAGGTGCATCGTGGCAAAGCATATTAGTGCATTGAATTGGAGATTCACTCTGCTAATAATGCATGTGCTTTGATTTGATTATTCTCGTTACTCAACAGTTGGAATACTATTCCTCTATGTATATATTATAGGTATACCTCCTCATTGAAAGTTGCAATTTTCATACAATTACGCCTATTTTTATTTCATGAATCTCTTCTAATTCTTCAAATTGGGCATGATAGTTGAAACATCAAGTTCGACGTGATCCTCACGTTTCGTTTCGTACGCGCATGGACCTAACACTACGGAGGAAAGGGATATTGACAGAGGCACTCAGCAGTGTTATTTCCGTGAGAGAAGGGATTGAAATTTCATTTACCGTACGCATGGTTTCATTACACAGCCCTGTTACTTCCTAGTATCTCTGAGGATGCTCCCTCGAGAATAGTAGAAGACTCCAATTTTAAGCAGCCAAGTGCGACTTTTCCAATTGTTGGGGCCATAACTTTGTCCTCATTTTTCTCACGAGAAAGACTTAGAGAATTATCAAGATGAAATGAAATGACGTATCGCGAGTGGACTTAAGACTTTTTGATGACCCCGCCCTCCTATTCCTACTTCTTTTTCTTTTCCTTTGTCGAAAAAGGAAACCATTTTCCACAACAAGAAAGTCTTTTTAAATGGGAAATCATCCGATAAATTCATATGACGACGACGACGACCAAGACGTTTCTTTTTTTTCCCTTGACGAATGAAATGGGTTGGACATCTTTTCTATCTACAAAGGTGACACCAAAAATCACTTTACTAAAGCCAAAGTGGTTTCCTTTAAACTTGTTTCATTCTTAGTGCGATGCGCGTGTGCCACGGTCTCTTCCATTATGAAGTGGAATTTATTTTTATTATTCTTAGTCCAATGCTTTTCATGCTCAGGCAATCAATCTAAGCACTTGGGAATGCTATTCTGGCCCGCCCCAAAAAGGAAAAAAGATGTTCGTGAATCATGCACTTGAATTGAATAAAACTAAAAGTAATTCTTGCTTTAAACTAGTCTTATTAATTCGCTAATGCTCTGGAGCATGCTGTGAAAAGTATGCTCAACTGTTGGCACTGGTTTATTTTTTATTTTTCAGTACAAATAAATACAAAAAAACTATTTATGGTACCAATGAGGGGAGAGAGAGAGACTATAGAGCCGATTTTTTTTGAAAAAACAATTAGGTCCGAAGAAATTTTTTAGGCCAATATCCAAAAAATGTTCAGTCAAAAAAGTTGTGTATCGTGATTATGAGTAGTCTTCCCCAAAGGAAGGACAATATCAAGGGGGCATCGCATGTGAATATCTAATCAGCGGTAGTATCTAGGATTTTCTTTTTCGCTGGTTCAACTTCATACATAGGAAGAGAATTTGAAACACCGAGTGAGTTCGATATGATTTTCATGTTTCGCCTAAACCTATGGAGAAAGGGAATAGAGGCTGAGTCCCTCAATATTGTTATTGAAGTGGAAGAAGGGAAGAATTTTTCATGTGCCGTACTCTCAGATGTATTTTTCGATCATGCACCTCTTCATAATTTGAGATATGCTCCAGCTTGATTACTTTAATAAAGTTGAGTCCATCATGTTTATGAAACTGAAATCAAACCGCTGCTCTTTTTGACGCTGAAAAAGTTAAACTAACTAGCAAATCGAACTGGCCATAGTTTGATTCGAGCACGACGCTTGTTCCATAAGAGTACAAGTGCAACTTAAAGTATTCCTTACGATGAGCTGCAACGCCCGTGATAAATGAATGGGATACAAAATTCCATCTTGTTGGCTGGTCAAAAACAGCAAGTTCCCCTAACTTCTTGTGTAGGCCACGAGGTTTCTTCCCTTGTCCTTTCTTCAGCAAAGAGATTGGGTTGTGTTGTTAAGATATATACATGTGAGTTGTATTAGAGAAGTCGCACATCAGAGAATTGTTGTGATATTGAGCAGTTAATATATTCTAGTTGGATCATAACTTATAGGTTTAAGCTTTCGAGTAAATGTGGATCTAATTGAATATGTTGATGAGCTCGAACTTGGGCTCTCTCTTAGTCTTTTTTCACAGATGAAGGTATCCGGTTTCAATTGCGTGCTCCCAACAAATGATATAAGAGCCGATGACTAATTAGTAAATCAAACACTAGAGCTTATGGTTCGGTTTGAAATGGTTCGATCCCAAAAAAAGACTAAGGATGAAGTTAGGCATTGGAAATTTAAGTTGAGATGAGTTCATATAGAATGATACCTGAATTAAAAGGAAGTAAATCTAACACTAAAGCTCACACGTGTGACGTCCTGAAATTCGAGCCCTTTGAAGGAGGAATGAACGTTAATTTCGCCAATGCATTGTTGGTTAATCTCACTCGGAATTGATCACTCTTGAGATACTGACCTTGAGGGGAAAGGATAATGAGGACAGAACTCGTGCGACTAAAGAACTTGACCTGGGAAAACGACTCGACCGTGAGACTTGCGTAAGGACGATCCTGTAGTCATGCAGGCCGATTTCAGGGACGACTAGAAGTCGATTCGCAGATAGAAATAATGGGACGACGGGTGATTCCGTCTACTGTTATCGAACCCGCGAATGGCCCTATGTCGATCCTTGATAATCGTGCACTTAGAAATAAGAATCGATCATTCGCAATTTCATGTAGTCAAGGACGTCCATGTGTCGAGAAGTCTTGAACGTGAATTGGCACGAGTCGGTTACGCGCGAATCCTCGAAGCCTCCTGTCAGTCTAAGTAGTACCAAAATGGCATTCGTGTGAAATTGACAAGGCATGAGAATCCAAGATTGGACTTCGAATTTTCGGGAACGTCCAAGACGGACTTTTGGACGATGCTTCCTCGACAGTCGACAGTGTCGGTTGAACCGAGTTTTTGAGAAAGGGATTTCGGACCGAGGAAACGAGGAAACGAGCCTACGAGGACGTGGGCCGGGCAAGAACAGTTTGGGCCTCACGCCCAAGGTGGGACAGCCACCATGGAAGGCCCGAGGCAAGCAAGTGAGCCCGTTGGGCCAAACCGACCATTTACCCTTCCAAGCCCGTTGTCTAACCTTGAGCCGTTTTGAGCCCAATAAATTCCCGAGCCCGTTCCTATTCATTTTCCGGCCTTTTTCCTAGGCCCGTCCTCCATTTTCAGCCCAAGGACAGATTGGGAAATGTGCAAGGTGGAAATGACCAAAATGCCCTTGGATATTTTGAAGAAAAGTCAAAAAGGAAGAGAGAGAAGATGAGGTCATTGTTTGGCAAGTGGGGCAAGCCTTGATGGCTTGGATAAGGCTTATCCTTCAGCCTTCACTTCACTCTCTCTCTCCTCTTCATCTTCTCCAAAATCGCAGCCCCTCTCTCCCCTTCTTCCCTTGCCTTCCTGCAGTTTCAGTTTCTGACCTCTCACCGAAATTGGAGTTGTTCGTTGCCTTCCCGGTGGAATCTCGAGACGTGCCACCCACCGTTGCGCTCGGGAGAGAGAATCCGTACGGATGACGTTGTCCGTTCGTCGATCGGAGCTTCCTTTTGATCCGTACGGCTGCCGGAAGTCGGCTGTTTCCGGACCGCCTACTGTAGCGTCGCCCTCTGCACAGCTCCGCCTTTTCTTCCGTTTCTCTCCATTTCTGGCCAAACCACCACCCATCCCAGCCACAAGTGGTTCCCCCTCGACCCCAGGTGCCGTTGGTCGCTAGCCCGCCGCTCGCTGGAGCTCCGGGCAGCCCGTTCAACTCCGGTCAGCCCCTGTCCTCCTCCTGCAGTGCTGTTTTCTGAAGTTGGGGGTGTGAGCAGAAGCTTTTGCTGTGATTTCCGTCTCGGGACCGCCTTGGAGTCTCGTGGAAGAAGTCTCCGGGTGTCGGGTTCGTCGCCGCCGCCGCGCCGGTGTCGCCGGCCCGCTTAACGGGTGAGTTTAGCTCCTAATCCCTATTTAGTGCCTAAACTTGCTTAGGGTTGGGTTAATTAGTGTTAATGCTGGTTTAGGAGGTTTAATTAAGTGTATTAGCCCTAAGATAGGTGGTTAGATAGTTGATTAAGATTAGCTTAGCTTAATCTTGCTTAATTATGCTTGATTATGCTTAAATATTGCTTATGTGTGGTTTATGTGATAATTAAGCATGTTTAGCTTAATTGATTGATTAATTGTGTTTAATCAATGTTTTGTTTAATTTCTGAATTTAATTTATTATTAATTGAATTTCGAAATTACTGTTCACGATTACTGTTCACGTGTACTGTTCATCCGGAAGTGAGATTGTGCATAATTTTATGTGCGTTGATTATATGAAGTGAATTGGATGTGGCATTGCATAAGCATCCGCTTGAATCGTGTGATTTTCACAAAAGAAAGAAAATGATTTGTCCGAGGGACACTGAAAATGGACCGCCTTTATGAGAAAGGAAGTGATTTGTCCAAATGATACTGAAAATGGACCGCTTTTATGAGAAATGTGGGAAAAATGGTTTGTCCGAGGGACATTGGAAATGGATTGCTTTTATGAGAAAGGATTTGAGGTTTCATATGCAAGCAAGTGTGCATTGGCTAATGCTCAAAGATAATAAATTGGTTGTGATGGCATGCTTGCGTGATCACTAAGTTGAACCCGCCGCCCCGGCCGAAGTTCCGAAGTTCGGGGGGTGATAGTCCGATTTATCGGAAATCCGGCGAGGGCACGGGCACGGTTGCGTCTCTGCAGAGGAAGGGTGCCGTAGCGCCTCAATTGTGAGCCGGATGCGGAGTCGCGGTAGAGGCTGGGCCCATGCTCCTTCGGGAATGCCGTCTTGGGCGGGGGTCCCTTGACGTAGCCGCGCCTCATGGGGGAGGGCGATGCCTGGCTATGCCAGTAGACACCGGCGGGAGTTCGGTTGTAGCCCGAGGGGCAGTAATAATCGGAACACGTGTGGATGCAAGAGTGCATGAGAAATATGGTATCACTGGTTCCGATTATGCATGAGGTGATCACATCATGATTTATGGCACGCACGCATGAATTGATAACGTGCAGGGGTGGCAATGGCCAGGTGAGATCGCTTGTGACGCGACTCGCATGTGATTGATGAACTGCATCATCTAACGGCCATGTGCATTGCGTGTATTGTGCTGACTTATAACGTGCAGGGTATGGCATACCGGGTAAGGTTGCATGCGAACCGACTTTTGATTGTTGGTTGCATTGCTTGTTTGAATGAGATTTAACGTGCAGGGTATAGCATATCGGGTAAAGTTGCATGCGAACCGACCTGATTGTTGGTTGAACCGTCTGTGGTTTGATTGCTGATTGCTGGGTGTTTGTGGTCGGGTTGAGTGAGGGGTGATTCTGGAGAGATACCCCGGGTTGAGTTGGCGTACTAACCGGGTCTTAGGGGGAAGAACTCGCTGAGATTTTATCTCAACCCGTCGTGGTTAACATTTTTCAGGTCTTTAGAATGGTGCACCCGCTGTGGAGAATCATGTCCCCCGTTTCTCCAGTGATCGACCTGACGGAGTCGAGTCCGATGGGTCCGAGTGACCGTGGTGTTGAACCCGAGGGTTCATTCGATATAGCTGGATTAGCCTAGTTTCTTTTTGGCCTGGCTTAGAGGATGGATCGGCCCCTTTTGTTGGGCTTGTAATTCAAAAGACGATCCTCCGTTGGTTAATCCAGTAAATTGTGTAAATGAGTAGTGATGGTTGTTCTTGTTATTCATCCCTCTATCCCTGATTGATTGATTGATTGATTGTTGGACTGGGGATGGTTCGTCTTCCGCTTGCGCATAACAAAAGATTAAAATGAATGGTCGTCGACGAGTCCTGGGACGTCGCTTTCAATCGACCAAGAGAAGGGGTTGTCGCGTGCTCGGGGTTCGGGGCGTGACAACACGTGAGGGGAAGATTGTTGGGATATATGTGTGATTTATGTTAGAGAAGTCATATATCAGAGAATTGGTTCAATGTTGAATAGTTAATATATTTTAATTAGTCAATAACTCATTGGTTTAAGCTTTTAAGTGAAGGTGAGTTCGATCGAATATGTTGATGAGCTTGAACTTGGACTCTCTTTTGGCAATTGCTACAAGTGAAGGTATTGGATTTCTATTGCGTGTTCCTAACACATGTCCCATTAAGAGTTCAACAAGGACCACACAAAACTATACACATTGTTAGGATTCGGTGCACGATCTCGAAGAAAATAGAGAGCTAAAGCAAGAAAGAGAGGCACAGGGTTTTATCTTTGTTCTCCTTAAACAAGGGTTACGTCTATAGAATTCTATTATAATTAGCACATTATACCCCTCTGTTATATCCTTCAATTACAAGAGAAAGAGCGGGACCCCCATGCTATCATGTTGATGAGAAGTATGAACCACACTCCAATACATCTGTTTTTGTCGGTAAATTGATGCGTTTGGAAGCAATCCCGGGCCTGTTCATGTATAGCTATGTATTCTTGCCCTGGGAGAGGGGGGAGGAATGCCTTTAGAGCTACCTTCGCCACGGTTCCCGATGCGAATGGCTGCAAATCTGAAAATGTTGCTAGATCCAGGTCCACATGATAAGATATCATTAATCATAGAAATGTCAAAGCTTCAGCATATCAAGTCCCATCTATACGAAACCAATTTGCACGTAAATCTACCTGGGAAGACCGGCATGGTGGTATCCAATGGATGACTCGTTGATTGCAGCGCCTGTGGTCTTCAATAACATTATCACATGAGAACATTTATCAGAACGGGCCATTGACATAAAAGTCTCCAACGGTGATAGAATAGAAAGACCATCGGTTCTATTCTAGCTATTACACCGAAGATGACTTTCCTTGGCCCACAAGGTTCAAGTCAGTGTGCCATCACTAGACTTGGCTAGGTCAATGGCCTTGTGTCCACTTGGATCGGATATTATCACTATGCCATGATTGAGGCTCTGATGAACTTGTGCTTGGGGGTACTGCTATCTCATGTGAGCAGAATTATGGAACCTTGACATGTCAAATAAACTATGTTAATGAGCTTATCTCTAAGGTCTCAGGTGGTGCTAACTATAATTCAAATATAATATTTTCTAGTGGATGCTTGGCTAAAGAACCCTTTTGTATGATCACTGTACCATAACTTCCAAGTTAACACAAACGCTTTCAACATTTGATATATTAAGAGTTTATGAATTGGAAATGAAGATGCAACTTGCAGATGGTCTCTTGAAAACTCCATCATGAAAGATATCACAACAATGGGTACAAGTACAGGGAATGGAGTAGCGTGCCATTTGGACCTAGTAGAATGCGCAGCTAATCAATACCAATTCCGGGATTTTTATCGTGTGAAACAATACAACTTTTTGATCGCGGGATTCTGATCGACAATTCGTATCTGAATTTGAGATTTCGATTCCTGATATGCCTGTTCGTGGGCCACGTCCTTTTCTTTGTCGTTTCAATTCCAGGCGAATGGGTGTGGGCTTTAGGGGGCCCTGGCTGCAAGACAGGCCCAATTAATTAGATACTAAACTTTTTGGGAAGATGTGGGTTACAGAGAAGTATACTACGAGCTATGCGACCATTTACGAAACTTTCCATCATAAAAAAATGTTCCAAACTTATAAAAGAATAAAGGATTCGCAGAGAAACAAATATATGCCAAAGTCCAAAAAAAAAAAAAATCAAAAAAAGAGAAGCCGATCTTGGCCATGATCCCTCTTTGTCACTTGTAGTTTTGGAGGTGATTATTAAATAAACATAGAATCTATGACCAATTGAATAGAAAAGTAGATAAGATATTGAAAAATCACAAGTATTGATGTTTTTCATTGAACATGTTTAATGCACGTGTGAAAATACAATAATCTGAATAGAAAAGTTCTTACTCAAAGAAATTGGTAATTGTGAAGTTTGAGATGAAAATACAAAAATTATACAACCCAAGTAGCACATCTAAGGCGATCTTATGTTGTCAAAAAGCAGTACCCGGGACACTTTGAACTACGAAAAAATCTGTAGTTAAAATTCCATGATTTTGTGCTCAATTTATAATTCAATGATGAAGACTTAAAACTAATTTATCATCCATAAAGAATTTTGTTTCGATAAATAACGGGACTTACGTTCCTTAAGAGCATTTAATCAAACATTACTATCATGACAAAATAAATGGAAATATGAAGAAAGGGCACCCAACATCTTCGTTGCCTAAAAAGAGGGGTAAATATCTCTTATATACGAGTTGGTCCAAGCGCGATTGATTTTTACTGTTTTTGTTTTGCTATTGAAAATTGATAAGAAAGGTTTGCTAGGATCGGGAGAGAAAATTCTGCCACAAGTGGGATTCTTTGGTGTTGATGTATCATGTATGTGGTTGGGGTGGTGAGTTTGATACATCACGTAGTGAGGATCTAAGCGGCCGAAGCATCGGCAGCCGGTAACAATCGCTCTATGCTATCAGCAATTTAGTGTGATATGCAGGGAAGAGCCGGGCGGCAAAGGCGGATGCAAGTTCGCCTTCCTTTCCCGGAAGGGAAACTGCCTTTCTTTCTTTTTCCCCAGCTAGTGATAATCTAATTGAATCGTGAAGGCTGGTGCACCGTGTGACTGATGTAAGTTTTGCAACAATTGAATTGACGGCAAGTATTCAAGGATCTCAAGACGAACTAAAATCACTGCATCATGTTCAAGCTAGATGATTGCTAAATTGGCACACACATGCTAAGATAATGGATGTTCGCATCCCTGAAGTGCCAAAACTTGACACGGGAGATACGTAAGTGCTAAAAGTTTGAAAACGTACACTTAAGTGCCAAAATCGGAACAAAAATGATCAGTTAAGTGCCAACGGCGAAAAAATCCAACTAAACTACCACGTGTCATTTTCTGGTGATTTTATTTACCGACGGAGCAATTTTTTCAAAATAAAATATCCACGTGTCAATTTAAAAAAAAAAGAAATTGTTCAAGTCATACCAAAAAAAAAAATAAAAATTGATTTTATTAAAAAAAAAAAAAAAAAGGAAGGGAAGGGCTCAGGCAAGGGCTATGTAGCCATTATTGCTGCCCCACCGTCACCAGCCCTTCCCGGCGATGGTGGGGTGGTGACGATGGCTGCAGCTAGGGGTGTTAAGAACTTAACTGAAAACCGAATTGAAATCGAAAATCGAATTGAACTTAACCGAAATTTTGTGCATTTTTTATTCGGTTAACCGAAAAATAACCATTAACTTTTCAGTTCAGTTCAATTTTCGGTTTGGTTCGGTTAACCAAACCAAACCAGAATTCTTAATTAAAAAGTGAACAATCTCTCTTCATCATCATCTCTTCTTCATTTAGGTCCCAATAAGTAAAGCAAAAATAGAAAAACTGAAAAACTATCTCGAACCAAACTGTATTTTTGGTTCAGTTCGAAACGGTTTTGATTCGATTTAATATTATCCCTTATTGATTGGGTTGGGTTTGGTTTTTTTTGAAAAACCGAACTGAACCATTTACACCCCTAGCAGCAACACAACCCTTGCTCAATCCTCTGCTTTCTCTTTTTTATTTTTAAATTAATCAATTTTATAAAAATATATTTTTAAATTTATTTAATATTATTTAATTAATAAATTGTTTAAAAACCACGTCAGCATAAAAACAACGTCGTTTTGGTCAAGTTTTTGCTAATTCAGCTTCCAACGAACCATATAAGCGAGTTATATTATTAAAATAAGCCATGTCGAATTTCTAACAGCCTTTGCTGGAGTTGTTACTTAAGTGATCCAATTTTCAAAAAAAGTGGTACTTAAGTGTACTTTTCGTAACTTTTGGCACTTAAATATCCATTCATATCAAGTTTTGACACTTGGGATATTCTTTTTTCTAAGATAATGCCTAGTGAATTCAAAGATGGGTATGATTTCATAGTTAATTGATCCCCAACGTCGAGAAAATGTTTATTACCAGTAAGCAATAAATAAATAACCAAAATCCTTCTATCGGTAAACTAACAAGTTTTCCTCCCTTCTCTCCTCTTTCTTTTGCTCTGAACACCGATTTCCATGACAAAAGTAGCAACATGACTCATAAGAATGGAAGGCAGAGTAGATCTTCACCACATTGCATTAGGAAAAAGTGGCTGCACATCCGAAAATATAGTGACGTCCACGTTGATGTTTGACCTACTAGATTTAAAGCAGCGGCATAAGATTTAGCTGCCTCATAGTCCTCTTGATTTTGCTTAGTACCCGAAGGATATTGGAGTTTCCTTATCCCCTCCAACTCCATTGCTACTTCTGTCACTGTAGGCCTGTTCCTCCCATTCAAGTTCAGGCATCTTTTCGCAAGGTTAGTAATTGATGCAATCTCTTCCTTCTTACCTTCTTTCAAAACTTGAGCATCAACAATGTTGAATGAGCGATTCTCCTTGAAATTATGAAACAAGTTGTGAGGCTCCGTCCTTCTTGTTCCCTTATCGACGAGTTGTCCTGTTAAGAGTTCAACAAGGACAACTCCAAAATATTAGACATCGCTTTTGTCTGTGAATTGACTTGATTGGAAATACTTGGGATCTAGGTAGCCAAAAGTCCCCTGCATCATTGTGGTTACATGAGTTTGATCAAGGGAAACAAAATTGGAAGTACCAAAATCTGTCACTTTTTGCTCAATATTTCTCGTCCAAGAGAATATTTGTGGACTTGATATCTCAACAACAAAATAGGATGGATATTACTCCTCCTCCATTGTCACCACCTTCACCTCCACCTCGATGCTGCCGATGGTGACACCACTGCCACCACTGTCCAGCTCTTCTCATGGGGCTGCGGTGCCTCTGGTCAACTCAGCAACAGCATCGAGGAGGTCCAAATGTATCCAAGTCCTATTGCCAGCCTCGCCCTCCCTCCTTCCTTCACTCTCTCTCCTATCCCCAGCAAACTCATGGCTCTAGCCGCACGGACTCATCGCCAGCCTTTGATGCCATCGTTGAGGTTGGCATATCATGCGGACTGTTTCATTCTCCATTGGTCGTCGATAGTAAGCTGTGAATATGGGGAAAAGGCGACGGCGGATCCCTAGGTCTCAGTCACGAGGACTTGGTCCTCATGCCGACATTGAATCCTAACCTGGACGGTGTTCGGTGCATTGCTCTCAGGGGTCTTCACTTGGTCGGGTCTTCACTTGGTAGTGCGGTCCCTTCTCTCTTTTGAAGTGATTGGGAGTGAAATCTTTGTGGTTATCGTTGTTGTTCTTGTCAATTTGATTGGAATGCTGGTTCTAATGGACTTGAGTGTCCTTGGCATTCTTATGTGAAGTGTGCAGCGCTCGGGCATTCTGTATCATAGAGAGCTCTTGTCGAGATTGGTGGAGGGATGGGAAGATTTGCCATATTGTGACCAGTGGCACCCACACTAGGCCTCTATTGTTCTTTATTTAGGGGATTCTGCAACGGAAGAGACAAATTTCTAAAAAAATTTCAGGGATTAAATTTTGTAAGATAAGTGGCCATTCTAATAGTTTCAGTGAGGTTACTTGCATCCCAAAATGTTCTACTCATTTTCTATCACAATAAGTAGATGGATTTTCATGTTTTTCTTCCAAGAAGTTCAATTTTACAGGGGAAACGCAATCAAAGATGGATAAATGAGTTTTTGCCTAGCTCATCATTATTTCTAATGTTTTTTCTTTTGCAAATAATTTTCCAATGATTGTTTTATTTTCTTCTGCCTTCCATATGAACTATTAAGTTTGGGCATCTTAGAAGGGATTGATTTTTAAGCACTCTGTTATGATTTAGTTGACCTTGTCCTTCCTCATCACACTGATGGAGTGCTCTGTGTTTTTTAGCTCACTCAAATTATGAACTTGGAAGGGGTAACAAAGTCGGTGGCTGGGAACCAAAACCCATCCCAAGCCTTGACCATATCATGCAGATAGGCGGTGGTGGATATCATTCTCTCGCTTTAACTGGTAGACAGATGAAGAATTTTTTTATGGAAATAAGTCTTTGCCTTTTTTTTCTCTCTAATTCTGATGGATGGTACAAATGTGTTCTCCCGGGCCCGGTGGACATTATGATGTCCTAAATTTTCCGATCTATTTTGGATTTTATGAATATGTATTTCGTCAATGCAGTATTAGTCAAGTCTCACTCTGAATTAATCGCTTACGGAATACTAACAAAAAGAGAAAGGTTATCAAAGACTTTTACGTATACGTGACTCCTAAAAGTCGTTCATTAATTTAAGACGTACTAAAGTTACATTTGACTGATTTGGTCACGAATTTAATCCAAATTTGATTATTGGACTTTGAGATTAAATTATTAAATTTTAATCTCATTAATTTCCAAAATTTTCGATTTGCTCGAAAATGTCGAAAGAGGAATCGCTTGGCCAAAAATTTAAATCAGGACTTTTTCGTTCTTTTTTCCCCTCTTTTTCCCCCACGTGCGCCCCTCCCCTACTCTCTCTCTCCCCTTTTCTTTTTCCCCTTCTTTTCCCGCACGCCCCCCCTCCTGCTGCCACGCCCCCTCTGCCCTTCACGTCCCCTCTATCTCCTCTTTTCCTTCTCGCCTCTGCTTGTCCTTTCCCCCTCACTTTTGACTTTTCAAAATATTTCTCTCTTCAAACCAAAAAAAAAAAAAATCTCTCTCTCTCTCTGGCTGAACCGCACATCCAGCTGCTCTTCTTCTTCTTCTGGTTTTTCTTCTTCGCCGACCCGCCTGCTACTGCAGCTGCATTTTTCTTCCCGGTCTGCGTCTGTCATCGCTGTCCAGCCACCACAGCAGCTTCGACTGGGTGCTCAACAACCGCGAGGTGTCGGAGCAGACGCAAGTCATCCCAAAACCGGCCACCTCCTCCTCCTCCTTCTTTCCCTTCTGTTTTGATCACCGGGCGGGGAAGGCGGATGCAAGTTCGCCTTCCTGTCCATCGAACAATAAGATACTGCTTAAGGTCATTTGGTGTGTTTTTGGTCCCAATTTAATTCAAAGATGCAAATGGCAAATCATATGATTTTGGGCTGCGAAAGCCAAGTATTTACGTCGACTGTTAGATAGTTAAGAGATCACCATCGGGTAGGTAAAGTCTACATCACGCTGGCCTGTGTAAGGAAAGAGAAACATCTTTCCTTTCTTGGTTTTTTTTGTTTGAAGGAATGTGTTGAGGTTTAGATAGAGAAATGCTTGCATAACCATGTAACAATGTCACGGTCATACTTCAACCACAAGTGTCATAAATGGCAAAGAAAATATAGAAATCATGGGAGGATCCATCTCTGGTGTCGTGGTTGGCATTCCACCATGACACCGTTATATGATCATGCTAGTATAGTAGTGCTCGTTTAGAAATGACCATCATGCCGTCATATACGGTTCCATGCCCGACTTGGCCAAGTAATTTTTTCTTGTTCAAGCCGTCAATGGACTCAATTATGCTTTAGCAAAAAAATAAAAATAAATAAAGATTTGTTCGTTTCTTAGTAATGATCTTTATACTGTTATTAGCTTACCAATAGTTTGAATTTTTAGTCATCATTCCAAAACAAATCACACATACAAAATAGATGAAGTAAAATTAGGAAGACATATACCATGGCGTAAATGATCGTATACACAAACCACATTAGCGGAAAGCTACTTTTTTTTTTTTTCAGATGTGCTGAAATCATTGAATGTATGACAAAACTGACTTGAGCCAATCATACTTCTTTTGAGCATATGCGAGTAACAAGCTAATTAAATGGCGAAGGCCGGTGCAATAAAAATGCCTGTTCGTAGAGTACCAGTTTGACAGTTGCAAGGTCCCCGATACCATTGACAGCAAGCACTCAAATATCTCGAGATGAAGCTGACTTGCTGCATCATGCTCAAACTAGATGATCGCAATTTATGAAGTATTTTCAGATTGGCACATTCACTATACAATAATGCATAGCTAATTGCACGACCTGAATAAATTTGGGATGGGTATGATTTCACAGTTTGTCGATCCCCACCATCGAGAAAAAGTTCATTACCAATAAGCAATAAATAACAAATTAAAATCCTCCTTTTAGTACACTAACAAGTTTTCCTCCCTTCTTTCTTTTGCTCTAAAGACCGATAAGACTAAGAGGCAAAACAGATCTTCATCATGTCTCACTAGGCAAAAGTGGCTGCACATACGAAAACCTAATGACATTCACGTCAATGTTTGACTAGCAATGTTAATCGGTGTTGCAGCGAAAGCGGATTGTAACTTTGCAATTTTATTGGGAGCTATAGAAATCAATAGAAATAAAATAAGGAGCAATAAATGGACACAAGAGTTTATATGGTTAAGTTCGAATGTCAGAACTTATGTCCACAAGGAAAGCCAGCATATAATCCACGAATAAGTCGGGGAATTACAAGGTTATACAAGTATACACACTCAAGTATTTCCCAACCCTAGTGTGTATACCCAATACCAAGGGATGTCAAAAGGTCAAGTCGGGTTGGGTTTTCATGATACTTGAACCAACCCACTTGAGACCTAAGTATCATATAACCCAAGAGAATGAAATGGGTTGAGCTGGTGCTGATAAACTATGATCAGATCTCAAGTTTTGTCCTTGTCGCTCTTGCGTAGAGAGAGAAGAGGGGAGAGAGAGAGATTGGCCCGTACTCTAGGTATCAAAAAAGCTTGCACGTGAGTTGATTCAACCCAAACCCAACCCTAATAATACCAACCTTTAAAAATCCCTGCTTGAAGAAGACTAAGGTCTGGCCTCAAAATACCATGAATTTTTTGGGTTGGGTTCGGTCGAGTTGGGTCAGGCTGGTGCGGACTTTTTTGACACCCCTGTTAATACCCACGGTGTTTTAACAACTCAACTCATGCACAAATCTCTAGAGCTCTTGCCTCTCTATCCCTTGAGCTTTGACTTCTCTCTCCCTCGTCATCTTTAGACGTCCTCTCATTTTATAGGAGAAGGGAAGGAAACAAGACAAAAATGAAATTAAATGGCTTCATTAATGTAAAATTCAGGAGTATTCCCAAGTTAGAAAGGAAGAAAAATATTCACTAACCATTAAGAAGTACAAGGCCTACAGGCACCAGTGTGTTAAAATAAGGAATACTACTTGGGTGGGAGGATTTATTGCAAATAGCCCTTGTAAGTGATAATGCCCTTGAAAAAAGGATGACCGGTGAAGTAGCTTTCAATTGTTCTTTACTGTGGGCCATGGCCTCCTAACAAGAAGTAGTCATAGGGATACATTATTAAAGAAGGAGAGAAAAGTCCAGACTTGCATTTCTCTCGAGTGCACATTAATTAATAAAAAATAAATATTGCCAACAGTTCTTCCATGCACAAAGAACATTCAAGCTTCGCTTCTTCCTCATTTATTGTTTGTCTACTTTCTTTTGTTCGGTCAGTAATATTGTTTACTTAATACTGTGCAAAGTTGTGCTATTGTCATCTAAATTTTGTCTAAATATTTAAAATTAAATTATATAAAAAATTAGAGATCAATTTGACTCTAAAAAAATATTTTCATTAAATAGCACATTATGCAGGTAATATATATTATTTGTACTAATTTTAATTTCCTTTATTTTACCTTATTTTCGGATAAATAAATAAAATTTCAAAAAAAGCTTAAATATATATTTTTTAAAAAAAGAAGCGGGCTGGAGGGGGGTTGGGCTTTCGCCCCAGCGTCCTTTCTTTCCTTTCCCCTCTCACGCGCCGGCCCAATGGCCATCCCCCTTAATTTCTTTTCCCGGCCCGGCTCCCATCTTCCTTCCTCTCTCCTTCCTCACACCATCGAGGGCGACAATGGACGCAGAGCAGAGGAGCAGGTCGGCGCAGGGCAGAGCAGAGCAGGAAGCGTGGAGGTAGGCCTGCTGCAGAGTGGACGGCAGAGGGGATGCCGGTTCGGCCAAGAGAGGAGCCTGGTCAGCGAGCCAAGGACCGGCGGCCGAAGCCTCCGTCGACCGGCCTCCCTGGCCTATAAATAGGACGGCCACGAGCTCGAGAAGGGAGGAGGCGAAGGAGAGAGAAATGGGGGGGGGGGGTGTTCTGAAGAGAAAAAAATCGAGCGAGTAGAAAGTGAGATCTAAGAGAGAAAGGAAACGAGAGAGAGCAGGTCGGAGATAGAGAGTGAGACCGTGAGCCGTGAGGGGGTCCGAGAGGGTGAGATCTGAGAGCTGCGAGAGAGGGAGAGAGCTGCCGTCGGCCGTCACGCCTGAGTCGCGGTCGACGATCCACCACCACTCCTTTTTCGTGTCCAAGTCACGGTAGGTTTCTTCCTGGTTTGTTTTCGACTTTTCAGATTTGAGGTCAATTTCCCGAGGATCCCAGCTCGGAGACGTGCGAGGCGAAGGTACATAGCCCGATCTATCGAGCTCGTCTACCGTCCGACGACGCCAAGCCAGGTAGGGAGCACCGCCGGCCGCCTCTGTTTTGCCTCTTCGTGCCCTGTTTCTGGTTCACGGGACCGGACCGGCGTCGCCCGGTTCGTGCGAGTCTCTGGCCCCGTTTGCTCGTTTACTGCTGTTTTCGGCCTTGGCTAGTTGATTGTTGCGAACCCGAGTGCGAACCAAGTTCTAAATGAGCTGATGTCTTCCCCTCCGCCGATGCACCCTATATGTTCGATGAAACGTCCAAATTAGGCACACGTTCGTGTTCTTGGTTTATAGTCGATACTTGCTGTGTTTGCTTCATACCCATACTGAAATTGAGTACCACTTGTTCATTGTTGGTTGGTTGAGTTTTGAGTTCGGGCAAGTATAAAACCTCCTCTCAAGTGGCGCCTTACGTGTGTTCAATGAAATGCCCAAGTGAGATTCGTGCGGATGCTCTTCGTTTTCTGTCCGTCGTGGGTGCTCGTGGCTTGCTAAAAGAGTTTTGATAGATCCCCGTCGCTACCCTTTGCTATGTATGTTCTTGTTTCGACGTTCTCGTGTGCACGTCGTGTTTCCGGGTGGGTGGTTCTCGGCCGGCGAAGTTAAAGAGTGGTGGTGGTAGCCGTGGCCATGGAGGACTGCCGCATAGTGGCTAGTCATGACTCTATTTGTGCCTGAGTTTTAATTAAAGGTTTTTTAGTGCATAAACCAGCGGGCGTCTTCCATCCGTCGGTAGGAGAGGATCAATGTTCGGTTTGGAGTTCTCCGCGTGCAGCGGGCGTAGAAGGCAGGGGAGATCGTGAGGGAGAAGGGAAGATCTCCATGTTCTGGAGAGGAGGGCCTAAAAAATAGAAGTTGGGCTTAAGGGGCTTAATATGACTTGGGCCTGGGGAGAGTTAATTCGAACTGGGCTCTTGATAGAGCCCGGTTCGACCGAACTCAAGACAAGGGCCTTGGCGGGCCCTGGTCAATCCGGGTCGGGCAGACCGATCAGATATTTGATAGCCCGATCGGTTCCTTCTAGTAATAAAATATTTTTTAATTAAAAATAAAAAAATTCAAAAATTTCTGAAATTAGGGAAAGGGTTTAAAATGGCTTTTGAGTAATGTTCTCCAAAAATGCATAAAAAAATCCTTTAGAGTCAAAAGATATTGGAAGGGTTTAAGTTGTAATCAGCATAATGAAGTTGGAGTAAGGTATTTCTCCCACTACTTCATTTGGGATCTTAATCGATTCACCCTAAATCGATTAGTGGCAATTTCTAAATGAAAATGACTTGCAAGTTAAAAACTTGAATCATAAGTTGCAAATTGAAGGACTTAGGAGAACTTGGCCAAGTCTAAGCTTAGCCTAAACGCCTATAAAGGAGGGTTGTGGAGAGGTTGCAAAAGTGACTTAGACTGATAAATGCTCTATGTGCGAGTTGGATCTCGTATTTGAGCTCAAACTCAAGACATGATTCAGTTGCCTCTTGGTTCTCTTAATTTTGCTGAATACCCAAAGCATTTTGGAGCTTTCTTATCCCCTCCAACTTGATCGCTACTTCTTCCATTGTAGGCTAGTTCCTCTCATTCAAATCTAAGCTCTATTTTTTTTTTGGTCGGTTATATTCTAATTTTCACTCTCAAACTTTTACCTCGCCTCATTATGAAACTAAATTGTCCACCCTCCAATCTGAAACTAAATTGTCCACCCTCCAATCTCTTGAAAATGTAGGATTCGAACCGTTCACCTTCCTATTCTCATGTGGAAAAAGTGATCATTGGAGTAAGCCTTAGTGATTAAATCTAAATTCCTTTTCGTGAGGTTAGTAATTGATGCAATTTCTTTGTTCTTACCTTCTTTCAAAATTTGGGCATCAACTATGTCGAACAAGCAAATATGCTCCATTGAAATTAGAAAATAGGTTGCCAGGCTTCTTCATTCTTCCCTCAACGACAATATGGGCTTTTGTGGTGTTAATCATTTATTTACGTCATTGGTAAAATTTTAGAGGGATTGATAATTTACTATCTCATTGAAATGTTGTGATTTTGTGATAGAATTGGTAATTTATTACCAGTTTACCTAACAAGCAAGTTACTGGTAATATTTATTTTATCATCAAGATTGGAAATTTATGATCAACTCTGAAATTCAACCAATATGGAATTTTTCCTATATCTTTTTAGCTGGCATGGACCTGAAACTTTTTGCATGTCTATCTGAAAGTGAAATCGTATCACAACTTTATTCAACACGAGGAGAAATGTTGATAATAATTAAGACGTTTGTTCTTCAGGGTGTATTGCAACTCTAATATAACCTCTCAGTAACTGGATTAATGACCACTATTCACAGATCCTCAAGATGCAATAAGTCACCTTGTATATCCAATTTCTTTCTAATTGGCATATAAACAGCATTATAACACTAATGTCAAACGCTGACTGAACCCGAGAATATTTGAATAGGGAACTATTCAAACACTTTTTTTCTTACAACACCACCAACAAGGAACAGCTAAAACAAACGGTCTATAAATGACTAGTCGAAGGGCAAGTTCCCCCTTATTTGTTAAGGTTGAAGAGGGATTGGTAAAGATACTTTGATGTAGCTCGTATATTCGAGCCATTGGCCTCTGCATGTATAGCTAGTAATTGTCGCAGAGATGATGCCAGAAATTGATGCCTTCACCATGATTCACAATGTGCGAATGGCTGCACATCTGAAAATGTAGTTGCACCTGTGTCAATGAAAGACTTCCCAGATGTGAAACGAGAGTCACGAGATTCAGAGGCCTATCTTCTCCGGATTTCGTTGGAAGCTCGAATAGCTTCGGAGCTTCCTTAATCCCTTCAACTCCATTGCCACTTCTTTCATCGTCAGCCGGTTCCTCCCAATCGAGCTCAAGCACCTTCTTGCGAGGTTAGCAATAGCTACAATCTCTTCTCTCTTGCCTTCCTCCATAACCTGAGCATCAACAATATCGAACAAATGATTCAGCTCCATCGAAATTACAAAATAGTTTGCGAGGCTCCTTTCTTCTTCTTCCCTAAGCAAAGAGATTGGCATTTCCCCTATTAAGAGTTCAACAAGGACCACTCCAAAACTGTACACATCGCTTTTGTCTGTGAAATGACCTGTTCTGAAGTACTCCGGATCCAAGTATCCAAAAGTCCCTCACACCAATGTGGTTACATGAGTTTGGTCGAGAGATATGGACTTGGAAATACCGAAATCTACGACTTTAGCACGGTGTTTCTCGTCCAAAAGGATATTGCTGGACTTGATGTCGCGATGATAGATGGGTGTAGAAGCTGCTGAATGCAAGTAAAATAAGGCTTCGGCAATTTCTGTTGCAATTCGCAGGCGTGTGTCCCATGATGCAAGAAGGTCTTCATTCGGGTCATGCAGATACTTGTATAGGGTCCCATTTGGTATGAATTCATATACTAAATGTGGGATTTCTGTTTCCAAACAGCACCCTATTAGCTTAACCACATTCCTATGATCAATTTGTGAAAGAATGATGACCTCATTGATGAACTCTTCAACCTTTTCCTTGTCTATGAGTTTCGATTTCTTAACTGCAACTATTTTTCCATCGGTTAGCATTCCCTTGTAAACTACACCTTGTCCACCTTGGCCAAGTATCCTATCCTCGTTGAAACGGTCAGTGGCCTTATCCAAATCCTTGAAACGGAATAATTTGCTTTTTGCCACATTGCCTTCAGGTGAAGAAGATAGATGTCGTTGCAACAAGAGACCGAACTGCTTTTTAAAGTACTTCTCTTTTTGCTTAATTTCTCTTCTTTTCTTGATGACTTTGTATAACCACCGACAGAGAAGCAACAGGTGCACTAAGCCGGCTCCGAAGCCTGTAGTCCGGAAAATTTAGAAGGGGGTAAATTCATAAAAAAGCACCTGCTGTTAAGAATCTATACTTACGTCCTAAACTACATACCTATGAATAAAGTAATTTGGAAGCAGGGAAACTATTAACTCGCATTGACTTATGCGGATATTTCCCCGTTGGCCAATTAGAAATTTCTTCCCATCATTGGAAGCCACCAACTGTATGTGAGAACTAGTTGAAAACCCCACAGGTTGTTTTACTTAATTTAGATTATGAAAGGAGATTCTAATAGAAAATTTTTTTCAGTAAAATTCAATGGCATATAATTCGTTACCTATGTTGTAGACTATCTACTCTTTTTTATGATTATTTTTTAATAGTATCATGTTTCAATCCTACTCTTACTAAACTTTATCTCACCATCGATACCACGATGTTCATAATACAGAGAAACATATGCTACTTTTTCCAAGGGAAATTGAATTCAACACTTCGATCAAATCATGACAAGTGGATGAATAGAATGATACACAAGATAAGTACATAACATGTATCAATACTTTTGTACGACATTCATTTAAGTTTCAATTTATTTTTTCACTTGAGTGCTATTTCAAAGAAAAATCGGTTACTTAAATGTCAATTTTCGGCCAAATGTCCTACGTGGAATTATTTTATTTTATTTTTATTTGTATTTTGCTTTCTTTTTAAGGGCCGCTTTGCACTCGGCTACAAAGGCCCTAGGTGTGGCCGTAAGGACCCTCTCTAGCTACTGGGCTACCACAAGCGAGGGCCATCGTGGCCTCCCCAGCAGTCGACAAGGCATCAATGGCCTCGCCTAAGGCCTTCGTCGCTAGATTTGGGCAAAGGCTGCCTCACTATTGTTGTGAAGGCCTTGGGTGAGGCCATCGGGGCCTCATCGGCCGCTAGCGAGGCTGCAACAACCCTCACTCTCTGGCTATGTCTAGCTTTGGGTGGCCACAAGCGACACCACCCAGAGCAGGTGAGGGTTGTTGCCGCATTGCTAGCAATTAGGGAAGCCTTGATAGCCTCGACCAGGGCCTTCGCGGCAAGGGCGAGGCGGTTATGGCTAGCGAGGATCACCGATGACCCTTGTTGGCCCTAAAGAAAAATTAATAAAATAAAAATTAATAAAATATAATATTAAAAATATTAAAAATATTCTCAATGATCATGTCAGCTTTTCCGACAGGGCAAATAAGAAGTGATACTTAAATGATTGATTTTTCAAATTTGTGGTGCTCAAATAAGCGAAAAAAGAGGTTTTGACACTTAATTAAGCGTTGTACGAAAATATTAACACTTGTACCTATCCCAATGATACATTGAATTAAAAGCGAATGGACAATCACATTAGAATAAATAGTAAGGTAAAACTTACTTGTGTAACATTTCTGAACATAATTTAGGCTACGCTGTTGTGTTTCTATCAAATATTCAACAGCATGAAGCGGTTCAAATTTCTAGTTTGAAAGATCTACTTACCGGTAAAAACGAATTTGGTTGTCTTTTTACGATCGACGCAGTGATAAGTGCGCAGTTTGTTCACACAAGTCCCGGGGCACATGTTTGAATCTTCACATTCGTTAAAATCGAAGGAAGAAGGCCACAAAGATCAAATTTAAGTTTCTAGCTTCATCAGACTCGATTTAATTCTATGTTACGACCGTGGTTTTCCATTTATATTTTTATTCAATAATTTTTCAGGATAAATGTTCAACATGGTTAATATTTTGACACTTAACCACTTTGTTTACTTTTGGCCTTTTCTCTCTCTCTTAGCATATGTCAAACTTACATATACCTTTCATGATTTTCTTTCATTTCAAAAATTGCAAAAATAACCAATGGTGCTCTCCTAAGTTGACACCTATCCACTGCTAATAATTATTTTTGGCCTTATAGTTCTTTTCTAGGCCATTTCCAGCTAACATATTTTTTTCAGAATTTTCTTTTCCTATCAAAAATTGCAAATATAAGCATTGTCAATTTTCCTTTTCCCATGATTACGTTTTATATTCTATATGTTCTATTTTAAAATACATGGATTCATCTGAAAGAAAGTGTCAATATGCTCACAAAAAATCGTTGAAATAATCAGTCATGGGACATTCTACAAACATAAAACACTTGCAAAAAATGATGGTTCATTTTGTATATAAAAAAAGAATCATAAAATATCTAGAAAATTCTAAACAAAATACTTTTGAGGAAAATATCCGCATTCCTTTTGATGTTATGGAAAATATCATACATACATATACACGTGTGTGTGTGTATATACATATGTGACATGGTTGATTTTGTATATGAAGGAAATAATAAAATCTTATGCAAAAGAATTAATTGCGAGGGAAAGATCCGCGGTCTATTTTTAAGTGTTACGGAGTATATATTAATGGGGATATATTTTTCTGTGCATCCTAGCATAGTAACGAAAATATCACCACATCTCATTATCCTTTAAAAATATACATTTAAATTTTACATCATCTTACTTTAGACTGCCAATAAAGTAAGACACAAAAGGTGAGTATTATTAGGAAGTAGTAGAAATAGTTATAAAAAAATATTTTCATTTCGGGACAACTATATAATAACAATATCCAATTGATTTTCTCCCGATATACTAACATCTATTGAAAGAAAAGATTACAAAGAGAGGTTTTTTTTAGATGGAACCATTTATGTTTCAAGTGGACCAAATCATTATTCATCTTGATAATTAATGGTCAAAACAAATTCAAGTTAAAAATTGAGGTAAAGGAAGAAGAGTTAAAAAAGAACATTTATTTAAATGACAGGATGTGATATTCGCGAATCTGGATGCACAAAAGAGTGGATAGTCCTTGTTCATAATCATGACAGAATGAAGGAATTTACTTACCTACGAGGAGAAACTTGACAATCTTGCTTCCTCCGACACAATCATAGGAACCTGGTCGATTCACACACTTTTTCCCAGGGCACCGTTCTGTCTGATCTTTGCATTCATCCACATCTGAACAAAAGACGACAATCAAAATTAGTAGAGCTTGGTCTCTTTATTGGGGGATTAGGATTGCATGTAAAGCTACTTCAGCCTCCAAAGAGCTACTTATCTTTATTAATGGTGTTTCAGTGTTGCGTTTCCAATGATTCGTGTGATAATATGTAACTGGTCTTACCTTCGCATCCATGTCTAATATAGGGGTTACCAGTGAAGCCCCCACGGCAGTAACACTGCAGCAATGACATCACCTTGTGATTCGCTAGACTGAAGCTGACTGCTGCAGTTGTAGGAATCCCCGGAGATTGAGCCATCTTTGTAAATCTCTAATGCAGCTTGGGAGAATTCAGTGATCCCCCATTCTAGCACCGATGGGAAACGTCCACTCGCCTCCAACTTATTGAAGTCTATAGGTCCAGGTGTGAACTGCGACCTTTCTCCCAAGAAGGCATACTCGCATTTCTTCTTTGCCGTTCGCTTGTCGGGGTTGAAAGTGATGTTGAAAGCCTGAAGATCCGAGGTAATCGTGGTGTGGCAGCATCCGTCACTGCCCGAACAATTCATTTTCCTAATGACGTTGTCACCTTTTTCGCATTTGGACTGGCATCCTATGATAGCAGATTTTGTGTCATCCAATAGAGCACTTACGTCACAACCGACGGCGGTGAAGACATTCATTGACTCGGAGAAGATGAACTGGCTTCCTTTCAAGCTCACAGGTGTGAAGCTTCCGTTTCCTCCGCAGGTCACATCGATGAGTAGAATATAGGAAGACTGACGCTGATCATGCCGTTCATTCTGCCATGGAAATTGGGTAGCGAAAGTTGAGCACCCTCAAGTTGGGCTTTTTCAGTATGGGGACGATACCATCGCTGCCTTTCTGGCAAATAATCTCGTACCACTCATCGAGGAAACACCCACTTCCAATCCCAAAGGGAAAGGGAATGGCAATGCCACCACATGTTCGGGGGCAATTACCCTTCACCATGGGAGCTGCTAGCGAGGCTTGCTTATGGAGCAAAAGCGACCCTAGAAGCAGAAGAATCTGAAACATTCTTGTTTCTGTTTTCTTTTGTCAGGAAATCGTGGACCTGTTTGAGGAATGACGGAGGGCGCAGTTACTTGTACGCCATTTCGTCTCTTGTCGTGGACCATAGCATATGGCCCATCGCAGCTATGGGATTAAAGAAAAGCCCAAAGTAAATGGGCTTTTTAGAGTCAAATTCTGCACTGAGACAAGCAGAAGAACTCTTGTTTTGACCGCTGAGATTGGACTTCTTCAAAGGCAAATGGTGCCCGTCTCCCATATAATACGCAATCATAACCATTGGCCAAGTGTGACTATCACGTGGGGCCCACATTTCCGATTAGTCCATAGAGACTTGTATCCAGGCAACATTTTGCGCAAAACCAGTGGAAAACGGGTTAATTTATTTCCCATCTATATGGAAACTAATTTGCACTTGGAAATATCAAGATGGTGCGAACCAATGAGACTTGTAAAATCAATGATCTTCAACACCATTATCAAATGAGAACTTATATTAAAATTGACCATTGATTTAGGATGTGTTTGTTTTGTGAAAAATACTTTTACAAAAGCGTTTTCTCATTTTTCAATGTTTGGCTCATTTAGAAAAATGAGTCAATGAAAAATATTTTTTTAGTCATCAGAAAAAGTTTTTCATAACTGGAAAAAGTTTTTCTGTCAAAACTTAAATTTAGAAAAACAATTTCTCCTTTAAAAGAGCCGGAAAATGTTTTCCAAATATATTGATTAATGAAATGATTGCTATTGTAAATATGTATTTTTAAAAATTCAAATTTTTATTTTTATTCAAAACAATCGAATTTTTTTTTTATTTTTCTTAAAATCGAATTTATTTTAATTTTTCCTTTTTTCGTCCTTTTCCTTCCTTTTTTCTTCTTTTCTTCTTCTCAACCCTTTGCGAGCCGCCATTGCGGCTGACGAGCTTGCGACCTCTGACGGTGAGGCTCAAGCTCACCTGAGGCCAGCCAGCTTCAAGCCTCGCCAAATTAGGCAACGGCCTTCAGCGGCGAGGCTCGAGCTCGCCCCTTGCAAGCCGGCCGAGAGGAACCAGTAGAGGAAGCAAACGGAGATGGCTCGTGAGGTAGCAGAGGAAGCAGACCGATATGGGGAGAAGAAGAAGGTAAAAGAAAAAGAAAAAAAAAACAGAAAAGAAAAAATAATATTTAATTTATTATTAAAAATAATTAAAAATTCGAAATAAAAAATAAAATATTAAAAATTCGATTTTATTTTTAAAAAGCTAAGATAAAGTCATTAGACTAAAATCATTTTCCATAAATATCCAAACAATGAAAAAAAATTTCGATCATATAACACCAAATAAAGAAAAACTGACTGTTTTTTTGGAAAATGCTTTACTGGAAAACATTTTTCTATATCATTAAGTTTTCCGTGTAATAAACACACTCTTAGTCTCTGACAACAATAGAATAGAGAATTGATCATTCCATAGCTAGCTATTGCATTGACGATGACTTTTTTTAGACCACAGGCTTCTTGGTGGTGGGCAGCCACCGAGCTTGGTCATTGGTCTCATTTTCGCCCATTTTCCACAAGATCAATGATCTAGCCATTCATAAGAAATCACGAATCTGTTCGAGGAATTAGCGCAAGACGGGGTTACTTAAACACCCTTTTCTTTTTGTTACT
This sequence comes from Corymbia citriodora subsp. variegata, assembly GCA_014858505.1. Lineage (NCBI taxonomy): Eukaryota > Viridiplantae > Streptophyta > Magnoliopsida > Myrtales > Myrtaceae > Corymbia > Corymbia citriodora. Next base: position 18,144,475 of record CM026420.1, on the reverse strand, counting down.
TGTTGACCCTAGCATATCGGAGGATGCTTCCTAATGCAAAATCGTTAAAGCTTCAGATCCTTCCTGTAGTACAAAATTCTCCAGTGAACTGGTTAGTGGCCCCTATTTTAGCAGCCAAAATGAGAAATTTTGTTTTGATTAGGTTCGCTTTGATGGCAACAGCGAGGCCTTTTAGCCATTCTTAGATAAGGGAAAGAAATTTAACTAAAAAAGAAAACACAAGATATTAAGATGATGAAAATCGAAGATATTTTCTTTTGTTCACCATTGAAGTTTCTCCTTTCAGAAAGGTCCTTTAGCCATTCTTAGATTGGAGGACTTTGACCGCTCGTTCTTTGTTCTGGACAGCCACATCAAGACAACGCTTGAAAGGTACTGTGAAATGGGACATTTTGAAAGCTCAGCTTTCTAAGTTAGAAAAGTCGGAAAGTTAAAAGACGACTTACCCGCACAGGAGATCTTTCACCAACATTGAGGCATTAAGGCCACTGCAGTTGTGGGATTAGTGAAAAGTCCAAAGTAAATTACTTTTCGGAGTCCAATTCTTCGACTGAAAGAAGCAGAAGAAGCCTCGTTATGACTTGCTTCCACGTAGATCTAGACATCAAAAAATTGCAGAGCCTCTTATTAGGTTCGATACGTGCAACTGTTCTCACAAAATCCAGTTTAGGCTTTTTCTGAACCAAGTTCAACCTACAGTAGAGACTAATCAGTTAGGATGGTTTTGGTCATATATAATACGGAAGGGTGTAGTTACTTGATGGTATTACAGCAAACACAAAGAGCAAAGCTGTGCAAATTATCATCCACGTTTAATGGATTTCTGACAATTCGTGAGAATTCAGTATTTCAATTTGTGAAATTAGTTTCTCAGTATTGTGCGTCTATAAGTTGTTAAAAGCTTTCAATTTTGTTAGTTAGATATAATCTAGTAGCCTCAACCTTACTGAGATTGTTGGCAGGGGAAGGGAATGGCAATGTTTCCACAAGATTCAGTACAATTGCCAGGTGTGGTTTGGCTAGTGATGCTTGTATACTGAAGAAAGGAGTTATAACTTACGACCTATGAGCTCTGTCCTATTTGACCATAAGAAGGGAAGAAAGTTAAGGGCACGGGCGTGATTTTCTCCAGTCCTACTAGAACAATGAAAAATCAAACTTGATAAGTAGAGGCCTCTTTAATTTAAGCAGCCAAGCGCGAGCATAATAATGAGAAAGTCTTCCGTTTTGACTAAAAACAAACTAGGTGCTTGATGGAAATGGGTTGCAACTACACCTCATCTCTCTTCCCGTGACCCCTCTCATGGAAACTTTGATCATGCACCTGCCCATTATTTGAAGTGAACATTTTGTGTGATTAGAATTGTAACAAGTTTTTTTCTTGTTGGATCCCACTTTCCTCGAGTGAATTAAGATAATCACAATACGTTTTCTCAATTTCTAGTCCTTTAATTATGTTTCCTTGATTTTGCCCTCTGAAAATCTCCATTTCTCAATGTCTCCAAAACTTGTGACTTGCAACTTCAGCCATATTAATTCTAATGGCATGAACGAAAAGTGAAACTTCAAGAACAGTCGGCATAAAAAGCAATGTCCGCATATAAAAAGACGAGTCATCAAGCACTTGATTGTTCACTATGTATATATATTTTGCTTTTGAAAATATTAGGGAGAAGAGCTAGAACATAAGTCAAAATAAGGAAGTCCATCTGAAATAAATGAGCCTCACGTTTATGAGATACCCCAACTAGCTTCATTGACCAAGGCAAATTTAATGTAGGATGGTGACTTAATTATGAAATTGTTCATGCCTCATACTTGGTAATATATGGACGGAATGTGCATTGCCCAACCCATACACGTAGACCAAAAACCTAGATAAACTATTGCGTGGATTCCATTTCATAGACCCGATATGCAATCATAGCTGTCAATCGAGTGTGACTTGTTGATGGGGCCCCCATGGTTAGCACTATGATGGATCGGGTCCATGTAGACCCGACTCTGAGCAAAAATTCGCCCAAAACCAGTGGAAAGCAGGTTAGCTTATCTCCTTAAATGTGGAAACCAATTTGTATGTAAACAAACTTGGGAAGACCAGCATGGAGGGAACCAATGGATGACATGCTGATAATGGCCCCTCTGGTCTTCAAGACCGTTGTTGACAGAGAACTTATGTTAGAACGGACCATAGAATTCGTCTCCATAAGTGATGGAATAGAGAGACCACTACTCCTTTGCTATTAATTCCGCTGAAGATGACTTTCCTTAGCCCACAAGCTACTTAGTAGTGGCCCACTATTAAACTTGGCTAGGTCGATGGTCTCGTGCTCACCTATCATCCACAAGATCACAAGTTCTTGCTATGTCGTAATCAAAACCTCTGACAAACTTGTCATTATGGGTACTGCTACATTATGTGAAGAGAATTATAAATTTTTGACACGTCAGTGTAGCTATGTTGATAAACCCATCTTGAGGATCTCACATGGTACTGAGTAATTGTAGTTCAAACTAATATTTAATAGTGGATGAATAAACATTAGTCGCTTGGCTAATCAATACTTTATGTTCTTATAATCACCATTCCAAACTCCCGAGCTAACACAAATTCTTTCAACACCTAATTAGATATAATTGGTCATTTACAGTCCTTGATTAAATATGAACACAGACTTTCTGTAAATTTTTAATATTAGTCTTACTTTAGCACTGTTTAGGTCATTTATTAAATTGATTTTTGAGTTTAACCTCATTTAGAGGCCTCGAACTTCACCGTGTTTCATGATGAGTGAATGGTTGCACATTGAGTAAATTACAGGAAATTATTGCAAATCATTCCCATCCATGTTTCCAGAGGAAGTGAAATGTTGAGCAATCGTAATCAAATTATCACTTAGTGTAGGATTCGCGTTTCCATAATTTAGTTAGTCTTTTGCACATTTTCGAATATTTTCAGGATTTTTCAAATAAAAAAAACTCAAGAAATTAACATGATGAGATTTGAAGATATTTTATTTTGCTCCCATTAAAGTGTCTACTTCCAGAAAGGCTCCAAGTCATTTCCAGATTGGAGGACTTTGAAGATTCGTTTTTTGTTCTAGACAAGCACATTAGGACAAGGCTTGAAGGTACTGAGAAATGGGGATTTTCAAAAACTTAGCTTTTGGAGTTAGAAAAATTGGAAAGTTCAAGGCAATTGAACCGCACGGGTGATCTTTAATCGGCAGGTGAGGCATTAAGGCCATCGCAGTTATGGGATTAAAGAAAAGTCCAAAGTAAATGGGCTTTTTAGAGTCAAATTCTACACTGAGACAAGCAGAAGAACTCTTGTTTTGACCGCTGACATTGGACTTCTTCAAAGGCGTATGGTGCCCATCTCCCATAGCCATTGGTCAAGAGTGACTATCACATGGGGCCCACATAAGTACCGATTATGATGGGTCAAGTCCATAGAGACTTGTATCCAGGCCAGAATTTTGCGAAAAACCAATGAAAAACAGGTTAATTTATTTCCCATCTATATGGAAACCAATTTAAACGTGAACGAACTTGGAAATATTAGTATAGTGCAAACCAATGATGACTTGTAAAGTCAATGGTGTACCGATATCAAATGAGAACTTATATTAGATTTGATCATTGACTCGTGATGTGTTTGTTTTGCTAAAAACACTTTCTACAAAAGCATTTTTCTCATTTTTCAATGTTTGGCTCACTTATTTTTGAGTAAGCAAAAGATGTTCTTTTAATCAACAAAAAAAGTTTCTCTGCCAAAACTTAAATTCAAGAAAACAGTTGCTTCTTTGAAAAAACCAGAAAATGTTTTCCAAATATATTGGTTAACGAAATGATTGATATTGTAAATATGTATTTTATAAAAAATTTGAATTTTTATTTGTATTCAAAAAATGGATTTTTTAAAAATTTTTCTTAAAATCGAATTTATTTTAATTTTTTCTTATTTCATTCTTTTCTTTTCTTCTTCTCAGCCTTTCGCCGGCCGCCACGGCGGCTAGCGTGCTCGCAACCTCTAGCGACGAGGCTCGAGCTCGTGACCTCCGGCAGCGAGGCTTGAGCTCGCGACCTCCGGCGGCGAGGCTCGAGCTCGCCCAAGGCTGGCAAGCATCGAGCCTCACCAGATCGAGCGACCTCGCGATCTCCAGCGACAAGCCTCCCCAGATCGTGCAAGATCGCGACCTCCAGCGGCAAGCCTCGCCAAATCGGGCGAGCTCGCGACCTTTGGCAGCGAGCTGGCGAGGCTCGAGCCTTGCCGCCACAGGCCGCGACCTCGCCCGAGGCCGTCGAGCTCGCAGCCCCTTGCAGCGAGCCTCAAGCTTCACTAGATCAGGCGACGGCCTTCGACGGCGGGGCTCAAGCTTGTCCCTTGCGAGCTGGCTGAGACGAACCGGCGGAGGAAGCAGATGGAGATGGCTCGTGAGGTAGCAGAGCAACGGGCAGAGGAAGCAGACTGATACAGGGGAGAAGAAGAAGGTAAAAGAAAAAGGGAAAAACAGAAAATAAAAGATAATATTTAATTTATAATTAAAAATAAGTATTAAAAAATACTATTTTTTTAAGCTAATATAAAGTCATTAGACTGAAATCATTTTCCATTGATATCCAAACAACGGAAAACATTTTCGATCATACATCATTAAATAAAGAAAAACTTACTATTTTTCTAGAAAAGTATTTTTCTATATCATTAAATTTTCCGTAAAACAAATGCACTCTAAATCTAACAACGATAAAATAGAGAACTAATTGTTCCATAACTAGCTTGAAAGGTACTGAGAAATGGGATATTTTGAAAACTTAGCTTTCTAAGTTAGAAAAGTCGGAAATTTAAAAGACAACTGACCCGCACAGGAGATCTTTCATCAGCACTGAGGCATTAAGGCCACTGTAGTTGTGGGATTAGTCCAAAGTGAATTACTTTTCGGAGTCCAATTCTTCGGACTGAAGGAGCAGAAGAAGCCTTGTTATGGCTTGCTTCCACGCAGATCTAGATATCAAAAATTTGCAAAGCCTCTTATTAGGTTCGATACGTGCACCCGTTCTCACATAATCCAGTTTAGGCTTTTTTTGAACTAACTTCAACCAACACTGGAGACTAATCTCCTTACCAAAAAAAAACACTGGAGACTAATCAGGTTCGGATGGTTTTGGTCATATATAATATGGAAGGGTGTAGTTACTTGATCGTATTACGGCAAACGAAAAGAGCAAAGTTGTGCAAATTATCATCCACGTTTAATGGATTTGACAATTTGGAAGAATTCAGTATTTAGTTTGTGAGTTTGGTTTGTTAAGTTCTTTTGAGTTTACAAGTCACACTTAAGTTTTATATTATGATCGAAACCGAATCAACCAAAAAAGACTGAAAGTTCTGGTTCAAACCAAATAGTAGCGAACATATGGGGGACATATGGGATGATTCCACGATCCGTTAACATATTTGTGTCGTTACACGACTGAATACAAATATATTGAGTGGGCACACCACACCCGATGATAACGAGGGAATTTCTTGTTCGGGAGTAGAAAAACAAGCTCCCTTTTATTGAATTCATAATTGTATTAATAATTTATTTGGGACAGAGGAGTTGGTAATTACTATTGTATCAGAATGTTGGTAAAATTTTGTCCGTGGTACCACGATGATCAAATTTCTACAGAAGTAGGTAGTTTACTACTGTCTCTTTTTTTAATATGTGAATAAATTTCTAATAATGCTAATAATTTATTTAAGACACTGGTAAAATTTACAGAGGACTTGATAATTTGCTATTTTATTTGAATGTTCTAAATTTGCTGTTAATGCTGGTAATTTATTACCGATTTACCTGACGAGTATGTTACTGGTCATATTTTTTTAATAATAAGATTGGAAAGTTACCCACAACTACGAAATACAATCAATACGGAACTCTTCCAGATTTTTTCGCCAGTTTAACAAAAATTTTCATGTTTATTTGAGAGTGAAATTGCATCACAGCTTTTTAATACATGAGGCAAAAGGTCGATACAATTAGGACGCTTGCTACTGAAGGTGAATGCATCACTCTAGTGTAATCCTCATAGTAACTGGATTGAAGATGATTTATACACGGATCCTTGAAGTGCAACAAGCCACTTTATACATATTAGCGGGATGATTTTGAAGCTCTCTAATCGGCACATAAACCGCATTGCCGACATTGAGCCAGAGAAAATTTGAAAAGAGTACGGTGTCAAAGATGCCCGGACCAACCCAACCAGAAATTTTTGGGTCTTCTTCATGTTCAGGTAACAGTCAAACGAAAGAGTGTTTGAACCCAACACCAGCAACATGGAAACAACTAAAACAAACCATCTATGATTGACTAGTCGAAGGGAAAGTTTCCCCTATTTTGGTGCAGCTTACATGTTCGAGTCATTGGCCTCTGCATGTATAGCTAGAAATCGTTCCGGAGATGATGCCAGAAATTGCTGCCTCACCATGATTCACAATGTGCGAATGGCTGCACATCTGAAAATGTAGTTACACCTGTGTCCACGAAAGACTTGCCAGATGCGAAACAATAGTCGCGAGATTCAGTGGCCTCGAGCTTTTCTTGATTTTGTTGGAAGCTCGAAGAGCTTCGGAGCTTCCTTAATCCCTCCAACTCCATTGCCACTTCTTTCATTGTAGGCCGGTTCCTCCCAATCAAGCTCAAGCACCTTCTTGCGAGGTTGGCAACAGCTATGATCTCTTCTTTCTTGCCTTCCTCCATCACCCGAGCATCAGCAATATTGAACAAACAATTCCGCTCCATTGAAATTACAAAATAGTTCGCAAGGCTCCTTTCTTCTTCTTCCCTAAGCAAAGAGATTGGTGTTTGCCCTGTTAACAGTTCAACAAGGACCACTCCAAAGCTGTACACATCACTTTTGTCTGTGAAATGACCTGTTCTAAAGTACTCGGGATCCAAGTATCCAAAAGTCCCTCGCACCAATGTGGTTACATGAGTTTGGTCGAGGGATATAGACTTGGAAATACCGAAATCTGCGACTTTAGCACGATGTTTCTCATCCAAGAGAATATTGGTGGACTTGATGTCACGATGATAGATGGGTATAGAAGCTGCCGAATGCAAGTAGAATAAGGCTTCGGCTATTTCGGTTGCAATTCGTAAGCGTGCGTCCCATGATGCAAGAAGGTCTTCATTCGAGTCATGCAGATACTTGTAAAGAGTCCCGTTTGGTATGAACTCATATACTAAAAGTGGCATATCGGTTTCCAAGCAGCACCCCATTAGCTTAACCACATTCCTATGATCAATTTGCGAGAGAATGACGACCTCATTGATGAACTCTTGAATGTTTTCCTTGTCAATCAGTTTTGATTTCTTAATGGCAACTATTTTTCCATCAGCAAGCATTCCCTTGTAAACAACACCTAGTCCACCTTGGCCGAGTATCCTATTCTTGTTGAAACAGTCAGTAGCCTTCTCTAAACACTTGAAACGGAATAATTTGCTTTTCGCAATGTTGCCTTCAGGTGATGACGATAGATGTTGCTGCAACAAGAGACCCCACTGCGTCTTGAAGAACTTCTCCTTTTGCTTCATTTCTCTTCTTTTCTTGATGACTTTGTATAACCACCGAGAGAGAAGCAACACTTGCGCTAATCCTCCAACGGCCGCTCCGAGGCCTGCAGTACGGAAATTTAGCAGAGGATAGAGCCAGAAAAAACACCGGCTGTTACTCTATCACATCTGCTGTTAATTGGATAGAGTAATCTCACATTAAGTCATGGATATTATTCCCATTGGCCAAGTAGCAATTTCTTCCCATCGTAGGAAGCCACCAACTATATATGGGTTGGATTATGAAATGAGGTTGTATTAAAGAAAGCTTTTAGCAAAATTTTAATGTAATAAATCAACTAGATGTCGTGTAAACCATCTACTCAAAATAATGACTAATTTTAAATGGCATTGTATTCCAGTATCACTCTTACTAAACTTATCTCACCATCGATAGCACAAAATAAGTCCATCACGTAGATAAACAAAAGTCTATGTCCAAGGAAAATCAATCATCCTTCACAAATAACATAGCTTGGAAATCAAATTTGACACTTCAATCAAATCATGACATGTGGAAGGCGAAAATTACCAAGTAAATTTACTGTAATTTTTCCAATTCAATCATAACACTTCTTTTTTTTTTTTGCCAATTCAATCATAAACCTTTTGTAATTGTATCAATTCGGTTCATCTGACAAACTTTGGCTGGCTAGTGCAAACGTGGCAATATTTTAATAATATTTTATTTTTAAATTCTTTTATTGATCTCTCTCTCTTGGCAACCGGCTAGAGGCAGCGTCCATGAAGTTTCAAGGAAGCCTATTGCCCAATGGGCAACCTCACCCAAACAACCCGCTAGGCTAGCGAGGCTTGCCATCACTAGATTTGGCAAGGGTCGAGCCTCGTCCGCCATGGAGTGGAGGCTCGACCTCACTAGAGGTTGTGACCTCACGCGGCCTCTGGCAAGGGCTGCCAATGGTTGGGCGAGGCTCGCCCATGCTAGCCATGGGTGTGTAGAGACAGAGGAAGGAAGCATGGTGCTGCAATTGATTTTTGGGGAGGTTGACAACGATTCACCCATGGCCGATCAGCAAGGCTCGCCCAACCGTTGGCCAAAGGCCACATGAGATCGCGACCTTCAACGTCGCGCCCTCTAGCGAGGTCGAGCCTTGCCTTCATGGCCGACAAGGCTTGACCCATGCTAAATCTGACAACAGCGACCCTCGCTAGTCTAGCAAGTGGCCTCACCATTGCCAAGCTTCCTTGAGGCCAGCAAAGTCCTTCGTCGGCCCTACCTTTGGCTAGTCACCAGTGGCCAAAGGAGGGAGGGAGAGAGAGGAAAAAATTCAAAAAAATAAAATACTATTAAAATATTGTCATGTCAGTGTCGGCCGTCCGCATCGGCATCAGCCGGTGTCCACGTCATGTCAATGTTGTTCAGCTAAAGTTAGCTGGACGGACTGAATTGGGATAATTGCAAAAAGCTTAGGACTGTATTAACTAAAAAAATGTTTTGGACTAAATTAGAAAAATTACAATAGATTTAAGACTATTTTAATAATTTTCTTCATGTGAAAGAATAGAAGGATAAATGACTCAAAGTGAACGGACAATCCTGTTACAACGAAGAGTAAGGTAAGATTTATTTCCATGCCCTTTTTTAACATAATTTAGGCCCACTATTATTTTTCTCACAATAATCAAGAGCATGAAGCGGTCAAAAGCTTACCAATCAGAATGACTTTAACTGTCTTTCTACTACCAACACAGTAATAGCCGCCCTGTTTGTTCACACAGGTCTGGCCCCTCCCGAGGCAAATATCTGAGTCTTCACATTCGTCAATATCTGATGACAAATGGTAAAAATATATTAGCAGCGAATTACCATCTCCTTGAGTGTAATTAGCAAGAGTAATTAGTCGCATTTCCTCATAAAATGTTAATTTAATGGCTTAATATTATGCTTGTAAAGATAGGACTGTCCTATTAAATTTTGTTTGAAAGTGCATTCACTTTGTATAACCTTGGGCAGAAAACGGAAAAAAGAAGGCAGAAAAGCATGCATGGGATCATTAAACGAATGCAAAAATCTGGGAATGAACAAACCACTTCGCTGTATGGTGCCCCTACAACGGAATGTGATAGCATGAAGTATATGTTACCTTGACATCCTCCAGTAATATAAGCGTTACCACCATACCCTCTTTGGCACCAGCACTCCACATATGGCAAGCTACTCGTGTAACATGAGAAAACATCAGAATCCATCGAGCTTTCGTAAAGCGCGAGTGAATAGTTGGTATCGTTTCTGATCCCCCATTGTAACACCACTGGAACCGAATCATTCAATCTCAAATCATATAAACCTGGAACGTCCGACTACGAGAGCCATGATCTCTCTGCCGGAAAAGCATACTCGTACCCTTTTTGTCCACCTTCTTTGAAATCGACACAATAGTTCTGAAGATCTAAGGGGAGCGTAGTCTGGCAGCACCCGTCACTCCCGGAGCAAGCACTATACCGGCTAATGTTGGTGTTGGCTCCAGCACATTTCGACTGGCAGCCGGTTGATGTAAAGGCTACACCATCTGATTTTTTACTAATCACTGTTGCCTCGGTGTCACAACCGACCAATGTAAAGACGTTCCATCTCTGGGAGAAGACAAATTTACTTCCTTCTAAGCTCCACGGCTTAATAATTCCATTGCCCTGGCAGCTTGCATTTAAGTAAATTACTGGAAGACTGACCTTTATCATGCCATCCCCCACTGAAGTAAAATTGGGGAGTAAAATGTTGAGAACTCTCAATTGAATCTTCTTTAGTATGGGAACCGTGTTGTCTTGCTGGCAGACGATCTCATACCAGTCATCCAAGAAACACCCTGTTCCTATTCCGAAGGGGTACGGAATGGTGACTTCCCCGCACTTATTATTGCAGTTAGGCATTGGACGTCCTGGTGCAGCTCCTGATGCTTGTAAATTGAGGGAAACCAGAAGCAAAAGAACTTGAAACACCGAGTTTGACATGATTTTCACGGTTTGTATGTGCATGGACCCAAACCTATGGAGCACGGTGACAGGAGCTGAGTCCCTTTAATATTGTTATTTTCGTTAAAGAAGGGAAGAATTTTCATGTTCCGTACCCATAAACTCCAGCTCCGTCACTTTCTAGAATCGGCCTGAGACGTTTCCCTGATGATAGAAATATCAAAGTTTGACAAGTAGAGGACACTAATTTGAGCAGCCAAGTGTGACTTTACTCATTGTAGGGAGAGATAATTTTGTCAATCATCGTTTTAATGAGAAAGACATGGAGCGTTGCCAAGATGAAAGACGTTTCAGGATTCTTTGTCGTGGATCCCATTAAGCACGTTAGAATTGAGATATTTATTCGTTACCTTACCCAGTTAAAGTTCTTCCTCGTACGCGTCGGACCTTTTTCAAATTCCTCGACCAAAATCGTATGAATTCTTCCTCTTCCACACTACATTAAAAAATTGTGCCTTGTCTTTGCTTATTGCTACATATATTCACATTCATCGCCGACCATTTTATTTTCTGTAAATTCTGAATATTAGTCTTAGTTTAGCACTATTTAGGTCATTTATTAAATTGATTTCTGAGTTTAACCTTGTTTAGAGGCCTTGAACTGCACCGTGTTTCATGATGAGTGAATGGTTGCACATTGAGTAAATTACTAGAAATTATTGCTAATCCTTCTCATCCATGTTTCCAGAGGAAGTGAAATGTTGAGCAATTGTAATCCTATCTCACTTAGTGTAGGATTCACATCTCTGTAATTTGGTCAGTCTTTTGAGAATTTCCGGATATTTTCGGCATGTTTCAAATAAATAAAAAAACTCAAAAAATTAACATGATGAGATTTGAAGAAATTTTCTTTTGTTCCCATCAAAGTGTCTACTTTTAGAAAGGCTCCAAGTCATTTCCAGATTGGAGGACTTTGACGATTCGTTTTTTGCTCCGGATAAGCACATTAGGACAAGGCTTGAAGGTACTAAGAAATAGGGATTTTGGAAAACTTAGCTTTCAGAGTTAGAAAAAATTGGAAAGTTCGAGGCAATTGAATTGGACAAGTGACCTTCGATCGGCACTTGAGGCATTAAAGTTTCGTTTGTTTCACGGAAAATAACTTCCAGACAAATATTTTCCGGATTTTCCGACGTTCGTTTTACGGAAAATAAATTCATTGGAGAAAACATTTTCCATGAAGAAAAAAAAGTCTTCTAAAGTTGGGGAAAATATTTTCCACTTTTCAAATTGAGGAAAACATTTTCCACACTCACTCCCTTCTATCTCTCACCTCTTATTAGTCCTCACTTCTTTCTTTCTATTTTTTTAAAATCAATTTTTTTTTTCATAAATTCAAAATTTTTGTTATTTTTTAATAAAATCAATTTTCTTTATTTTTTTTGTATTTCTTTTTGCTATTTTTCTTTTTTGGCCGATCGCTGACCACGGCAACGGCCGGCGACAGGTGAGCCAAGCTCGTCGATCTGGCGTCACCGAATGACGGCGAGGTTCGAGCGTCATAGATCGGCGACGCTCGAGTGTCGCTAGAGGCGACAAGGCTTGAGTGCTAGATCGGCAACGCTTGGGCCTCGCTAGATGGCGGTGAGGCTCAAGCCTCGCATATCGACGACGCCCGAGTGTCGCCAGAGACGGTGAGGCATGGGCCTCACCAAATTGATGATGCCCAAGTGTCACCAAACCATGTTGCGGCTCGGGCGTCACCAATTTGCGAGGTTCAAGCCTCGCTGCCTCGAGCTCACCTTGCTAGTGAGCTAATCATGCGAGATTGAGACGGGGAGAAAATTAATTTAATAATAAAATTTTTAAAATAATAAATAATGATTTTAAAAAATAAAATATTGAAAAGCGTTTAAAGAAAAATATTTTCTTAAGTGAACAACATAAAACATTTTTCACTTTAAAATCAAGTTTCATCAAACACTAGAAAATAATTACGTTTTTCTGGAAAATAGCTTTTTGAAAAATATTTTTTAGAAAAATAATATTTTCTGTGAAATGAACAGAGCTTTAGAGTCAAATTCTGCACTTTGACAAGCAGCAGAAGTTCTTTTTTGACCGTTGAGATTGGACTTCTTCAAAGTCGTATGGTGCCCGTCTCCCATATAATACGCAATAACAGCCATTGGTCAAGTGTGACTATCACGTGGGGCCCACATAATTACCGATTATGATGGATCAAGTCCACAGAGACTTGTATCCATGCAAGAATTTTGCGCAAAACCAATGAAAAATGGGTTAATTTACTTGCCATCTATACGGAAACCAATTTGTACTTGAACAAACTTGAAAATATCAAGACGGTTCAAACTAATGTTGACTTGTAATATCAATGGTCTTCAATACCATTATCAAATAAGAACTTATATTAGAATTAACCATTGACTTAAGATGTATTTGTTTCGCAAAAAAATAATTTTTATAAAACCATTTTTCTCATTTTTCAATATTTGGCTCACTTAAAAAATAGTCAATGAAGAATTTTTTTTTAGTCAATGAAAAAATTTTTTTACCAAAATTTAAATTTATAAAAATGATTTGCCGTTCGAAAGAACCGAAAAATATTTTTCAAATATATTGATTAACAAAATGATTGCTATTGTAAATGTATATTTTAAAAAAAATCGAATTTTTTAATTTTTTTTAAAAAATCGATTTTTTTAAAATTTTTTCTTAAAATCGAATTTCTTTTAATTTTTTCTTTTTTCGTTCTTTTCCTTCCTTTTTTTTTCTTTCTTCTTCTCAGCTCTTCGCCGGCCGCCACCGCGGCCAATGAGATCGCTGCCTCCGGCGGCAAGGCTCGAGCTCGCTACCTCTAGCGGCGAGGCTCGAGCTCACGGTCTCCGGCGCGAGGCTCGAGAGCCTCGCCAGATCGGGCGAGCTCGCGACCTCCGGCGGCAAGCCTCCCCAGATCGGGCGAGATCGCGACCTCCGGCGGCAAGCCTCGCCAGATCGGGTGAGCTCGCACCCTCTGGCGGCGAGCCGGCGAGGCTTGAGCCTCGCCGCCAGAGGCCACGACTTCGGCCGAGGCCGGCGAGCTCGCACCCCCTCGCGGTGAGCCTCAAGCCTCGCCAGATCGAGTGACGGCCTTCGGTGGCGGGGCTCAAGCTTGCCCCTTGCGAGCCGGCCAAGAGGAACCGGCAGAGGAAGCAGACGGAGATGGCTCGTGAGGCAGCAGAGGAACGGGCAGAGGAAGCAAACCGATATGGGGGAGAAGAAGAAGGTAAAAGAAAAAGAAAATAACAGAAAATAAAATATAATTTATAATTAAAAATTCGAAATAAAAAATTGACTATTTTTTAAAGCTAAGAAAAAGTTATTAGACTAAAATCATTTTCCATTAATATCCAAATAATGGAAAATATTTTCAATCATATAATACCAAATAAAGAAAAATTGATTGTTTTACTGGAAAATACTTTATTGGAAATTATTTTTCTATATTATTAAATTTTCCGTATAACAAATGCACTTTTAGCCTCCTATGACAACATAATAGAGAATTGATCATTCCATAGCTAGTGATTGTGCCGACGATGACTTTTTTAAGACCACAAGCTTCTTGGTGGTGGGCAATCACTCAGCTTGGTCATTGGTCTCATTTTTACCCATTGTTCATGAGATCAATGATCTAGCCATTCATGAGGAATCATGAATATGTTCAAGGAATTAGCGCAAGATGGGGTTACCTAATCGCCTTTTTCTTCTATAACTTGTTTGCCCTACCTTATGGGAGGATGCTTCCTAATGCAAATTTTTCAAAGCTTCAGATCCTTCCTGTAGTAGAAAATTCTCCACTGAAGTGGTCAGTGGCCCCTATTTTAGCAGCCAAAATGAGAAAATTTGTTTTGATCAGGTTTGCTTTGATGGCAATAGTGGGGGACTCTTTTTCAGTCTCAGTTGAAGATAAGGGAAAGAAATTTAACTGAAAAAGAAAACACAAGGTATTAAGATGATGAAAATCAAAAATATTTTCTTTTCTTCACCATTGAAGTTTCTCCTTTCAAAAAGGCTCTTTAGCCATTCTTAGATCGGAGGACTTTGACTGCTCGTTCTTTGTTCTGGACAGCCACATTAGGATAACGCTTGACAGGTATTGAGAAATGGGATATTTTGAAAACTCAGCTTTCTAAGTTATAAAAGTCGGAAAGTTAAAAGACCACTGACCCGCACAGGAGATCTTTAACCAGCACTGAGGCATTAAGGCACACTGCAGTTGTGGGATTAGCGAAAAGTCCAAAGTAAATTACTTCTTGGAGTCCAATTCTTCGACTGAAAGAAGCAAAAGAAGCCTACTTGCTTCCACGTAGATCTAGACATCAAAAAATTGCAGAGCCTCTTATTAGGTTCGACACGTGAACCTATTCTCACATAATCCAGCTTAGGCTTTTTCCGAACTAAGTTCAACCTACAATGGAGACTAATTAGGTTCGGATGGTTTTGGTCATATATAATAAGGAAGGGTGCAGTTACTTGATAATATTACATCAAACGAAAAGAGCAAAGTTGTGCAAATTATCATCCACGTTTAATGGATTTATGACGATTTATAAGAATTCAGTATTTCAGTTTGTGAGTTTGGTTTGTTAAGTTCTTTTGAGTTTATAAGCCACACTCAAGTTTTATATTATGATTGAAACCGAATCAACTAGAAAAGACCAAATGTTCAGGTTCAAACCTCATAATAGCAAACATATGGGGGACATATGGGGATGATTCCACAATCCGTTAACATGTTTGAGTCGTTTCACAACTAAATACAGATATATCGAGTGGGCACACCACACCTGATGGCAATGAGCGAATTCCTTGTCCAGGAGTAGGAAAACATGCTCCCTTTTATTGAATTCCTAATTTTATTAATAATTTATTTAGGACAGAGGAGTTGGTAATTACTATCATCGCCGGCTTGCTGGCTCACCAAGTCCACTGCACTGGTAGCTTGCATTTGAGTAAAATACAGGAAGACTGACCTTTATCATGCCATCCCCATCTGAATGATAAGTGGGGATTGAAATATTGATAACTCTCAATCTAATCTTATTTAGTATAGGAACCGTATGATTAGGTCAATTCCAAAAAAAACCCCAAACTTTAGGTCCAGTCCCAAATATACCCCGAACTTTTTTTGTTTCAAGAAAAACCCCAAACTTTAGGTTCAGTCCCAAATCTGCCCCGAGCTTTTCTTTTGTCTAAAAAAAAAATCCTAAAATTTAATTTTAGTCTCAAATCTACCCCAAATTTTGTTTTGTCTAAAAAAATCTCAAATTGGTACACATATAACAAATTTACTCAAAATTATTTTTTTGACCACCAAAACAAATTACCATATATTATTTTCTATTAAATTTTACTGTCAAATTTCTAAATTAAATAACACGCTGCAATTAACAGGTATACTAATTTGGGGTTTTACCCTCCGTTTGTACTAAAAAATCACCAATTTTTGATCTGTTCTCAAATATACCCCATGGTCTAGTCCCAACTTAACATAGCATTTCCACATAGATAATAAATATACATAAACAAGATGTCATAGAAAATTATTTTCAAAATAAAACCATTTTAGGACATAAAAAATTAGGGATTACTAATACGGCTTTTGGACAGAGGCTAACGAGGGCAAATTTATGATTAGAGTAAAATTTGATGATTTTTTTTTGACAAAAAAAATTGGGATAGATTTGAGAATAGATTAAGAGTTTTGGGTTTTTTCTGAGACAAAAGAAAAGTTATGGGCAGATTTTGAACTAAACCTAAAGTTGGGTTTTTTCTGAGACAAAAAAAAGTTCGAGGCATATTTGGGACTGAACCTAAAGTTTGGGGCTTTTCTTGAGACAAAAGAAAAAGTCCGAGGTATATTTGAAATTAAACCTAAAGTTTTGAGTTTTTTTTTGAATTAACCCGTATGATTTTGCTGGCAGACAATCTCATACCAGGCATCCAAGAAACACTCTGTTACTATTCCCAAGGGGAAGGGAATGGTGACGTCCCCGCATTTTTCGGTACAGTTATGCCTTGCAAGTCTCGGTACGCCTCCCGATTTGAGCAGCCTAATGCGACTTTTCTCATTGTTGGGGAGAACTTTGTCAATCATCGTTTTAATGAGAAAGACCTGGAGCGTTACCTAGATGGAAGATGTTTTAGGATTCTTTGTCGTGGATCCCATTAAGCACATCATAATTGAGATATTTATTCCTTTCCTCACCCGATTAAAGTTCTTCCTCGTACGTGTGAGGTCTTTTTCAATTTGTCCTCGACCACAATCATTTGAATCCTTCCACGTCCACATCACATTAAAAAATTGTGCCACGTCTTTGCTTATTGCTACGTATATTCACATTTCACTGCCAATCTTTCTGTTTAGTATTAACTAGCTCGGTCATTAGCACATTCTGATTTAACATGAATACAGTCTTTCTTTAAATTATGCAAATTAATCTTACTTTAGTATTGTTTAGGTTTGATTTAGAAATTAATCAAAGTTAAACCTCGTTTAGAGCTAAAGATTAGTTTGTCAGTATTGTGCGTCTATAATTTGTTAAAAGCTTTCAATTTTGTTAGTTAGATGTAGTCTATTAGCCTCGACCTTACTTAGATTGTTGGCAGGGGAAGGGAATGGCAATGTTCCTACAAGATTCAGTACAATTGCCACGTGTGGTTTGCTAGTGATGCTTGTGTCACGGGCCGATTGATCTAGCGTTTCCTTCGAACCCGTGCAGCCTTAGGATTTCTCCCAAGCAGCATTTCCACTCAAACTTACAAGATATTTAGAGAGAGAACTCTAGAGAGAGAAGCTATGTATTCTATTGCTTGTGTAGAATGGGATGATTACAATGAGGGGAGGGGACCCCTATTTATACAAATACAGGCAAAATCGTATCCGTAGATCACTACTCGATCTAACGATAGTGATCGTATCTCCCCAACTACCTTAATTACCGTATCTTCCATCCCTAGGACTATTCTGGGAATATTCTAAGAATGTTCTAGAAGATTCAAGTAAATCCCGCCCCTAGGAATATTCTAGGAATATTCTGGAATGTTCTAGAAGACTCAAGAAAGCCCTAGAACTTGGGGTCAACGGTTGAGGATTTCTTATAACAAGGATCAGTCACGACATCGATCAAAACCCTCTCGGACCGTTCGTGTTTTCGAGCCGTGACATTCTCCCCCACCTAATCGGGCGACGTCCTCGTCGCGTCTTCAGCATGGAATGCTTCAATTTGCTTCTTGAATTGCCAAAGAGCATCCTCGGGTTCCCAACTTGCTTCACTCTCTGGAAGACCCTCCCATCGAACCATATATTCTCGCTTCGGCGCACAATACCGCTTTTGTATGACTCGACTCGTCAAGATGTAATCCACTTCTCGATCATACGAAGTCTTCACTCCCAATGGTGCCCATTGCGACTCTCCCCGGTCCGGATCTTCCTCATCTACATGGAAAGGTTTGAGCATACTCACATGGAAAACCGGATGTACCTTTAGTTTGGGTGGTAATTCCAGCTTATATGCGACATTCCCGACCCATTGAAGCACACGGAAGGGCCCCTCATAGCGTCGGATCAACCCCTTGTGTATATCCTTGTAACGAAGAACTGCGTGTAGCTTGACTAACACTTGGTCTCCAACTTGGAACTCTACGTGCCGATGCTTCTGGTCCGCCCACTTCTTCATGCGCTTCGATGCCTTGTGTAGGCATGCCCTTGCCAAGTCCGCTTGCTCTTGACAGTCTTTCATGAACTTGAAGGCAGGAGGGCTACTCCCCTTGTAGCCCGATGCAACCGCACTTGAGGTTTGCGGTTGTTGTCCCATCACGATATCGAACGGACTCTGGCCAGTCGACTCGCTCCATTGCAAGTTGTAGGAGAATTGGGCCACGTCGATCAACTTTGCCCAATTCACTTGCGTTGTGCTCACATAGTGCCGAAGATAAATTTTCAAGAGTGCATTGATCCGCTCCGTCTGACCGTCGGTTTGAGGATGCAAACTTGTGGAGAAGTTCAGCTCTGACCCTAGCAGCTTGAAGAGCTCCGTCCAGAACCGCCCCGTGAATCGGGGGTCACAATCGCTCACAATCGTTTGTGGTACTCCCCAGTACTTGACCACATGCTTTAAGAAAAGCTTGGCCGCCTCCTCGGCCGGACAATCCTTCGTTGCAGGCACGAAAGTTGCGTACTTGGAAAATCAGTCAACTACCACCATAAGCGTCCGACACCCTTCGAACTTTGGTAGGTTGACAATGAAGTCCATGGAAACGCTTTCCCATGGCCGATTGGGAATGGGAAGCGGCTCCAGAAGCCCCGACGACGATCGTTGCTCGAGTTTGTCTTGTTGGCATACAAGACAAGTTTTCACGTACGCTTCGATATCGTCCCGCATTTGAGGCCAATAGTACCGTTCCTCGACGAGCGCCAATGTTCGGTGGATCTTTGGATGACCTGCCCATTTCGAGTCGTGGCACTCTCGTAGCACTTCCTTCCTCAGCTTCCCATGGAGCGGCACGTACAATCGCCGTCCCTTGGTGTAGAGAAGCTCGTCTTCACACCAGAATTGACGAGTCTTGCCCTCTTGCGCATACCGTAGGAGTCCTTGAGCCCTTTGATCATACTTGAGTCCCTCCTTGATACGGTCGATCCATGGGCAATTCGGCCGACTCACGATGTTTGCCAACTCCGCCTTCCGACTTAGTGTGTCCGCCACGGAGTTAGCCTTCCCCGGCTTGTACTCCAGCACGTAGTCGAACTCCGCCAAGAAATCTTGCCATCAAGCTTGCTTTGGACTTAGCTTCTTTTGCGTCTGAAAGTAGCTTGTGGCCACATTGTCCGTCCTTACTACGAACTTTGCTCCTAGGAGATAGTGCCTCCACGTCCGAAGGCAATGGACCACTGCGGTCATCTCTTTCTCCTGAACGGTATATCGACACTCGGTATCGTTCAACTTCCGAGACTCAAACGCGACTGGATGGCCATCCTGCATGAGAACACCACCAATAGCATAATCGGAAGCATCAGTCTCTACCTCATAGGGTTTTGTGTGATCGGGCAATGCCAACACCGGCTCCTCGGTCATGGCTTGTTTCAATTGATCGAACGCCTCTTGGCATCGGTTGGTCCACTCCCACGGCTTTTCCTTCTTCAGCATATCCGTGAGTGGTACCGTGATGCTCGAGTAGCTCTGAATGAAGCGCCGGTAGTAATTGGTAAGGCCAAGGAATGACCTCAACTTCGTTACCTTGGTCGGCGGCTCCCATTCGACCATTGCTCGGATCTTAGTCCCGTCCATTCGAACTTGACCGCCCTTGACTATGTGCCCCAAGAAGGGAACTTTCCTTTGGGCAAAAGCACACTTCTCGCGCTTCACGTACAACTCGTTCTCGCGTAAGACTTGAAAGACCTGCCTCAAGTGCTCGAGGTGCTCCTCCAGTGTCCGACTATAGATCACAATATCATCTAGGTAAACCATTACGAACTGATCAAGGAACGGATGGAGTACCTTATTTATCATGGTGCAGAAAGTAGTTGGAGCGTTGGTGAGACCGAACGGCATGACGAGGAATTCGTACGATTCGTATCGAGTCACGCATGTGGTTTTCGACTCGTCCCCTTCAACGATCCGAACTTGATAGTAGTCCGATCGGAGATCCAGCTTGGTGAACCATCGTGCTCCTCCAAGTTGATCGAATAAATCCGCGATGAGAGGGATCGGGTACTTGTTCTTCACGGTGAGTTTGTTTAGCGCCCGGTAGTCGATGCACATTCGGAGTGATCCATCATGCTTCTTTTGGAACAGAACCGGCGCACCGAACGGAGACTTGGACGGTCGAATGTACCCCGCATCGAGCAACTCCTTGAGTTGTCTCCTCAGTTCTTCTAATTCAGGGGGTGCCATGCGATAGGGTGCCATGGCAAGTGGTCAAGCATCAGGCACTAACTCGATCCGATGATCAACTTCCCTTCGAGGTGGGAGCTTCTTAGGAAGCTCGGATGGCATCACATCTTCGAATGTGTCGAGGACTTGGGTCACCTCGGTGGGAATCTCCTCCACCTTGCCCACATCTTCCTCAACTTTCAACTTGGCAAGGAAGGTCACCTCACCCTTCCGAACTCCTCTCGAGAGTTGCATGGCCGACAACATCTTTCGATCGCGACCCGATGCACGATGGATCGAAATCATGCATTGGCATCGTTTATCCAGAATACAAATGCAATCTGCAAACGATAGCACACCAGCATTGATTCTATTGAAGAATCCTAAACCTAGCACGAAGTCATAATAGTCTAGGGGAATTACCTCGATGGTTTCTTTACTCGACCATGGGCCAAGGTGAAGCTCCATATCCCTAGCCACGCCGCTAGTTGGGACCTCCTTGGAGTTCACCGTCTTGAGCCAACCAGCTTCTTTTTCGACCCAAAGATTGAGTTTCTTTACGGCCTCTTGGGATATGAAGAGGTCAGATGCCCCCGTATCCATGAGTGCACTCATCGTGGTGTCGCCGATCTTCACATCCACGAACATCATTCCCTTAGACTCCTTAGCTTTCTTCGTCTTGAGGGAACTGAGGATTCGCAACGAGCCCAGTCGCGATTCCTCCATAGGCTCATCTTCCTTGCAAAGGGCTGCCAGCTTGGCCTTGTTCGGGCATTCCGTGCCATGTGTGGACCGTCATAGAAAAAGCATTTATACGTGCGTACTTTCCTTTGTCCGCCGCCGCTCGACTCCGCATGAGCTCTAGAAGGACCCGTCGGTGGTTTGCCTCCATTTGGGCAATTGAATCTCCCTCGATCTCCCCCACCGTTGGTCATATCCCTCGGGCAAGAGTCCGGTTTGGATGCAGAAGGTGTCTTGTATTCCACCAGCGATTTGGCTACAGTTATTGCCATCGTGAGATCTCCCATGTTGCACCGTTTGAGTTCCTGTTTGGTCCACGGCTTGAGACCACTCATGAATTGGTGGTATGCCTCATTATCACTCATCGAGGGTATTTAGAGCAGCAACTCCGAAAACCGCTTGATGTAGTCGCGCACCACACCTCTTTGCTCGAGCCGCTTTAGCTCGTTCCGAGCATCCTCCTTCGCGTACGAAGGGTAGTACATTCGTAGAAATTCCTCAATGAATCCATCCCATGTCGTGATAGGATCGCCACTTCTATCATCTGACCGACAACGCCATCACAACAATGCATTATCTACTAAATACATGGATGCAGTGTTTACCTGTGTGAGGTCATCGTTGATTCCCATAGCTTGGAAATACCATTCCATATACCATAGGAAGTTGTCCACGTCTTTGGCCACCCGCGAGCCTTTGAACTTGTCTGGCTTGGGTGCGTCCGTTCGTGGACTAGTATGCACCGTGACCACCCTGTTCACGCGTGCCGCTTCTGATTCAGCGAGCTTCCCTTTGAGTTCTTCTATCTCCGCGCGCATGGCCACCTTCAGGGCTTCTAGGGCTTCACTCCGTTGTTCCAGTTCATGTCTCAGGGTCCCCAGCAACTCGCCTCGGAGCTCTCCCATGCCAGTCTTGAGCTCTTGCACCTCAGCCTCGAGCTCCTCCTTTCCGGCTTCTACTCCTTTAATAGTCTGGGTCAGGTCATCGACCGATCCTTGGATCTCGGAGGCGAATAGTTCCACCTTCGTCACCCGACAATCCAGATCCCCTAGCGCATCCCTTGAACCAGAACCAGCACGGTTCTTCCTTCCCTTGTTGCCTTTTGTGGCAGCCCTTCCACGATCCTCGTGATCAGCCTCTGGTGCGAGCAACACCTCAGGACGAGAATCAGCCATTGCGCCTAGGAACGAACTCGCTCTGATACCACTTGTCACGAGCCGATTGATCTAGCGTTCCCTTCAAACCCGTGTGGCTTTAGGATTTCTCCCAAGCAGCCTTTCCACTCAAACTTACAAGATATTTAGAGAGAGAACTCTAGAGAGAGAAGCTATGTATTCTATTGCTTGTGTAGAATGGGATGATTACAATGAGGGGAGGGGACCCCTATTTATACAAATACAAGCAAAATCATATCCGTAGATCTCTACTCGATCTAACGGTGGTGATCATATCTCCCCAACTACCTTAATTACCGTATCTTCCATCCCTAGGAATATTCTAGGAATGTTCTAGAAGATTCAAGTAAATCCCGCCTCTAGGAATATTCTGGGAATATTCTAGGAATATTTTGGAATGTTCTAGAAGACTCAAGAAAGCCCTAGAACTTGGGGTCAACGGTTGAGGATTTCTCATAACAAGGATCAGTCATGGCATCGATCAAAACCCTCTCGGACCGTTCGTGTTTCCGAGCCGTGACACTTGTATATTGAAGAAAGGAGTTATAACTTACGACCTATGAGCTCTGTCCTATTTGACCATAAGAAGGGAAGAAAGTTAAGGACACGGGCGTGATTTTCTTCAGTTTTGCTAGAGCATTGAAAAATCAAGCTTGATAAGTAGAGGCCTCTTTAATTTAAGCAGCCAAGTGCGACCCTAATAATGAGAAAGTCTTCCATATTGACTAAAAACAAACTAAGTGCTTGATGGAAATGGGTTGCAACTACACCTCATCTCTCTTCCCGTGACCCCTCTCATGGAAAGTTTGATCATGCACCTGCCCATTATTTGAAGTGAACATTTTGTGCGATTAGAATTGTAACATGTTTTTTTCTCGTTGGATCCCACTTTTCTTGAGTGAATTAAGATAATCACACTTTCCTCATGTGAATCAAGATAATCACAATACATTTTCTCAATTTCCAGTCCTTTAATTATGTTTCCTTGATTTTGCCTCTCAAAATCTCCATTTCTTAGTGTCTCCAAAACTTGCGACTTGCAACTTCAGCCATATTAATTCTAATGGCATGAACGAAAAGTGAAACTTGAAGAAGGCATAAAAAGCAATGTCCGCGTACAGAAAGATGAGTCATCAGGCACTTGACCATTCAATCTGTAAATATATTTTGCTTTTGAAAACATTAGGGAGAAGAGCCATAACATAAGCCATAAACAAGGAAGTCTTTATGAAATAAGTGAGCCTTGCGTTTATGAGATGCTCCGACTAGCTTCATTGACCAAGGCGAATTCAATGTAGGATGATGACTTAATTATGAAATTGTTCATACTTGGTACTTGGTAATATGTGGGTGAAGTGTGCGTTGCCCAACGCATACACGTAAACCAAAAACCTGGAGAAACTATTGCTTGGATCCCAGGTCATGGACCCAAAATGCAATCATAGCTATCGATCAAGTGTGACTCGCAAATGGGGCCCACATGGTTAGCACTATGATGGATTGGGTCCATGTAGACCCAAATCTGAGCAAAAATTCGCCCAAAACCTGTGGAAAGTAGGTTAACTTATCTCCTTAAACATGGAAACCGATTTGCACGTAAACAAACTTGGGAAGATCGGCATGGAGGGAACCAATGGATGACATGTTGATAATGGCCCCTCTGGTCTTCAAGGCCATTGTTGACAGAGAACTTATGTTAGAACAGGCCATAGACTTGGTCTCCATAAGTGATAGAATAGAGAGACCACTGCTCCTTAGCTATTAATTCCAATGAAGATGACTTTCCTTAGTCCACGAGCTTCTTAGTAGTGGCCCACTAGTAAACTTGGCTAGGTCAATGCTCTCATGCTCACCTATCATCCACAAGATCACTAGTTCTTACTATGTTGTAATCGGAACCTCTGACAAACTTGTCATTATGGGCACTGCTACATTATATGAAGAGAATTATAAACTGTTGACACGTCAGTGGAGCTATGTTGATAAACCCATCTTGAGGATCTCACGCGATACTAAGTAGTCGTAGGTCAAACCTAATATTTAATAGTGGATGAATAAAAACTCGCTTGGCTAATCAATCCTCTATGTTCTTATAATCACCGTTCCGAACTCTCAAGCTAACACAAATTCTTTCGAACACCTAATAGTTGAAGAGTTTATGAATTGGAAATGGAGAAATATCTCAAGGAAGGACAAGCACAATTATTATTTAACGAAAACTTACGAATGGAGCAGCAAATCAATGGTTTGCCTGGGCTTTTTATCGACGATTTCTATTTCCATATGAAATTTCAGTTCCTTTTCTTTGTCGTTTCTGGTTAGGTGTTTGGCGAATCGAAGGCAAATGGATGCAAGAGAGGCCCAAAGAGAGATGCAATATCAAGGTACACATATTCTTTCTCTGCAAAGAAGCGACCCAATTCGAGCTCATAAGCATCTTTACAGCTTGTAAAATGATCTGCTTAGTTCATATCCTTAACGACCAGCCTTTGCTCCTAATTTTTCTCTCCTCTCAATATTTTGCATATCAAAGGCCTGGGCTCCGGCGTCAGAGTGCAGCTTTTGGTTCTTTTATCGTGGTTCCTATGCTACGTCATCGAGAATTGAAGATAAATTAAGCTGAAAGAGAAGAACCTTAAACAACAATGGCCTTTTGCTGCAACTACAGCTATCTTCGCTCGAAGGCAATTTTGAGAAAAGCGAGTTATTTAATTCTATGGATTTAGGGAAAGCAACTGACCAGTTCGACCGAAACAGAATTCTTGGTGGGCAAGGAAAGGTTTACAAGGGGATGTTAATCTATGGAAAAATAGTTGTGACAAGAATACTAAAGAGAAAGATGATGGAAAAGTCCAAATGTCAGTGAAGTCGTCCTTCTATCATAAATAAAACCCCCGGAACGTGGTCAAGCTATTAGGATGTTGTTTGGAAACGCAACTCCCGCTCCTAGAATGAATTCATGCCCAATGAGACTCTTTACCAGTATCTCTATGACCCAAGCGACAACTATCCTGTATCCTTGATGTGTGCATACAGGTTGCAACCGAAGTTGCAGGAGCCCTATCTTAATTGCACTCAGTGGCCTCTGAACCTTTTTGTCATTGAAACTAAATTCCGCACATATATTCTTGAATGAATAACATCGTGCAAAGGTAATGGATTTTTGGGACCTTTCTAAGTCTATCTCCCTATATCAAACTCGTGTGAGCACATTGGTGCTAGGAATCCTTTGATTATTTAGATTCAGAGTCTTCCAATCAAATCAGTTCACTGACAAAAGCCATACCTACAGGTATGGAGTAATCCTCGTTGTCTTTTTAACCGACAGAAGACGATCTCTTCTCTACGGGTACAAGAAGAAGGAAGAAGTCTGGTAGCTTACATTCTAATCTCTATTGAAGAGAATTGTTTGTTCGACATCGTCAATGATCAAGTTCTAAAGCAAGGTGCAAAGGAAGAGACTATGCCTGTTGTTAAACTTGCAAAGAGAGTTTAAACTTGAAGCGAAGGAAGCAACCAGCAATGAAAGAACTAGCAATCGAGTTAGAGAAATAGGGAAGCTGCAACATTATTCTTCCTATTCAACAAAATAAAGTAGTGAGGCGATTAGACATAGCGACAACATCCGCTGAACTGTTGCCATGTCAAATGTTGATTCTAAAATAGGTATTGTACAGATGGCTTCTCTTTTTATGTGGTCATTTATATCTTATATCCAATTGATGCATCTTTTGGAACATAAATGAGTAATACTGGGATTGTCGTTGCCATATTGAATTGTCTCAATGACCGCGACAAATTTCACAATATATGCTGAATTTCTTTTTAGATATATGAGAACTAAGGTTTTTCTTTTTTCCATCAAGAAAGAGTCCGAAAAACAATTTTACAATTTTCTATCCTTCGACATTTACCCTCGACAAAATCCGGATGTTCTTTTTGAAGTTATAACATATAATATATATATATATATATATATAGACAGAACTAATTTGCAATGATTCACTACATATGAGTGGTTGCAAGTTTGATAGTGTGAACGCCTTAGATTTCAAATGTGTACTACTCACTTTTCTCCTGAGTATGTCCATCCTTGATGGCAGGATTTTCCAGCATTCTGATTCGCTCCAGTTCAACTGCTACTTCTTTCATTGTAGGTCGCATCTTTCCATGTAACTTCAAGCACCTTCTCACAAGGTTAGCAAAGGCGACGATCCCTTCTTTCTCACCTTGCTTCAAAACTTGAGTGTCCACGATGTCGAATAGGCGGTTCTCATTCATTGATAGGAGAAAATAGCTTGCGAGGTTTCTCTCATTGTCCTCTCCAAGAAATGCGATTGGCTCTTGCCCTGTCAAGAGCTCGACAAGGACCACACCAAAGCTATACACATCGCTCTTATCTGTGAACTGACCTAATTGAAAATAGTCAAGATCTAAGTAGCCAAATGTCCCTTGGACTCTTGTGGTCACATGAGTTTGATTAGCCAAAATTGACTTGGAAGTGCCAAAGTCAGCCACTATTGCATGGTACTTGTCGTCCAATAGAATATTAGTAGATTTGATGTCTCGATGGTAGATTGGGATTGATGCTGAAGAATGTAGATAGGACAAGGCTCCTGCCACTTCGCTAGCAATTCGAAGGCGCATGTCCCACGATACTAGATTGTCATGTAAATATTGGAAAAGAGTCCCATTTGGTATGAATTCATACACCAAAAGTGGTGACTCTGTTTCCAAGCAACACCGCAGTAGCCTAATGATGTTCCTATGGTTGATTTGCGAGAGAATGGCAATCTCGTTGATGAACTGTTCGACTTTTCCCGTGCTGATCACCTCTGACTTCTTAATGGCAACGATTCTTCCATCTGCAAGCATCCCCTTGTAGATGGTTCCTTGCCCACCATGGCCAATTATTCTATTCTCGTTGAAATTGTCAGTGGCCATCTCCAAATCCTTTGAATTGAACAATTTGCTCTTGTCGACATTGTTTTCAGATGAACACAGTTGTTGCTACAACAAGAGGCCGCCATTCTGTTTGAAGTACCTCTCTTTGAGCTTGATTTCTTTCAATTTCTTCATGAACTTGTTCGACAGCCATAACAAATGAAGCAAGGGTAGTGCCACTAGGCTTGCTCCAATACCTGGTTTATCAGAGTGGTATGAGGATAACCAAAAGCAAGCATTGAGCATTTGCCTAATCTGAAGAGAAGAAAATGCTAATCTGATACTGGAGAGATTTGTCTTAGACATCTTGTGTATATCCATCCATTTCATCAATAGAATGCTATTGTGATTGATGCAAAAGTAGTCTCCTTATAAAAAACTTAGCATATCACTAAACAACCATCTAATCAGTCCAGTGGCAGCCAGAAAATAAATCACAGGTATTGGGTTTGACATAGTGTATGTGTTGCTGAGTCGATCAGGTTGAAAACTATGAACTAATTAGGCTACAATGTTACTAATATATATGTGCCCAAATCAAACGGCAAAATAGGATTCTAAGGAGCTCTATAAGATTATCTAACATCCAATCCACTGTAAATGCATAATGCATTTTCTAAATTGTGGAGTTATTATTTATAGACTAAATTTTGTATTTATAGGATGCGATATTTGTGAATATTTGGGTGCACAATAGATCAAAAGTCCTTGTTCATAACTCATGATACAAAGTAGAAATTGGCTTACCAACGAAGAGAAACTTAATTGTCAGGTTTTCTTCTACACAAACACGGTCACCGGTCACCGCACACTTTCTGTCAGGGCACCTGGTCAGATCTTGGCATTCATCAACATCTGAATAAAAGATGACAATCAAAATTAGTAGAGCTTTGTCTCTCGGATTGCATGAAAAGCCACTTCAGCCTCCAAAGAGCTACTTCTTCTTATTAGTACGGTGTTTCGACATTAAGTTTTCAATGATTGGTGCGAATAAAATGTAATTGGTTTTACCTTCGCATCCATGTTGAATATAGGGGTTACCAGCGAATCCCTTATTGCAAAAACATTGCAGAAATGGCATCTCCATCTGATCTGCTAAATCGAAGCTGACCATGCTGCAATTATAGGAATTGCCGGGGATGAAGCTTTGTTGATAAATCTCTAACCCAAGTCCTGATGATTTATCTATCCCCCATTCTAGCACTGCTGCAAAACGAGCGTTTGCCCTCAACTCATCAAAGTCTATAGTCGAAGGTATGAACTGCGACCTATCTCCCAAGAAGGCATAATTGCATCCACTGTTTCCTGTTGAGTTTTCGGCTTCATGGAAAGTGATGGCGAATTCTTGAAGATTCGAGGTAATTGTGGTTTGGCAGCATCCATCGCTGCCTGAACAAGTCTTCCCAAAAACCTCGTCATCTGCTTCACAGCTGGCTTGGCATCCTGTGATAACAGACTTCGTGTCCTCTATCAAAGCGAATACTTTGCAACCGATGGCAACGAAGACGTTCCATGACTGGGAGAAGATGAATTGGCTTCCTTTCAAGCTCACAGGGGTAAACTTTCCATCGCCCCTGCAGCTCATATTTGGCGAGTAGATTATAGGAAGAGTGACGTTAATCAAGCCGTTTTTTCTGCCATGGTAATCGGGTAGCGAAATGTCAAGCACTATCAAGTTTGGCGTTTTCAGTATTGGGATGGCGCCATGGCTGCCTTGCCGGCAGATGATCTCGTACCACTCGTCGAGGAAACACCCGATTCCAATCCCAAATGGGAAGGGAATGGCGACGCCACCACATGTTTGGGCGCAATTACCCTTCGCCAGAGGAGCAGCTAGTGATGCTCGTTCATGAAGCAAAAGCGATCCTAGAAGCAGAAGAATCTGTAACATTTTTGTTCCTACTTCTCTTGCCAGGAGATCGTGGATGTGTTCGACGAGTGAACAGGAGGCGCGGTTACTTATTCCCCTTTATCTTCTGTTGTCGTCAACCCTAGCATATCCTTGAACGCTTCCCCTAGCAAAATCGCCAAAGCTTCAGATCCTTCCTGGAGTAAAAAAAAGTCCTCCGCGGAAGTGGTTGTTTCGATCAAGTTTGCTCTGATGGAGATGGTGGCGTATTGTGTTTCAGTCCCAGCTGAGGTTATAAGAACGAGATTAATTTTAAAAAATGTCTAATTATTTCTCCATAATGAGGATGTAAATGAAATCGAATTTATTAGGAAAGAAATCCCAATATCAAAATTTCCTATTTCAATTAGAACTTGAAGGAATATTCGCATGATATGAAGATACAGAGACGAGTTTTTGGTCTTTGAGGAAGTCTCGTTGGTCAAGAAAAGTGCAATTTGACAATCCAAGATGTGACCGTGTGAAAAAAAAAATGGACTTCTTAGAAAGCATTCGGTGGACGAGCCATTATACAATCCTTCAAGCCACATAACGAAGGGATTTCCATATACTGTACGGTAAGTGTGTCAATAACCGAATCAAAAATCAATTCGAACAATTTTGTAACTTTTCGATTCGATTCGATTTGATTGGAATGATGAAAATAATTCATTCATTTATTTTTCGGTTCAGATTATTACGGTCCGGCAGAACCGAACCAAAAAAAGTCAAAAATCATCCTCCACATTTTTGCCACTCCCATCATTCGCTCGACTCCACCAAAACCAAAACCGTCATTAATTCTGATTCAATCTGGATCTGGAAACTTACTCCTCCACCGCGTCCAGGCACACCACCGCTAGGTACAGGTGGGGCCCAACGTCACCACGTCCCCCACCCAAGCAGCACCTGCCACGTCGTCAGGTGGGGGGAACAGCGACGACCGCCGCCGCCGCCACGGCGGCTGCATCGCGTAACTAGACAAAAACTCCTTTACTGTCACCTTGCAGAGCCTTGCCCCTCCTCTCTCTCCCCCCCTCCCACTCGACAGACGAGAAGGGGAAGGCGAGGAAGTTGAAAAGGTCGGTCGTGACCCATCTCTTCACTCTTCACGTGCTTCATCGGCCTCTCAGAGATAACCATGGGTCCCAACAGCTGTTATAGTGGCACGTGAGGGAGATCCGGTCACGTGGGGTCAGATCTGGCCGGGAAAAGAACCGTGGGGGCTGAGGGGAAATGGGTATCGAGGTTTGTGAGATCGGATTGTGATATGCACAAGTAATGATGACGGGCACAGATCTGTTGCTTCTCGATTGCTTATTCACGGATTTCCATGGCAAAACATAAATAAAAATGGAAAAATTAATATTCTGGATTTTATAATTAAAAGAAAAAGTGTTGGGAATAGGGGTGAGTATTGTCCGGATTAGGCCGATCCACCCCTGATCCTAGGATCAACCCGCATAGTATTGATCCTTAATTTTTGGGACTGAGGGCCGACCCTATTGAGCCTAAGACCGAGAACTAGACCAACCCAATGGGTTCGGTCTAGTTCCTGGGTTAACCTAAGATCAATCATTAATTTTTTTCATTTTTTTGTATGTCTGAAAAATTAAACCAATTATTTCAAATTACATATTTATCGATATTGTGATTTTAACTAAACTATAAATACTAATACATATACAACAAATTTAAAATAAAGTAACAATAAAAATTTCGCACTTGCTAAAAGCAAGAAACAATCAAAACAATTAAAATTGCTTACAGAGTCGCAAGACGAGCATTGCTCATGAGAGAAAAGAATTTATAATTAGGGCTTTTATTTCCTTATGATTTACTCAAAACGAGCAAGGTTAGCGAATAAAGGTGAGTGGCGTAAGTATCAAGCAACAAGTGGGGTGAGCATGGCAAGTGGGGTAAGTGTCAAGTGGTGAGTGACCAAAAGTGAGCGAGGTGAGTGTCAAGTGATGAGCGAGGCAAGATTGCTCACAAGTGAAATTGTTTCTTTCGATTTTACTTGACAAATTGAATACTAAAAGGATAAAGTAGAAAGAAGAGAACAAAAGTACTGGAGAATGATGTCATTTGAATTAGGGTTTACTATTTAGAATAAATAAAAATATATAATATAATATAATATAATATATAAGGCCTAGGGGTGTGCAAAAGAACCGGGAACCGCCCGGACCGCCCGGAACCGGCCCGGACCGGACTAGAACCGGTGGTTCTTAAGGGTACCGGTCCGGTTCCCGGTTCCAATAAATTGGAACCGGTGGGTACCGGTCCGGTTCCCGGTTCCATAGGCGGATCCACCCGCCCGGACCGGACCGATTTTTTTTAATTCAAAATTAAGATTTTTATATTCAAAATGTAATAATATTAAAAATATTCAGAATAATAGTCTAGACTTTCCTCATCACCTTTATTTTTTCCTTGCAAGTTGAACATGACCAACAAAATAGAGGTTTCTCTTTCTCCTATTTATAGAGACCAAGGGCTTGTTGTCTCTCCTAAATAATCAATGTGGGATTGAGCCTCCTACTCCCTCTCCCTTCTCTTCTCTCTCGTTGCCCCTTACATGTAAGTTACTCCAACAAGTTTCCAAATGTCCCACATTGAAGAATTACTCAAAGAGCATTTGAGAGATTGTATATAAAATCCAGCCAAGGAGATCAACTAACTTTGTGTCTAGAGCGGCCTTGGGGTTGAGATTAATATTAATCTCTAAATAGGGCTGTTTTTAGAGTGTTTTTTCGGAGTTTTGGGGTCCGAATCCACTCTCTATCTGGTTGGCTCGGTCCTCGGTTCCCAAAATGAGGAACCAACTCCGACCCTCCCTTCCGCTTTATCTCTTGGCCGGTTCCGAGGATCCACCCGGGAACCGGACCGGACCGACGGTCCGGTTCCCGGGTGGATCCATAGAATTAGTGGGCGGTTCCCAGTTCCAAAAATTTGGAACCGGTCCTGAGCGGGTGGTTCCCGGTTCCGGGGTGGGAACCGCCCACCCGGACCATGCACACCCCTAATAAGGCCAGGGTTGGTCCAGGTTAGACCAACCTGAAACTCCTAGGATCGAAGATCAACCCGCACAATATTGGTCTAGGAATCTCAGGACCAAGGACCGACCCAGTCCCCTTGGGAACTGAACCGGGACCGGCACGGTTGGGCCGATCCAAGGTCGGTCCAGGGTTGACCCTAGACCGATGCTCACCCCTAGTTGGGAAAGCGAGAAGTTGGTTCTTCCTTGAGTTGGTTCAAGTCGAGGCCGAAAAAACAAAGACAGGAAAATAAAAAATTGAACCAAATCGACCAAGTTTTCAATTCAGATTATATTCAGTTCAATTAAATGAAATTATACATCTAAACAATTTGGTTCGGTTTGGGTTTCCTTAAAATCTAAACTAAACCGAACTGAACAGTTAACACCTTTCTCACACAATGGATTTTGTTCATGGGACTCCTTGAATGTGGTTTGTGCATAGCAAAGTTTACATCTAATTAAGGTGTTTTCTCTATGAAGACATGAGATAATTCTCCATGAGACTAAGCATCGTAGTTTTGAGCATAATTTTCACACCCCAAATCCTATAGGAATAAGCACAATGACATGGCCATTTCTCTAATCACCCAAAGGATGCAATCTCAAATCACCAAAATCTAACTCTCAAAAGTTCTCGCGAAAACATTCTTATTCTAAAAGCCACTAACTAAGAGACTTGAAAAGATTGGGAAAGAGAAGAATGAGTAATCACAATTCAGAGAATACTACATATCTTTTCTAAGCCAATCGAGCAACCACTATACGTGCCTACACCCAAAAATAAAACAATACCAAAAACTCAAAATCTTCAACACTTTCATATACATAACAAATCATACACGAGTTGTTTCATTTCCACAAGCTTTATACATTCAAAAAATACTCATTTATATCATCATAAATATTAATGGTCAAATCCATTGATTAATCTTTATCAAAAACTATATCAAAGGTCCATCTCATATCAAAATACATGTCGATGGTCCATCCATCGATCAATCTTTTGCTCAATATCAAACCATGATTATGACACAACACTTGGTAACATGACAACCAAGATTTTCCCTTGGTAAGGTATTTACCTACAAAGCTGATGGCTTAGCCATGAAGTATATCATAAACTTGATATGCATACCTACTAGTCTCTCAATGGGTTTATAGCGACATTAAGCACCCAATTCACATCCTCCAATATATAGAAAATCAATCTATAAATCAATTTAATAATCCACAATACATTTCATAAACCAATCGTATTACCTTTTGTAATTCAATTCATTTGATAAAAGCACTTTTTCATGAAACATTTCCCATGTCATTCCATAAACTAAATTCACAAATCTACATGTATAACCTTCTATAACATTTCTCAATTAATCATAGAACTCATTCTATAAACCAATTTGCAAAACTATATGTATACATATAAATATACATATACATATACATATACATATACATTTCACAATACCTTTCATAAAACCATTTTCAAATCATTCTCAAATATGAAAAGGTGGTATTTGCTTGATCTAGAGTTTTATGCAATTTATATGTTTTAATAACTTGTGCAATATTGAAATCTTTATCACTTTCAAGATATGAGTTTACATATTCATAAAAAAGATAGTATTTCTCATCTGGATATGCCCCAAACCAAACAACAAGGTTTACTTGAATCAACGAACTCACAATCCTATCATATAAGCGAGAAACAACATCAAAACTAATTAATTACTGTTGACACCTAAATTTTGACTATTTATTTAATTGTTTATTAATTACATTGAAAAATTAAGGATTTATTTTTAACTCCTTAACAAAAAATTTTCATTAAAATTGCATCGCATATAGATATTAGGGGCATTTGCATCAATAGCGTTAAAATTAAAAAAATAAAAATTAATTAATTAAAAAATCGAAAAAAAAGAGAGGGCGGGCCAGGGCGTCAAAGCAGCAGGTTGCAGCAGAGAGGGAAGGAGAGCAGAGGCAGAAAAAGCGGCAGCAGCAGGTCAGCAGGGCAAAAGGCAGCAGGAGTGAAGTCAGAAAAAAAGAAGAAAGAGTAGAGGAGAACAGAAGAAAAGGAGGAGACCGAGAGACCGAGAGAAAAAAGGATCGAAAGAGAGAGCAGAAAGAGAGAGCTCGAGAGAGAGACCGGAGGACCAAGGGAACAAAAAAAAAAAGAAACCGACGAGGAGAGAGCAAGAGGGAGCGAGTGCCGTTCTGAAAAAAACCAGATCTGAGAGGACAGAACAAAAAAAAACCGGACCGAAAAGGGGACCCGAGAGAAAGAAGACCGGAGAGACCGGGGGACGAGAGAGAACCGGAGGAAGGAGGAAACCTCGAGGAGCAGCTTGCTGTCGCCGGGAGCCCGTCCACCGCCGTCGTCCGCTGCAGGTCGACCTCGAAAGAGGTAAGCTTCCCTGAACCTCGGTTATTCGATTTTGGAGAATACCGGGCCGGAGCTCGCGGCCGACCGGCTCGCGCATGCTCCGGCCCTCGCCGCCCTTCCATGTCGTTCCCGTATTCCTTTTATGTCGTGTTTGAGCCCCCAAAGCATGTTCAAGGCTCGGTTGAGCCGGAAACCTTCGAGTTTCCTAGCGCCCGTTAACCGTTCGACGAAATGCCTGAGTGAGGTCCGGCGCCGATTTCAATTCGTCCAGTAGAAACCGAATCACCATTGTCGGTCTGACCTCGTGAGGGTGTCCCAGTGGCGGCTGTTCGGCCGGTCAGCGAAGGTTCGGCTTAGTTTGGCTGAGGGCGTCCTTAGTGTCTCGGTTCATCGCCTTCTTTGGCGACCTTCGGAAACACCGGCCGGCTACGGGCCGGCGGCGCTCGGCATCGGTCGGACCGAACGACCGACGCCAGACGACGGCCTAGTGACGACCCCAAGACCCGGTGAGGACTCGCGGTGGCGTCGGCGTCGGCGTCGGCGTCGGCGTCGGCGCCGGCTCGGCGGAACGGAGTGTCAGGGCCTTCGTGCATGAAGGAGACGTCGGGCATGCATGCAGGAGCAGGGGGAAGAAGATCGGCAGGGAGAAAAAAGAAAAGTAAAAAAATAATAATAAAAAGAACAAATGGGAAAAAATCGGAAAATAGAAAAAATAGAAAAATAGGAAGGTGGGCTTCGTCTTGGGCTTGTGTACGCTGGGCTGGTTTCGTCGCGGGCCGGGATGGCTGGGCCGAGAGACAGAAATTAGAAGTGGGCTCTTTCTATAAAAAACGAATTTTTTGTGGGCTTTTAAAAAAAGAATTTCGTGGGCCTTTTTTAATCCCTAGTGATTTAGGGCCGGCCCAGTCTTTTGTGGCCCAACCCTGACCAACAGGGTCCGAATCAGGTTAGCAGGGCCGGATTTCCTGACCCGGTCCAAATTATATTTTTTATAAAAAAGTTTCATAAAAAAATCCAAAAATTCAGAAAATTAAAAAAGTTCAAAATATTGAAAAATCATAAAAAATTTCGAAATTTCAGAAAATTCATGAAAAACTCACAAACCTGAAAATTTATAAAAATTTTCGGAATTTTTTTTAATTAAAAGTTTTTTCGAAAATATTAAAATATTAGAAATTCAAAAAAAAAAAGAGAATTTTCAAAAATCCCAAAAAATTCCAAGTTTATTTTAGAGTTCCCTAAGAAGCTCTAAAATAATTCTTGGACCAATTTTCTCTTTAAAAATGTGTCGAAAAATCATCGGTTTAAGATTGCGCTTAAAAGTGAACAAGCCCTTATGGTTTTAATTACCCTTGAATACAATTGCCCTTGATAGTACACTTGTGATGCGATGATTATGATTTCTCCTTAGTTTAATTAGGATTGTCATTTATTTATCTTTTAATGCTAGGTGTTTATCTTCCCTTACAATTTATTTAATATTCTCTTTAATTGCTATTACTATTTTGATGATTGCGCACCTGCATGATCACCTCACATGTTAATGGTTAAGTGTAAAATCAATCCAAACTGCTTGACAAAAGTCTTTTTGAAATGAACAAGATTAGGTACCGAAATGGCATTAATTGGTTAATTAGTGTAATCAAGTCCCCGACCCTAAAATTTCTTATTGCGTAAAAAGTGAGGCATACTCCCATGCCTTGCTTGGTTTCTAGCCAACCTAATAGGTTAGTGGCAACTCCTCATTTGAATATTTTCATGAACATCCAACATCACACGAGGTATGGGATTGGGAGAGCCTATGTCTAATGAGGGTCTTGAACCCATTCTTTAGACAATACCCATAAACCTATTTATTTATCTATTTCTTTCTCCCACGGGAAGGAAAATATAGGTCGCGACAATTACTATAACGATTGTCAAACCCCAAGACTCTATTTCCATTATATTCCACAACTTAAAACCTTAAAAATCAGACGTCATCATTTAGATTTCACACAATTATGATTCCAATCCCTAATTTCAAAAGTACTCCAATTAGGCAAAAAGGGCATAAATCCTTACCAAGCATTGCGATATATTACTGATTCAACTTGACGAAGCCTTCATGACGTGTAGACACGAAACCCATCTCCCCTTTTTTTCCCATCTTCTTCTTCCTTTTTGCTCATCCCCCCCCCCCCCTCCCCTCCCCAAAAAAAAAACTCTTCGCTAGTCTTCACTTTATATAAGTTGAAGCCCCCTCCCCTTTTTTCTCTTCTTCTTTTGACTTTTTAACCTTTTTTAAAATGGTCCCACCACTAACCCAAATATTACAGCAAAACACTCACCATAGTAACTATGTGATTTTCTAATTATTAGTAAATTATTTTTAACTAGCTCTCCTCGTAGAATAGTATTATTAGGGTCTGCATGACAACGTTTCTATTCTCGGGAACAGTTTCTGCTCAGAAATGTTTTTTTTGTTTCTGCTCCCGGGAACAATTTTTGAGCATTTGAAAGCGTTTAGCAATTGAAAATTTTTTTTGTTCTGAGAACAGAAATGCTTTTGGTAAAAATTTACACTCTTTTGATTCTTTTAATTTTTTTTTTCTTTTTTTTCCTCTTTGTTGGCCGCCGTCGGTGAGGCGCCGGCGAGGCTCCGCTCACAGATCTGGGTGAGGCCGAGCCTCACTGGTGGCCAAGCGAGGTGAGGCTCGTCGATGGCGGCCAGGCGAAGCTCGGCCTCGCTGGTGGCCGGGTGAGGCTCGCCTGGCCAGGCGCCGCCTAGGCGAGGCTTGGCCTCGCCTAGATCTGTGAGGCCGAGCCTCGTTGGTGGTTGGGCAAGGCTCACCCGGCCAAGCGCCGCCTCGGCGAGGCTCGGCCTCGCCAATGGCTGAGTGAGGCATCGGCGAACTCGCCGGACCTCGCCTGGTGGCAACAATGGGGCGGCTGAGGGGTGGGAGAAGAAAGAGGAAGAGAAAGAAAAAGAAAAGAAAAGAGAAGGAAAAAAAAAGTGTTTCTTGAAATTGTTTCCGAGAACAATAAACAACTTTTTCTTGTTTTTGATTTCTACTCTAAATCTGTTCCGGGGAACAAATTTATTCCCAGAAACAAAAAATTTACCAAACGCGTTTCTGTTCCAGGAAACAAAAAATCTGTTCTCGGAAACAAAAGAACAGAAACGAGTGTTCTTGCGAGCGTTACCATGCAGGTCTTTATTGTTTCTTGTTTATTTCTCTAATAATTTCACATTGATTTATTTGCTTATTATTTGTATTTCAAAATGAATTAGTTGTTGTCCTTTCTTTATTCTTATTTTTTGCTTCGCTTGGCACAATTGAATTATATTTCTTGCCCACAATTCGTTTAGCTAATCTAGTCAAACATGTCTTTTGTCATTGAAGATAAAATCTTGATTGAAGAATCTTGTTGCTTTGTCCTCGCTCCTGCATGGTATGCTTTTTCATTTTTAATCACTTGAAATTGCATATAATGAAATTTTATGAGTTGTCAATCATCTAGGACACATTAATTATTGACTTTATGCTCAAAGCATTTATACGTATCCAGATTACTGAATCCGCTCAGGACCAAACTTGAAATCCAATGGAGTATGATCATGACCATTTAAGTCATAATCAAAATCCATCAAGTATCCAAAATCCATCGGGTATTCAAAATCTATCGGTAAGGCTTTCCCGAAATCCATCAATCACATTTCCTCGAAATTCATTCGGGTATCCGAAATCTATTGAGTGTTCAAAATATATTGGTCATGTTTCTCATTTATGTGATCATACAAGCACATTAATCTCACATGCTAATTTTATCTTTCTTCATTAGTCAATACGTTTACATATAAAAATATTGCAACTTTACATGTAAAAATGCAATTGAATAATCACACATGATTACATACATATGATTAACTCGTCAAACTTTGTATGCTTTCATATTAAAATGTCATTGCCCAATTCAACACATAAAACATGACATGTAAATCTGACACTTCAGAAATTACTATTTATATGTCTTTAAAATTAGCAACCAAGGTTGCTCACGTGAGAGATAATTTCTCATGGCAAAGCATGCTTCGAACAACATAAAACACTTGACCACACGAGTCCACTTAATTCTCAAGGCACTCACGGACATGCATGAAATTCACATACAATGCAATCAGTGTCCTACATAATATCTATAAATCATCTCATGGCAATCCCACAATCCACTATTAAAACAATCAATAACTATCACTAGAAATAATTAATCGTAATTAATCATTATAAATAATAATTGTTATCACTAAACATAATTAATTAATTTTTAATTGCTTCTAAAATAATTAAATATAATTAATTAATTTAATCTTAATCTTAATCTTAATCCTTTACTTAGCACTGGTTGCAATTAGATTATAGTTAATTAAACACTAAGTAAGATTAATCGAATCGATCATCATTAAATTTAATTAATCATAAATAACCGCATAATCCAGATTAATCATAAACTAATCTAGCCCTAATTAAAATTAGTACGCTCATCAAGAGATCCAAGACCATACATAATGATAGATAGAACTTTTATTTATTTGCTAAATGGATAGATAGATCAAAAATATCATAACTATACTTAACAAAATAATATTAGGAAAAGCCCATATATGACGAAGATTTTTCATTCCTTTGGAAAAAGTAGAAATCCCATTTCTATTAACATAGGAACTGAAAGTGGAATGAAGGGGATAATTCATGAATATTGATATGTATATTTCATAAAAAAAACCTTTTTATTTTTAATGAATTCTTTTTAATTCACTGGCTCTTTCAATAAAAAATCAAGATATGGAATATTTAAATAGAATTTTCTATTCCTAATTATTTTGAATCTTTTTCTTTAATCAATAATTCAAATATTCAAATCAAGAAGTTAATATGCGTCAAATGATATCATGCCATAACCCATCATTTCACGACGGTGGCAGCAAGGCGGAGGTACAGACGCTTCCATTGTATCTCGGCGAGGCAGCACCGGGGCCGGTCTCGGCCAAGGGGAAGACCGTGAGAGGGAAAGGCGGCCGACGGTGGCTCCGGTGCGAATGGGCCGACGACGAGCGACGGCCAGGCGGAGGCGGCAGCTCACGGACAGACGGTGGCAGGACGGAGGCTTGAGGCGGCAGGGCGGCTGGTCGAACCAGCATGCCCGAACCAGATCCGAATGAGGGAGGAGGGAGCAGCAGAAGCGGCTCGGACGGGCGGACGGCGAGGCCCGCGGTGGTCCGGCGCGCGGCTGGGCAGCTGCTGGTCGGGGGTCGGTCCCTACTCGGCCCGACGAGGAGACCAGAAAGAGGGAGGGCGGAGAGAGGATGAGGAGCAGCTGGCTTCGGGGGAGGCTCGCGGCGACGACCCGCCGACGGTTCGGTGGCCTGCCGACGAGACGACGAAGCTGCGGTGATGGTGGTGGCCATCGATCGAGCGACAGCAGGAAGAAAATGCGGCAGCGTGCGGGCGGGGGGGGGGGGGGGGGGGGGGGGGGCGAGAGAGAAGAGAGAGGAGAGGGGAGGAAAAAATCAAAAGAAAAAGAAGGATGGGGTGGGGGAGTAGGCGGGCTCTGCAGGGGGGAATATGTACGGAAAAGAAAGAAGAGAAAGAAAAGGGTAGAGAGAGAAGGGAGGGGATGCACGCGGAGAAGGAGGGAGAGAAGGCGAAGACGTGCCGCAATCGAAAATGGGGAGAAAGGGACGCACGTGGGGAAAAAGGAGAAGAAAGAAGAGCGGCAAAGTTTCGGATTTGAATTTTCAACCCGTGGATTATTTTTTTGACTTTCTCAAACGAGTCAAAAATTTAGAAATTAATAAAATAAAAATTCAATAATTTCATCTTGACATCTGAGAAAGCTCAATAATCGAGTTTTGACTATATTCACGTACAATTCAAAAGAGATGGGAAATTTAAGATGTAGAAAGATTAAATATCTTAAAGAAGATACATATGCATTAATACCAAGCTAAAGAAACACTATAAATTACCATAGATGATGTGATGATATTTCATTTTGGAACTTGTTGAGCTTATACTTGTATTTACAAATAAATAAGTGGATTTTGTTGGTTTTTGCCCATTAAGAAGCATACAACTTTTAGTCGTAACAATTAATTGAATAACATCTTTTTGAATGACATTCTAAAAAAGAAAAATCACAACAAAGGACTAGTAAGTTTAATGAAAATTAGGAATTGAGCATTGTGCCATTTCGGCCCTAGTAATATGTGTAATGTTTGGTCATTTTATAGGGTGAAAAAATCCTTTCCCGAGTCATGAGATTTTGATCCACGATTTGTATTTCAATTTTAGATTTCGATTAAGGAAGATTGACATTAATCATCCCATTTCATGGATCCACAATACGATAATGGGGGAGTGAAATGTTGAGAACTCCTTTCCTATCTTATTTAGTTTTGGCCGTTGGGGGAGTCGAGGGGCGAAATGGCTGCACCGATTGGCCAACAAGAGCCGCTTCTTGAGTTCACAAGCTTGGCCACTAGACTGCTTGTGCATCTTTGAGCTCATAGCCATGGCCGCTCGAGTTTCGTCCACCTTGGCCATGGTCACCACATCTTCTTCGGCATAAGTACAGCGGGAGTGCCATAACTTAGCACAGGGGGGACACTTAAGTGACAAAACTTACAAACGGTATGCTTAAGTGCCAAAATCG
This sequence comes from Corymbia citriodora subsp. variegata, assembly GCA_014858505.1. Taxonomy (NCBI): domain Eukaryota; kingdom Viridiplantae; phylum Streptophyta; class Magnoliopsida; order Myrtales; family Myrtaceae; genus Corymbia; species Corymbia citriodora. Next base: position 18,103,123 of record CM026420.1, on the reverse strand, counting down.
GAGCAAAATGGATCATTTAAATGTCAACAGCGAGAAAATCCGGCCAAAACGTTAACGTAGCCTTTTTCCAGCAATTTGGGGTTGAAGCGACATCGTTTTTGTTGCTGATGTGGCGAAGTAAATCCAAAACAGCGTCATTTGGGTGCTGATATAGCCACCGCACCCAAAACGACACCATTTTGACTAATATTTATTTTTTTTTATAAATATTAATTAAATTATATTTAAAAAGCAAAAAAGAAAATTTTAAAAAGGTGGGGGGAGCATCTTGTGGCCGCCACCCCATCGCTGATGGGGCGGCGGTGACAGATAGCGAGGGCCAGCAACCCTCACTGACCGGTAGCGAGGGCTAGATGGCCCTTGCCAGACACCGGGAGAGGGCGGCGACCCTCTCCCAGATTTGGGTGAGGGTCGGCCGCTCTCGCCTCGACTTGGGCGAGGGTCGCCAGCCTTTGCGCTGGTGTCAGCGACCTCGCCCAACGCCACTGAGTTTCCAACGATGCTGGGCCAGGGCCGTCGACGTTGGGGCGAGGGTTGCCAGCCCTCACCTCGGCGCCAGCGACCCTCGCTCAGGCCGGGGCAAGGGCGGTCGACCCTTGCCTAGATCTAAGAGAGGGTCGCCACCATCTCCTAGTGTTTAGCAAGGGTCACTAGCCCTCACCTTGGCGCCGACGGCCCTCACCATCCGTCGCCACCACCCCACCGGCAATGGGGTGACGGCGACAGGCTGCTCCCCACACCCTCTTTTTTTTTTTTAATATTATTTAATTAATATTTATTAAAAAAATAAATATTAGTCAAAATGGCGTCGTTTTGGGTGGGGTGGCCACATCAGCACCCAAACGATGCCGTTTTGGATTTAATTCACCACATCAACAACAAAAATGACATCGTTTCGACCTCAGATCGCGGGAAAAAGGCCACGTCAGCGTTTTGGCCGGATTTTCTTGTCGTTAGCACTTAAGTGATCCCTTTTGCTTCGATTTTGGCACTTAAGTGTACCGTTTGTAAGTTTTGACACTTAAGTGTCCCTCCGTGCCAAGTTATGGCACTCCCGAGGTCCGTACCTCCATCTTCTTCCGAATGTGAGGCCGGAGACGAGGTGAGCTCGATCAACTTAAACAATAAAGGAAGATGGACAATCTTTATGCATGGGACTCATCGGAAGCTCGAGCAGCCCTATTTCTTTTATCTCTTCTTCTTCAACCTCCGAACATACACCACCCCTTCAATCATCACAAGACCTACTCACAGTGGATTCGTCCATTAAAAAAGAATGGCCAGATAACATTCCAATTCTCGTGGCAAAAGATTTCATCTCTATCAACTACCACCCTATCAATAATATGATCTCACATTTTTAGGGATATAGTTTTTGAAATAAAAACTTGTCCGTTAGCTTTGACCCACATTTTCTCTTTTGAATACAATTTTCCACGTTTCTTACCTCTTCGTTTTCAACCGCCTTTTTGGTAACCATAAAGACGAACGTTCATTTGTGTAAGGGCATGACGAGATTTAAGGCAAACCCTTTCATTTGCAAATATACTATCAATACGTGAAGGGATTGGGTTAATAGAGTGCACCCATAATCACTATTGAATTGCCGTCGAACTTCCGTGGATTTTCAACGAACACTAACTCGAACAATGGCTGGAGGTCAAATTTATTTTTGATCCTGTTTTTCGTATATGATTTTAATTTATGTTTGAATTTTTTCTTCAATGCATGACCAGAATTGCTAGTTTTTGTCTAACATCATCACCATTTGACATCACTGGCCTCTGTTTCGACGCGAATAAGCCCTGGCATTGCCGTGGCCATTATCAAGTGAGTCCCAGTTTAAGCACCAGATAAAGCAGAGCAAGGGAGCTCACCCCTATTCTTGGTTCCCCTGTTTCCTTTCTTTCTTTTTACTACTATTTTTTTTGTCCTCCTTTTTATATGGCTATTGGCCGAACGTGGCTTTGTTCACTGAGGAGTGGATTTTGTTGTTTGAGCACTCCCCATGCAATCGATGACTCATGACTCCTTGCTCCTTTTCTCTGTTTCCGTTTGATTGCTCCATTTTCTAGCGAGTTGCATGAGAGTTTTTATTTTTTCTTGAATGCGGCTCTACAAATCCCAAACCTGTGATTCTATATTTCTCTCTCTTTCTCTCTCTCTCTCTTTTTCTCGTTTTCATGGCCTTTTTATTATTTTATGAAAATGTATGGCCTATTTTCAGACGTGGTGCCCCTAAAGTACATGAAAAAGATAAGACGTCACTTTTTGAATTGTGCTAAAGTCACTTTTACCATGATGAATAAATGAAACATGTAACTGACTTGAGCCCATGCCCATGATACATCTCATGAAATTCTGCAAGTGACAAGCTAAAAGAATGGTGAAGGCAGGCTCGCAAAGATGCATGCCCACAGGATTACTTGTGCGATTGATGTAATTTTTAAAATAATCATTTTGACAGCAGGTACTTCATGGATCTCACAATGAAGTAGAATCAGTGCATCATGCTCGAACAAGATGACAGCAATTTGCAAAGCAAGTCCAAATCAGCACATCCACAAAATGATGATGCCTAGCTAATTACAAAGACTATGTACATCTGGGAGAGTATAGCTTAACAATTGATAACACTGAGAATAACTTCATAGCCAATAACTAACCAACCAAAGTCCTATAAGTGAAGGAACGAGTTTTCCTCCATTATTTCTTTTTTCTTTCTTTTGGTCTAAAGAACGATTTATGTGACAAACAGAGCAATATAACTCGTAAAAGTATGAGGCAAAACAGATCATTACCACGTCTCACTAGGTAAGAGTGGCTGAACATCTGAAAATGTAATGACATCCATGTCAATGTTTGACTTGTTAGGTGGAAGAGCAGCATCATAAGATGCAGTTGCCTCACGGTTCTCCTGATTTTGCAGAATACCCGAACGATTTTGGAGCTTCCTTATCCCCTCCAACTCCATTGTCACTTCTTTCATTGTTGGTCGATTCCTCCCGTTCAAGTTTAAGCACCTTTTTGCAAGGTTAGCAACTGATGCAATCTCTTCCTTGTTACCTTCTTTCAAAACTTGAGCATCAACAATGTCAAACAAGCGATTCTCCTCCATTGAAATTATGAAATAGGTCGCAAGGCTTCTTCCTTCTTGTTCCCTCAGTGAAGAAATTGGCTTTTGCCCTGTTAAGAGTTCAACAAGTACCACTCCAAAGCTGTATACATCACTTTTGTCAGTGAATTGACTTGATTGGAAATATTCGGGATCTAGATAGCCGAAAGTACCCTGCACCAATGTGGTTACATGAGTTTGATCAAGGGAAACTGACTTGGAAGTGCCGAAATCTGCCACTTTTGCCCGATATTTCTCATCCAAAAGAATATTGGTGGACTTGATGTCTCGATGATAAATGGGAATAGAGGCTGCTGAATGCAAGTAGAATAAGGCTCCTGCAATTTCAGTTGCAATTCGTAGCCGTGTGTCCCAGGATACATGAAACTCTTGATTTGGGTCATGCAAATATTGGTATAGAGTCCCATTTGGTATGAACTCATATACTAAAAGCGGGACTTCACTTTCCAAGCAACACCCCAATAACTTAACTACGTTCCTATGGTTGATTTGTGAGAGAATGACGACTTCATTTATGAATTGTTCGACTTTTCCCTCATCAATCACTTTTGATTTCTTAATCGCAACAATTTTTCCATCTGTTAACATTCCCTTGTAAACAGTACCTTGTCCACCTTGCCCGAGTATCCTATCATCATTGAAATTGTCGGTGGCCTTCTCTAAATCCTTGGAAGTGAACAATTTGCTTTTCTCGACATTGCCTTCTGGTGAAGATAGCTCACTTTTCAACAAAAGGCCACCATTGCGTTTGAAGTACTTCTCTTTGAGCTTGATTTCCTTTCTCTTCTTGATGTATTTGTACAACCTCCATAAGAAAATACACAAAACTAGTGCCCCAAGGCCTGCCCCAACCCCTGCATTGCAAAAATTAAGGGGTAAAAAGTATTAAAAATGTCCCCGGATTGTTAAGAATCTATAAAGACACTTATCATCAAGAATTAAAGTGTCTCTTATTGAAAGGAGTACATATGGAAGTGATTGACCCAACTCTCCTTTCATATGGATGTGTCTTAACAACCATGAAAAGCCAATTTGTCTCCAGTAATTTTTCAAACCAGTGATGAAAGTGAAAAAATTCCTTTCTAATAACTTCATTTCAAATATGACGAGAATGAATAGGAATTTTTTGATATCTTTGATAAATAGGAGGCGATGACACAAGAAAAGTTCAAGTGTTTTCTTATCTACCAACTATTAGGGCCCAGAGAAAGTTTCTCGGTTGTTTTGATAGATATTGTCAATTAAAACTGACGTAAAATCATCAATAAGCTAATGGCCAATCATGTTAGAACAAAATGGGTTAGGTAAAACGATATGCAAGAACAGGAAGCAGTCTGAAATTCTCAATTAAAAGATCTACTTACCAATAAAAATAGGTGTCTTTCTACTAGCGATGCAATGATAGTTGCCCCGTTTGTTCACACAAATCCTCCCGGAGCATGTATTTGGAATCTCACATTCATTAATATCTGATGACAGATGATAAAATGAACATATTAGCGGCCAAACCCATCTCCTTGAGTAAAATCAGAGATATTAGTAGGTCGCATTTCCCCTTGAATTGTTAACTCCATAGCTGAAATATTATATTTGTAACGAACGGACTGTCTTGTCCCCTTTGTTTCCAATAAATTATTGTAATTATAACTCATTCAATTTTGTTTGAAATTCACTTTGTATAATATTGGGCAATAAAACGAGAAAAAGAAGGCAGATAAGCATGTGTGTGATCATTAAACAGTTTGAATGCGTGCTCTTTAGAGAAAAATCTAGGAATGATAACCTACTAGCCTGTATGGTGCCCTTAAATACGGAATGGTATAGCTTGAAGTATGTTACCTTGGCACCCTTCGGTAAGATAAGGGTTACCACTATACCCCCATCTGCAATAGCACTGCATAAATCGCATTTCACTTGCATATGATTCCAAGTTGTATCTGCTACATAGGAAGGTATCATAGTGCGAATTGTAGCCTTGCTGGATAAGCTTAAGTCCGAAGTTGGTATTGTTTTTAATCCCCCATTCCAACACCACTGGAACCGTATCATCCAAACTCAAATCATATAAACCCGTAACGTCAGACCTCAAGAACCATGATCTATCTGCCAGGAAAGCGTGCTTGCATTCCTGAGGTCCACCTTCTTCTTTGAAATCCACACTAAAGCTTTGAAGGTCAAAGGGGAGCGTGGTCTGGCAGCATCGGTCCCTCCCGAAACAAGCACTATATCGGTCAATGTTGGTGTTGGCTCTAGAACAATTCGACCTGCAACCGACAACAGCTGATCCTATACTTTTCAATGTTGCCAGGGTGTTGCAACCGACCGAAGTAAAGACGTTCCTTGTCTGGGAGAAGACAAATGGACTTCCTTCTAAGTTCACTGGTGCACCGATTCCTTCGCCCCCGCAACTTGCATTTGAGTATATTAATGGAAGACTGACACTAATCATGCCGTTCGTGTTATTCCAATAATTGGGAAGCGAAATGTTGAGAACTCGCAATTCGGTCTTATTTAGTATTGGAACCGTGGTGTTTTGTGGGCAGACAATCTCATACCAGTCATCCAAGAAGCAGCCATCACCTATTCCGAAGGGGAAGGGAATGGTGACGTTCCCACATGTTTCAGCACAGTTGGGCCTTGCAAGTCCAGCTGCAGCTCCTGATGCTTGTACCGTGAGGGAAATCAGAAGCACAAGAATTCGAAACCCCGAGTTTGACATGATGTTCACGTCTCGTGTATGCATGGACCTAAACTTATGGAGAAAGGGGATATGGACTGAGTCCCTTAATATTGATATTTATGTGGAAGAGGGGAAAAATTCTGATGCACTCTGCATAATTTTATTCTGGCTCTGCTACTTCCTTATATATCTGACGATGCTTCCTTGAATATAGAAATATCAAAGATTGATAGGTAAAGGACACCAACTGAAGCAGCCAAGTGTGACTTTTCCAATTGTTGGGAAGATGATTTTGTCGTCATCTTTCCCATGAGAAAGAGACGGAGAGTTAGCAAGCTAGACAAGGTTTCAGGATAAATTGTTTTGGCCCCTGTTAGGCGCTTCATAATTGAGATGTATAGTCCTTTCCTTCCTTAAATTGTTTCAAGTACGCGTCAATTCGTTTCAAATTATCCTAGGCCAATAATGTATGAATTTTTCCTCTTCTATGCTAGATTAACATAGTTCCACGTCTTTGCTCAATGTCACAAATTTCATATTTTATTGCCAAGAACTTTGTTTGGCATTAACTATCATTGGTTATTTACAGTTCCCGATTAAACATGAACGTGGTCTTTTTGTAAATTCTGAATATTAGACTTAGTTTAGCACGGTTTAGGTCATTTATTAAATTGATTTCTGAGTTTAACCTCGTTTAGAGGCCTCGTACTTGACTGTATTTCACCATGAGTGAATGGCTGCACATTGGGTAAATTACAGGAAATTATTGCTAATCATTCCCATCCATATTTCCAGAGGAAGTGAAATTGTTGAGCAATTGTAATCCAATCTCACTCAGTGTAGGATTCGCGTCTCCATAATTAAGTTAGTCTTTTGGGCATTTCCGGATATTTTCAGGATTTTTCAAATAAAAAAAAATCAAGACATTAACATGATGAGATTTGAAGATATTTTCTTTTGCTCCCATTAAGTGTCTACTTCCAGAAAGGCTCCAAGTCATTTCCAGATTGGAGGACTTTGAAGATTCGTTTTTTGTTCTAGACAAGCACATCAAGACAAGGCTTGAAGGTACCGAGAAATGGGGATTTTCGCAAACCTAGCTTTTGGAGTTAGAAAAATTGGAAAGTTCAAGGCAATTGAACCGCACAGGTGATCTTTGACCGGCACTTGAGGCATTAAGGCCATCGCAGTTATGGGATTAAAGAAAAGCCCAAAGTAAATGGGCTTTTTAGAGTCAAATTCTGCATTGAGACAAGCAAAAGAACTTTTGTTTTGACCGCTGAGATTGGACTTCTTCAAAGGCGTATGGTGCCCGTCTCCCATATAACACGCAATCACATCCATTGGTCAAGTGTGACTATCACGTGGGGCCCACATAATTACTGATTATGATGGATCAAGTTCGTAGAGACTTGTATCCTGGCAAGAATTTTGCGCAAAACCAATGGAAAACGGTTTAAATTATTTCCTATCTATATGGAAACCAATTTATACTTGCAAATATAAGGATGGTGTGAACCAATGATGATTTATAAAATCAATAGTCTTCAACACCGTTATCAAATGAGAACTTATATTAGAACTTACCATTGATTTAGAATGTGTTTATTTCGCAAAAAATACATTTTACAAAAACGTTTTTCTCATTTTTCAATATTTGGCTCATTTAGAAAAATAAGTCAATGAAAATAAAATTTTTTAGTCAATGAAAAATGGAAAATTTAGAAAAACAATTTCTCCTTTGAAATAATTGAAAAATATTTTCCAAATATATTGGTTAACGAAATGATTGCTATCGTAGATATGTATTTTTTTAAAATTCGAATTTTTATTTTTATTCAAAAAATTCAATTTTTTCTTTTTTGTTCTTTTCCTTCCTTTTTTTTTTTTCCTTTTCTTCTTCTCAGCCTTTCGCCGGCCGCCACCGCGGCCGACGAGCTCGCAACCTCCGGCAGTGAGGCTCAAGCTTGCCTAAAGCTGGCAAGCTCGCGGCCTTCGGTAGTGAGGCTCGAGCTCGCCCGAGGCCGGCAAGCATCGAGCCTCGCCAGATCGGGCAAGCTTGCAACCTCCGGCAGCAAACCTCCCCAGATCGGGCGAGATTGCAACCTCCGGCGAAGAGCCTCGCTAGATCGAGTGAGCTCACGACCTCTGGCGGCGAGCTGGCGAGGCTCGAGCCGTGCCGCCAGAGGCCACAACCTTGGCCAAGGCCGGCAAGCTCGCAGCCCCTCGCGGTGAGCCTCAAGCCTCACCAGATCAGGCGATGGCCTTCGGCGGCGGGGCTCGAGCTCGACCCTGCGAACCGGTCGAGAGAAACCGGCGGAGGAAGCAGACGGAGATGCCCCGTGAGGCAGCAGAGGAACGGGTAGAGGAAGCAGACCGATACGGGGAAGAAGGAGGTAAAAGGAAAAGGAAAAAAAAAGAAAAGAAGAAATAATATTTAATTTATTTTTAAAAATAATTAAAAATTTGAAATAAAAAAATAAACATTAAAAAATCGATTTTTTTCATTTTTTTTTTATAAAGCTAAGATGAAGTGATTAGGCTGAAATCATTTTCCATTAATATCCAAACAATGGAAAATATTTTCGATCATATAACACCAAATAAAGAAAAATTGACTATTTTTTTGAAAAAAAGCATTTTTCTATATCATTAAGTTTTCCGTGAAACGAACGCATTTTTAATTTCCGACGACGACAGAATAGAGAACCGATCGTTTCATAATTAGCTATTGCATTGACGATGACAATTTTTAGACCATAGGCTTTTTGGTGGTGGGTAGCCATTGAGCATGGTCATTGGTCTCATTTTCGCCCATTTTCCACGAGATCAATGATCTAGCCATTCATGAGGAATCACGAATCTGTTCAAGGAATTAGCGCAAGAGGGGGTTACTTAAACGCCTTTTTCTTCTGTTACTTGTTGACCCTGGCATATTGGAGGACTTTGACCGCTCGTTCTTTGTTCTGGACAGCCACATCAGGACAACGCTTGAAAGGTACAGAGAAATGGGACATTTTGAAAGCTCAGCTTTCCGAGTCAGAAAAGTCGGAAAGTTCAAAGACAACTGACCCACACAGGAGATTTTTCACCAGCACTGAGGCATTAAGGCCATTGCAGTTGCGGGATTAGCGAAAAGTCCAAAGTAAATTACTTTTTGAAGTCCAATTCTTCGACTCAAAGAAACAGAAGAAGCCTCATTATGACTTGCTTCCACGTAGATTTAGACATCAAAAAATTGCAAAGCCTCTTATTAGGTTCAATACGTGCACCTATTCTCACATAATCTAGTTTAGGCTTTTTTCGAACCAAGTTCAACCTACACTGAAGACTAATCAGGTTCGGATGGTTTTGGTCATATATATTATGGAAGGGTATAGTTACTTGATGGTATTACAGCAAACGAAAAGAGCAAAGTTGTGCAAATTATCATGCACGTTTAATGGATTTATGACGATTCGTAGGAATTCAGTATTTTTTGTGAGTTTGGTTTGTTAAGTTCTCTTGAGTTTACAAGCCACACTCAAGTTTTATATTATGATTGAAACCGAATCAGCCAGAAAAGACCAAATGTTCTGGTTCAAACCTCATATTAGCGAACATATGGGGATATATGGGGACGATTCCATGATCCATTAACATGTTTGTGTCGTTACGCAACTCAATACAGATATTTTGAGTGGGCACACCACACTCGATGGCAACAAGGGAATTCCTTGTCCCGGAGTAGAAGAACGGGCTCCCTTTTATTGAATTCCTAATTGTATTAATAATTTATTTAGGATAGAAGAGTTGGTATTTACTATTGTCACCGGCTCACCAAGTTCACTGCGCTGGCAGCTTGCATTTGAGTAAAATACTGGAAGACTGACCTTTATCATGCCGTCCCCATCTGAATGATAAGTGGGGATTGAAATATATTGAGAACTCACAATCTAATCTTATTTAGTATAGGAACCGTATGGTTTTGCTGGCAGACAATCTCATACCAGGCATCCAAGAAACACTCTGTTCCTATTCTGAAGGGGAAGGAAATGGTGACGTCCCCGCATTTTTCGGTACAGTTATGCCTTGCAAGTCTCGGTACGCCTCCCGATTTGAGCAGCCAAATGCGACTTTTCTCATTGTTGGGGAGATAATTTTGTCAATCATCGTTTTAATGAGAAAGACCTGGAGCGTCACCAAGATGGAAGATGCTTTAGGTTTCTTTGTCGGGGATCTCAATCATCAGAATTGAGATATTTATTCCTTTCCTCACCCGGTTAAAGTTCTTCCTCGTACACGTCGGCTCTTTTTCAATTTTTCCTTGACCACAGTTGTTTGAATCCTTCCACGTTCACATTACATTAAAAAAATTGTGCCATGTCTTTGCTTATTGCTACATATATTCACATTTAACTGCCATTAGTATCAATTAGCTCAGTCACGAGCACATTCTGATTTAACATGAATACGGTCTTTCTTCAAATTATGCAAATTAATCTTACTTTAGTATTCTTTAGGTTTAATTTAGAAATTAATCAAGAAAATGATTGCTCCTTTGAAAGATCTGAAAAATGTTTTCCAAATATATTGGTTAACAAAATGATTGATATTGTAAATATGTATTTTTTAAAAATTCAAAATTTTATTTTTATTCAAAAAATCGATTTTTTTAAATTTTTTCTTAAAATCGAATTTATTTTAATTTTTTCTTATTTCATTATTTTCCTTCCTCTTTTCTCTTTTCTTCTTCTCAGCCCTTCGCCGGCCGCCACCGCGAATGACATGCTCGTGACCTTCGACGGCGAGGCTCGAGCTCGCTCCAGGTCGATGAGCTTGCGACCCCCGGTGGCAAGGCTTGAGCTCACCTGAGGTTGGCGAGCATCGAGCCTCACCAGATCGGGTGACCTTGTGATCTCCGGCGACAAGCCTCCCCAGATCAGGCGAGATCGCGACCTCCGGCGGGGAGCCTCGCAAATCGGGTGAGCTCGCGGCCTCTAGCGGCAAGCTAGCGAGGCTCGAGTCTTGCCGCCACAGGTTGTGACCTTGCTCGAGGCCGACGAGCTTGCAGCCCCTCGTGGCGAGCCTCAAGCCTCGCCAAATCGGGCGACGGCCTTCAGCGGCGGGGCTTGAGCTTGCCCCTTGCGAGTCGGCCGAGAGGAACCGGCGGAGGAAGCAGATGGAGATGGCTTGTGAGGCAGCAAAGGAACGGGCAGAGGAAGCAGACCAATATGGGGGAGAAGAAGAAGAAGGAGGTAAAAGAAAAAGAAAATAACAGAAAATAAAAAATAATATTTAATTTATAATTCAAAATTCAAAATAAAAAAAATAAGCGTCAAAATTTTTTATTTTTTTAAGCTAATATAAAGTCATTACACTGAAATCATTTTCCCTTGATATCTAAACAACGGAAAACATTTTTGATCATACAACATCAAATAAAGAAAAATTAACTGTTTTTTTAGAAAAACATTTTCCTATATCATTAAGTTTTTCGTGAAACAAATGCACTCTTGATCTTTAAAACGACAGAATAGAGAACTTATTGTTTCATAACTAGCTTGAAAGGTATTGAGGAAATGGAATATTTTGAAAACTCAGATTTCTAAGTTAGAAAAGTCGGAAAGTTAAAAGACAACTAACCCGCACAGGGGATCTTTCATCAGCACTAAGGCATTAAGGCCACTGTAGTTGTGGGATTAGTCCAAAGTGAATTACTTTTCGGAGTCCAATTCTTCGACTGAAGGAGCGGAAGAAGCCTCGTTATGGCTTGCTTCCACGCAGATCTAGACATCAAAAATTTGCAGGGCCTCTTATTAGGTTCGATACGTGCCCCCGTTCTCACATAATCCAGTTTAGGCTTTTTCTAAACTAAGTTCGACCAACTGGAGACTAATCAGGTTCGGATGGTTTTGGTCATATATAATATGGAAGGGTGTAGTTACTTGATCATATTACAGCAAACGAAAAGAGCAAAGTTATGCAAATTATCATCCACATTTAATGGATTTCTGACAATTTGTAAGAATTCAGTATTTCAGTTTGTGAGTTTGGTTTGTTAAGTTCTTTTGAGTTTACAAGCCATACTCAGGTTTTATATTATGATTAAAACCGAATCAACCAGAAAAGATTGAAAGTTCTGGTTCAAACCAAATGGTAGCAAACATATGGGGACGATTCCACGATCCATTAATATCTTTGTGTTGTTACACGACTCAATACAGACATATCGATTGGGCACACCACACCCGATGGTGACGAGGGAATTCCTTGTCCAGGAGTAGAAAAATAGGCTCCCTTTTTATTGAATTCCTAATTGTATCAAAATGTTGGTAAAATTTTGTCCGTGGTACCATGATGATCAAATTTCTACAGAAGCTGGTAGTTTACTACTCTCTTTTTTCTTTAATATGTGGATATATTTCTGATAATGCCAATAATTTATTTAAGACACTGGTAAAATTTACAGAGGACTTGATAATTTGCTATTTTATTTGAATGTTCTAAATTTGCTGATAATGTTGGTAATTTATTACCGATATACCTGACGAGTACATTACTGGTCATATTTTTTTTAAGGGAGAATGTCACGAAAAACCCCAAACTTTGCCCCTTGTGACACATTTATCCTAAACTTTTTTTTATGACATGAAAAACCCTAAACTTTGCCCCGTGTGACACATTTATCCTAAACTTTTTTTTGTGACACCAAAAACCCCAAACTTTGCCCTGCATGACATATTTACCCTAAACTTTTATTCTGAAGGACATTTTCGTCTTTTACTTTTTATTTTTTCTTTCCTTTTTTTGTTTTTTCCCTTTTCTTTCTTTTTTTTTTTTTTCGCTGGAGGAGCCGCCGGAGGAGTGCCGGCCTCCAGCCCTTGCCCGACTTAGGCGAGGGCTGCCCTCCCCAGATCCGGCGGGGGCCGCCCTCGCTGGCATCGGGCGAGGGCAGCCTAGTCCTAGGTGACCCTCACTAGCGTCGGGCGAGGGCCGCCCAGGCTAGATTGGGCGAGAGCGATCCTCGCCGGACCCTCGCCAGCATCCGGTGAGGGCCGCCCGAGCCGGATCTGGCCTGGGCGGCCCTTGCCCTACACCGGCGAGGGTCGCTCAAGCCTCGCTAGGCGAGGGTGCCCTCACTTGACTTAGGCAAAGTTCGCCCTCACCAGATCCGGCGAGGGCGGCCCTTTGCCGAATTTGGCCTGGGCGGCCCTCGCCCGACGCCAGCGAGGGTTGCCTAGGCTTGCGCGGCCCTCGTCCGACGCTGGTGAGGGTCGCCCAAGCTTGCGCAGCCCTTGCCCAACGCCGGCAAGGGTCGCCCAGGACTGCGCGGCCCTCACCCGACGCCGGTGAGGGTTGCCTAGGTGACCCTTGCCTGACTTCGGCGTCGGCGAGGATGGCCTCGCCGGCTTCCTCCATTCAATAAAAAAATAAAAAAAAATAGAAAATAACGAAAATGACGAAAATGCTCTTCAGCTCAAAAAAATTTGAGGTAAATTTGTCATAAGTAATATAGTTCAGGTAAAATTGTCACAACATATTTTAGAGTTTTTGGTGGCACAAAAAAAAATTTAAGGTAAATGTGTCACACGGGGCAAAGTTTGGGGTAAATGTGTCACTTATAGCAAAGTTTGGGATTTTTTATGTCACAAAAAAAAGTTTAGGGTAAATGTGTCACACGGGGTAAAGTTCAGGATTTTTCGTGGCATTATCTCTTTTTTTAATAATAAGATTGGAAAGTTACCCACAACTATGAAGTACAATCAATACGGAACTCTTCCAGATATTTTTACCAATTTAACAAAATTTTGCGTGTTTATTTGAGAGTGAAAACGCATCACAGCTTTTTTCTACATGAGGCAAAAGGTTGATACGATTAGGACTCTTGCTCCTGAAGGTGCATGCGTCACTCTAGTGTAATCCTCATAGTAACTGGATTGAAGATGATTTATACACAGATCCTCTAAGTGCAACAAGCCACTTTATACATATTAGCGGGATGATTTTGAAGCTCTCTAATTGGCACATAAACCACATTGCCGACATTGAGCAAGAGAAAATTTAAAAAGAGTACGGCGTCCAAGGTGCCCGGACCGACCCAACCAGAAAATTTTTGGGTCTTCTTCATGTTCGGGTAACAGTCAAACGAAAGAGTGTTTGAACCCGACACAGCAACATGGAAACAACTAAAACAAACCATCTATGATTGACTAGTCGAAGGGCAAGTTTCCCCTATTTTGGTGCAGCTTACGTGTTCGAGTCATTGGCCTCTGCATGTATAGCTAGAAATCGTTGCAGAGATGATGCCAGAAATTGCTGCCTCACCATGATTCACAATGTGCGAATGGCTGCACATCTGAAAATGTAGTTACACCTGTGTCCACAAAAGACTTGCCAGATGCGAAACGATAGTCACGAGATTCAGCAGCCTCGATCTTTTCTTGATTTTGTTGGAAGCTCGAAGAGCTTTGGAGCTTCCTTAATCCCTCCAACTCCATTGCCACTTCTTTCATCGTAGGCCGGTTCCTCCCAATCAAGCTCAAGCACCTTCTTGCGAGGTTGGCAACAGCTACAATCTCTTCTTTCTTGCCTTCCTCCATAATCCGAGCATCAGCAATATCGAACAAACAATTCTGCTCCATTGAAATTACAAAATAGTTCGCAAGGCTCCTTTCTTCTTCTTTCCTAAGCAACGAGATTGGCATTTGCCCTGTTAACAGTTCAACAAGGACCACTCCAAAGCTGTACACATCGCTTTTGTCTGTGAAATGACTTGTTCTGAGGTACTCAGGATCCAAATATCCAAAAGTCCCTCGCACCAATGTGGTTACATGAGTTTGGTCAAGGGATATAGACTTGGAAATACCGAAATCTGCAACTTTAGCACGATGTTTCTCATCTAAGAGAATATTGGTGGACTTGATGTCGCGATGATAGATGGGTATAGAAGCTGCCGAATGCAAGTAGAATAAGGCTCCAGCAATTTCGGTTGCAATTTGTAAGCGTGTGTCCCATGATGCGAGAAGGTCTTCGTTCGAGTCATACAGATACTTGTAAAGAGTCCCATTTGGTATGAACTCATATACTAAAAGTGGCATATCAGTTTCCACGCAGCACCCCATTAGCTTAACCACATTCCTATGATTGATTTGTGAGAGAATGATGACCTCATTGATGAACTCTTCAATGTTTTCCTTGTCAATCAGTTTCGATTTCTTAACCGCAACTATTTTTCCATCAACCAACATTCCCTTGTAAACAACACCTTGTCCACCTCGGCCAAGTATCCTGTTCTTGTTGAAATAGTCAGTGGCCTTCTCCAAATCCTTGAAACTAAATAATTTGCTTCTCGCAACATTGCCTTCAGGTGATGAAGATAGATGTTGTTGCAACAAGATACCCCACTGCGTTTTAAAGTACTTCTCTTTTTGCTTGATTTCTCTTCTTTTCTTGACGACTCTGTATAACCACCGAAAGAGAAGCCACACTTGCACTAATCCTCCAATGCCCGCTCCAAGGCCTGCAGTTCAGAAATTTAGCAGAGCACAGAGTCATAAAAAGCACGTGCTGTTAAGAATGTATACCGTTGTGCTAAACTATCCATCTAGTATGGAGTTATCTGGAAGCCGGAAAACTATTAATCTCACATTAAGTTATGGGCATTCTTTCCATTGGCCAAGTATAAATTTCTTCCCATCATAGGAAGCCACCGATTATAAATGGGAAAACTTAGATTATGACATGATGTTATATTAAAGAAATCTTATTAGCAAAAGCAATGCAATAAAATTTACTAGATGTCGTGCAAACCATCTACTCAAATTGATGACTAATTTTTTATGGTATCGTATTTTAATCCCACCCTTCTATGCTTATCTCACCATCGGTGGCACAAAAAAGTTCATCATATTGATTACAAAAGTTCTATTTCCAAGGAAAAATAATCATCTTAAGCAAATAACATTGCTTGGCAATTGAATTCGACACTTCAGTCAAATCATGACATGTGGAAGTATAGAACAACAATCATGTTAGAACGAAGGGTTAGGCAAAATTATATCTGTAGCTTTTTTTCAACATGTTTTAGGCTATGCTGTTCTTCTTCTAACAATAATCAAGAGCATGAAGCGGTCTAAAATTCTAGGTTGAAAGATCCACTTACCAATAAGAATAGCTGTCTTTCTACTAGCAACGCAATGATAGCTGCCCTGTTCGTTCACACAATTCCCGGAGCACACATTTGGATCCTCACATTCGTCAACATCTGATGACAGATGATAAAATAAACATATTAGCAGCCAAACCCATCTCCTTGAGTAAAATTAGAGAGATTAGTAGGTCGCATTTCCTGTTGAATATTATGCTTGTAAGAACGGACTGTCCCGTTCCCCTTTGTTTCCAGTAAATTATTATCATTATAATTCATTCAATTTTGTTTGAAAGTGCTATCACTTTTGTACAATCTTGGGCAGATAAACAAGAAAAAGAAGGCAGATAAGCATGTGTGTAATCACTAAACAGTGCGAGTGAGTTCTTATCAAAGAAAAATCTGGGAATGAACAAGCCACTTCTCTGTATGGTGCCCTTGAATACGGAATGGGATAGCGCAAAGTATGTTACCTTGGCATCCTCCAGGAAGATAAGGGTTACCACTATAGCCCTCTCTGCAATAGCACTGTGTCAATGCCATTTGACTTGCATATGATCTGTCGCTGCTGTATCTGGCACAACTGAAGGGACCATTATAACTTTGCTGGATAAGCCCAAGTCCGTAGTAGGTATTGTTTGAAATCCCCCATTCCAACACCACTGGAGCCGTATCATCCAAACTCAAATCATATAAACCCGTAACATCAGACCTCAAGAACCACGATCTATCTGCCAGGAAAGCGTACTTGCATCCCTGAGGTCCACCTTCTGCTTTGAAATCCACACTAAAGCTTTGAAGGTCAAAGGGAAGCGTGGTCTGGCAGCATCTGTCCCTCCCGGAACAAGAACTATACTGGCTAATTTTGGTGTTGGTTCCAGAACAATTCGACCTGCAACCGACAACAGCTGATGTTGTACTAGTCATTGTTGCCAGGGTGTTGCAACCAACCGACGTAAAGACGTTCCTTGTCTGGGAGAAGACAAATGGACTTCCTTCTAAGTTCACTGGCGCATCAAGTCCTTCGCCCCTGCAGCTTGCATTTGAGTATTTTAATGGAAGACTGACAATAATCATGCCGCCCATGGATTCCAGATAACTGGGAAGTGAAATGTTGAGAACTCGCAATCCGGTCTTATATAGTATTGGAACCGTGGGGTTTTGCTGGCAGACAATCTCATACCAGTCATCCAAGAAGCATCTGACACCTATACCAAAGGGGAAGGGAATGGTGACGTTCCCACATCTTTCAGCACAGTTGGGCCTTTCAAGTGCCGGTGCAGCTCCTGATGCTTGTACCGTGAGGGAAATCAGAAGCACAAGAATTCGAAACCCCGAGTTCAACATGATGTTCACGTCTCGTGTGTGCATGGACCTAAACTTATGGAGAAAGGGGATATGGACTGAGTCGCTTAATATTGATATTTATGTGGAAGAGGGGAAGAATTCTGATGCACTCTATGCATAATTTTATTCCGGCTCTGCTACTTCCTTATATATCTGACGATGCTTCCTTGAATATAGAAATATCAAAGATTGATAGGTAAAGGACACCAACTGAAGCAGCCAAGCGTGACTTTTCCAATTGTTGGGAAGATGATTTTGTTGTCATCTTTCCCATGAGAAAGATACGGAGAGTCATCAAGCTAGAAAAGGTTTCAGAATCCATTGTTTTGGCCCCTGTGAGGTACTTCATAATTGAGATATTTAGTCTTTTCCTTCCTTAAATGGTTTCAAGTACGCGTGAATTCGTTTCAAATTATCCTAGGCCAATAATGTATGAATTTTTCCTCTTCTACGCTAGATTAACATATTTCCACGTCTTTGCTCACTGTCACAAATTTCATATTTTATTGCCAAGAACTTTGTTTGGCATTAACTATCATTGGTCATTTACAGTTCCCGATTAAACATGAACGTGGTCTTTTTGTAAATTCTGAATATTAGACTTAGTTTAGCACAGTTTAGGTCATTTATTAAATTGATTTCTGAGTTTAACCTCGTTTAGAGGCCTCATACTTGACCGTATTTCACCATGAGTGAATGGCTGCACATTGGGTAAATTACAGGAAATTATTGCTAATCATTCCCATCCATATTTCCAGAGGAAGTGAAATGTTAAGCAATTGTAATCCAATCTCACTCAATGTAGGATTCGCGTCTCCATAATTAAGTTAGTCTTTTGGGCATTTCCGGATATTTTCAGGATTTTTCAAATAAAAAAAAAATCAAGACATTAACATGATGAGATTTGAAGATATTTTCTTTTGCTCCCATTAAGTGTCTACTTCCAGAAAGGCTCCAAGTCATTTCCAGATTGGAGGACTTTGAAGATTCGTTTTTTGTTCTAGACAAGCACATCAAGACAAGGCTTGAAGGTACCGAGAAATGGGGATTTTCAAAAACTTAGCTTTTGGAGTTAGAAAAATAGGAAAGTTCAAGGCAATTGAACCGCACGGGTGATCTTTAATCGGCACTTGAGGCATTAAGGCCATCGCAGTTATGGGATTAAAGAAAAGCCCAAAGTAAATGGGCTTTTTAGAGTCAAATTCTGCATTGAGACAGGCAAAAGAACTTTTGTTTTGACCGCTAAGATTGGACTTCTTCAAAGGCGTATGTTGCCCGTCTCCCATATAATACGCAATCATAGCCTTTGGCAAGTGTGACTATCACGTGGGGCCCACATAATTACCGATTACGATGGATCAAGTCCATAGAGACTTGTATCCCGGCAAGAATTTTGCGCAAAACCAATGGAAAACGGTTTAAATTATTTCCTATCTATATGGAAACCAATTTGTACTTGCAAATATAAGGATGATGTGAACCAATGATGACTTATAAAATCAATGGTCTTCAACACCGTTATCAAATGAGAACTCATATTAGAATTGACCGTTCATTTAGAATGTGTTTATTTCGCAAAAAATACATTTTACAAAAGTGTTTTTCTCATTTTTCAATGTTTGGCTCATTTAGAAAAATAAGTCAATGAAAATAAAATTTTTTAGTCAATGAAAAATGGAAATTTTTTTTTTGTCAAAACTTAAATTTAGAAAAACAATTTCTCCTTTGAAATAATTGGAAAATGTTTTCCAAATATATTGGTTAACGAAATGATTGTTATTGTAAATATGTATCTTTTAAAAAATTCGAATTTTTATTTTTATTCAAAAAAATCAATTTTTTTTAATTTTTTCTTTTTTGTACTTTTCCTTCCTTTTTTTTTCCTTTTCTTCTTCTCAGCCCTTCGCCGGCCGCCACCGCGGCCGACGAGCTCGCGACCTCCGGCAGTGAGGCTCGAGCTTGCCCATTGCCGGCAAGCTCGCGGCCTTCGGTAGCGAGGCTCGAGCTCGCCCGAGGCCGGCAAGCATCGAGCCTCGCCAGATCGGGCAAGCTTGCAACCTCCGGCAGCAAACCTCCCCAGATCGGGCGAGATCGTAACCTCCGGCGAAGAGCCTCGCTAGATCGGGCGAGCTCACGGCCTCTGGCGGCGAGCTGGCGAGGCTCGAACCGTGCCGCCAGAGGCCACGACCTTGGCCAAGGCCGGCGAGCTCGCGGCCCCTCGCGGTGAGCCTCAAGCCTCACCAGATCGGGCGACGGCCTTCGGCGGCGGGGCTCGAGCTCGACCCTTGCGAACCGGTCGAGAGAAACCGGCGGAGGAAGCAGACGGAGATGGCCCGTGAGGCAGCAGAGGAACGGGCAGAGGAAGCAGACCGATGCGGGGAAGAAGAAGAAGGAGGTAAAAGGAAAAGGAAAAAAAAGAAAAGAAAAAATAATATTTAATTTATTTTTAAAAATAATTAAAAATTCGATGTTTTCCTTTTTTCTTTTTTTATATAAAGCTAAGATGAAGTCATTAGGCTGAAATCATTTTCCATTAATATCCAAACGACGGAAAGTATTTTCGATCATATAACAACAAATAAAGAAAAACTGACTATTTTTCTAAAAAATGCTTTATCGGAAAGTATTTTTTTATATCATTAAGTTTTCTGTGAAACAAACGCACTTTTAATCTCCGACGACAACATAATAGAGAACCGATCATTTCATGGTTAGCTATTGACAATTTTTTAGACCACAGGCTTTTTGGTGGTGGGTAGCCACTGAGCATGGTCATTGGTCTCATTTTCGCTCATTTTCCACGAGATCAATGATCTAGCCATTCATGAGGAATCGCGAATCTGTTCAAGGAATTAGCGCAAGAGGGGGTTACTTAAGCGCCTTTTTCTTCTGTTACTTGTTGACCATAGCACATCGGAGGATGCTTCTCCTTTCAAAAAGGCCCTTTAACCATTCTTAGATTGGAGGACTTTGACCGCTCATTCTTTGTTCTGGATGGCCACATCAGGACAACGCTTGAAAGGTACTGAGAAATGGGACATTTTGAAAGCTTAGCTTTCTGAGTTAGAAAAGTCGGAAAGTTAAAAGACAACTGACCCACACAGGAGATCTTTCCCCAGCACTGAGGCATTAAGGCCACTGCAGTTGCGGGATTAGTGAAAAGTCCAAAATAAATTACTTTTCGAAGTCCAATTCTTCGACTCAAAGAAACAGAAGAAGCCTCATTATGACTTGCTTCCACGTAGATCTAGACATCAAAAAATTGCAAAGCCTCTTATTAGGTTTGATACGTGCAGCTGTTCTCACATAATCCAGTTTAGGCTTTTTCCAAACCAAGTTCAACCTACACTGAAGACTAATCAGGTTCGGATGGTTTTGGTCATATATATTATGGAAGGCTGTAGTTAGTTGATGGTATTACAGCAAACGAAAAGAGCAAAGTTGTGCAAATTATCATGCACGTTTAATGGATTTCTGACAATTTGTAAGAATTCAGTATTTTTTGTGAGTTTGGTTTGTTAAGTTCTCTTGAGTTTACAAGCCACACTCAAGTTTTATATTATGATTGAAACCGAATGAGCCAGAAAAGACCAAATGTTCTGGTTCAAACCTCATATTAGCGAAATATGGGGATATATGGGGATGATTCCATGATCCATTAACATGTTTGTGTCGTTACGCAACTCAATACAGATATTTTGAGTGGGCACACCCCACCCGATGGCAACAAGGGAATTCCTTGTCCCAGAGTAGAAGAACGGGCTCCCTTTTATTGAATTCCTAATTGTATTAATAATTTATTTAGGGCAGAAGAGTTGGTATTTACAATTGTCACTGGCTCACCAAGTTCACTGCGCTGGCAGCTTGCATTTGAGTAAAATACTGGAAGACTGACCTTTTTATCATGCCATCCCCATCTGAATGATAAGTGGGGATTGAAATATTGAGAACTCTCAATCTAATCTTATTTAGTATAGGAACCGTATGGTTTTGCTGGCAGACAATCTCATACCAGACATCCAAGAAACACTCTGTTCCTATTCTGAAGGGGAAGGAAATGGAGACGTCCCCGCATTTTTCAGTACAATTATGCCTTGCAAGTCTCGGTACGCCTCCTGATTTGAGCAGCCAAATGCGACTTTTCTCATTGTTGAGGAGATAATTTTCTCAATCATCGTTTTAATGATAAAGACCTGGAGCGTCACCAAGATGGAAGATGCTTTAGGATTCTTTGTCGGGGATCTCAATCATCAGAATTGAGATATTTATTCCTTTCCTCACCCGGTTAAAGTTCTTCCTCATACACGTCGGGTCCTTTTCAATTTGTCCTTGACCACAATCGTTTGAATCCTTCCACGTCCACATTACATTAAAAAATTGTGCCATGTCTTTGCTTATTGCTACATATATTCACATTTCACTGCCAATCCTTCTGTTTAGTATCAATTAGCTCAGTCACTAGCACATTCTGATTTAACATGAATACGGTCTTTCTTTAAATTATGCAAATTAATCTTACTTTAGTATTGTTTAGGTTTAATTTAGAAATTAATCAAAGTTAAACCTTGTTTAGAGCTAGAGATTAGTTTCTCAGTATTGTGCGTCTATAAATTGTTAAAAGCTTTCAATTTTGGTCATCAAATATAATCTAGTAGCCTTGACCTTACTTAGATTGTTGGTAGGGGAAGGGAATGGCAATGTTTCCGCAAGATTCAGTACAATTGCCAGGTGTGGTTTGGCTAGTGATGCTTGTATATTGAAGAAAGGAGTTATAACTTACGGCCTATGAGCTCTGTCCTATCTGACCAAAAGAAGGGAAGAAAGTTAAGGACACGGGTGTGATTTTCTTCAGTCCTACTAGAACAATGAAAAATCAAACTTGATAAGTAGAGGCCTCTTTAATTTAAGCAGCCAAGCGCGAGCCTAATAAAGAGAAAGTCTTCCGTTTTGACTAAAAACAAACTAAGTGCTTGATGGAAATGGGTTGCAACTACACCTCATCTCTCTTCCCGTGACCCCTCTAATGGGAACAATGATTGATAATTGGTCATTTATAGTCCCTGAATAGACATGAACACATTCTTTCTATAAATTCTGAATATTAGTCTTAGTTTAGCACTGTTTAGGTCATTTATTAAATTGATTTTTGAGTTTAACCTCGTTTAGAGGCCTCGAACTTCACCGTGTTTCACGATGAGTGAATGGCTACACATTAAGTAAATTACAGGAAATCATTGCTAATCATTCCCATCCATGTTTCTAGAGAAAGCGAAATGTTGAGCAATTGTAATCCAATCTCACTTAGTGTAGGATTCACATCTCCATAATTTAGTTACTCTTTTGGAAATTTCCAATATTTTCAAGATTTTTCAAATAAAAAAAATCAAGAAATTAACATGATGAGATTTGAAGAAATTTTCTTTTGCTCCCATTAAAGTGTCTACTTCTAGAAAGGCTCCAAGTCATTTTCAGATTGAAGGACTTTGAAGATTCGTCTTTTGTTCTAGACAAGCATATTAGGACAAGGCTTGAAGGTACTGAGAAATGGGGATTTTCGAAAACCTAGCTTTCGGAGTTAGAATTGGAAAGTTCAAGGGAATTGAACTGCACAGGTGATCTTTGACCGGCACTTGAGGCATTAAGGCCATCGCGGTTGCAGGATTAAAGAAAAGTCCAAAGTAAATGGGCTTTTTAGCTTAACAATTGATAACACTGAGAATAACTTCATAGCCAATAACTAACCAACCGAAGTCCTATAAGTGAAGGAACGAGTTTTCCTCCATTATTTCTTTTCTCTTTCTTTTGGTCTAAAGACCAATTTACATGACAAACAGAGCAATATGACTCATAACAGTATGAGGCAAAACAGATCTTCACCACATCTCACTGGGTAAGAAAGGCTGAACATCTGAAAATGTAATGACATCCATGTCGATGTTTGAATTGTTAGGTGCAAGAGCAGCATCATAAGATGCAATTGCCTCACGGTTCTCTTGATTTTGTAGAATACCCAAAGGATTTTGGAGCTTCCTTATCCGCTCCAACTCCATTGCCACTTCTTTCATTGTAGGTCGGTTCCTCCCATTCAGGTTTAAGCACCTTTTTGCAAGGTTAGCAACTGATGCAATCTCTTCCTTGTTACCTTCTTTCAAAACTTGAGCATCGACAATGTCAAGCAAGCGATTCTCCTCCATTGAAATTATGAAATAGGTCGCAAGGCTTCTTCCTTCTTGTTCCCTCAATGAAGAAATCGGCTTTTGCCCTGTTAGGAGTTCACCAAGTACCACTCCAAAGCTGTACACATCACTTTTGTCAGTGAATTGACTTGATTGGAAATATTCGGGATCTAGATAGCCAAAAGTACCCTGCACCAATGTGGTTACATGAGTTTGATCAAGGGAAACTGACTTGGAAGTACCGAAATCTGCCACTTTTGCCCGATACTTCTCATCCAAAAGAATATTGGTGGACTTGATGTCTCGATGATAAATGGGAATAGAGGCTGCTGAATGCAAGTAGAACAAGGCTCCTGCGATTTCGGTTGCAATGCGTAGCCGTGTGTCCCAAGATACATGAAACTCTTGATTTGGGTCATGCAAATATTGGTATAGAGTCCCGTTTGGTATGAACTCATATACTAAAAGTGGGACTTCAGTCTCCAAGCAACACCCCAATAACTTAACCACGTTCCTATGGTTGATTTGTGAGAGAATGAGGACTTCATTTATGAATTGTTCAACTTTTCCCTCATCAATCACTTTTGATTTCTTAATTGCAACAATTTGTCCATTTGTTAACATTCCCTTGTAAACAGTACCTTGTCCACCTTGCCCGAGTATCCTATCATCATTGAAATTGTCGGTGGCCTTCTCTAAATCCTTGGAAGTGAACAATTTACTTGTCTCAACGTTGCCTTCTGGTGAAGATAGCTCGCTTTTCAACAAAAGACCGCCATTGCGTTTGAAGTACTTCTCTTTGAGCTTGATTTCTTTTCTCTTCTTGATGTATCTGTACAGCCTCCATAAGAAAAGACCCAAAACTAGTGCCCCAAGGCCTGCCCCAACCCCTGCATTGCAAAAATTAAGGGGTAAAAAGTGTTAAAAATGTCCCAAGATTGTTAAGAATCTATAAAGACACTTATCAGCAAGAATTAAAGTGACTCTGATTGAAAGGAGTACATATGGAAGTGATTGACCCGAGTCTCCTTTCATATGGATGTGTCTTAACATCTATGAAAATCTAATTAGTCTCCGGTAATTTTTCAAACCATTGATGAAAGTGAAAAAATTCCTTTCTGATATCTTCATTTCAAATATGATGCGAATGAGTAAGAATTTTTTGATATCTTTGATAAATAGGAGGTGATGACACAAGAAAAGTTTAATTGTTTTCTTATCTATCAACTATTAGGGCGCAGAGAAAGTTCCTCGATTGTTTTGATAGATACATGTTAGAACAAAAAGGGTTAGGTAAAACGATAAGCAAGAACAGGAAGCGGTCTGAAATTCTCGATTAAAAGATCTACTTACCAATAAAAATAGGTGTCTTTCTTCTAGCGGCGCAATGATAGCTGCCCCGTTTGTTCACACAAATCCTCCCGGAGCATGTATTTGGAATCTCACATTCATTAATATCTGATGACAGATGATAAAATAAACATATTAGCGGCCAAACCCATCTCCTAGAGTAAAATCAGAGAGATTAGTAGGTCGCATTTCCCCTTGAATTGTTAACTCCAGAGCTGAAATATTATATTTGTAACGAATGGACTGTCCTGTTACCCTTTGTTTCCAGTAAATTATTGTAATTATAATTCATTCAATTTTATTTGAAATTCACTTTGTATAATATTGGGCAGTAAAATGAGAAAAAGAAGGCAGATAAGCATGTGTGTGATCATTAAACAGTTTGAATGCGTGCTCCTTAGAGAAAAATCTAGGAATGACAACCTATTAGCCTGTATGGTGCCCTTTAATACGGAATGGGATAGCATGAAGTATGTTACCTTGGCATCCTTCAGTAAGATAAGGGTTACCACTATACCCTCGTCTGCAATAGCACTGCATAAATGGCATATCACTTGCATATGATTCGAAGTTGTATCTGCGACATCTGAAGGGATCATCATAGCCTGAGCTGTTGCCTTGCAGGATAAGCTCAACTCCGTAGTTGGTCCCGGTTGAAATCCCCCATTCCAACACCACTGGAACTGAATCATTCAAACTCAAATCATATAAACCTGTAACGTTAGACCTCAAGAACCATGAACTATCTGTCAGGAAAGCGTGGCTGCATCCCTGAGGTCCACCACCATCTTCTTTGAAATCCACACTAAAGCCCTGAAGGTTAAAGGGGAGCGTGGTTTGGCAGCATTGGTCCCTCCCGACACAATCACTAAACCGGCTAGTGTAGGTGTTGGTTCCAGCACATTTTGTCCTGCAACCAACAACAGCTGATTCTGTACTATTCACTATTGCCATGGTGTTGCAACCAACCGACGTAAAGACGTTCCGTGTCTGGGAGAAGATAAATGGACTTCCTTTTAAGTTCACTGGCGCACCAAGTCCGCCCCCACAGCTTGCATTTGAGGATATTAATGGAAGACTGACACTAATCATGCCGTTCATGCTTTTCCAATAATTGGGAAGTGAAATGTTGAGAACTGGCAATCCGGTCTTATTTAGTATTGGAACCGTGGTGTTTTGCAGGCAGACAATCTCATACCAGTCATCCAAGAAGCACCCGGCACCTATACCAAAGGGGAAGGGAATGGTGACGTTTCCACATGTTTCATTACAACTGGCCTTTGGAAATCCAGGTGCAGCTCCTGATGCTTGTACCCTGAGGGAAATCAGAAGCACAAGAATTCGAAACCCCGAGTTTGGCATGATGTTCACGTCTCGTGTATGCATGGACCTAAACTTATGGAGAAAGGAGATATGGACTGAGTTGCTTAATAATGATATTTATGTGGAAGAGGGGAAGAATTCTGATGCACTCTATGCATAATTTTATTCCGGCTCTGCTACTTCCTTATATATCTGACGATGCTTCCTTGAATATAAAAATATCAAAGATTGATAGGTAAAGGACACCAACTGAAGCGGCCAAGTGTGACTTTTCCAATTGTTGGGAAGATGATTTTGTCGTCATCTTTCCCATGAGAAACAGACGGAGAGTTAGCAAGCTAGACAAGGTTTCAGGATCCTTTGTTTTGGCCCCGGTTAAGCACTTTATAATCGAGATATTTAGTACTTTCCTTTCTTACTTAAATTGTTTCAAGTACGTGTCAATTCGTTTTAATTTATCCTATGCCAAAAATGTTTGAATTCTTCTTCCATGCTAGAGTAAACATGGTTCCACGTCTTTGCTTATTGTCACAAAATTTTACATTTCATTGCCAATCTTTTTGTTTAGTATTAAATATTATTGGCCATTTACGGCTCCTAATTAAACATGAACGAGATTTTTCCGTAGAGTCTAAATATAAGTCTTAGTTTAGCACTGTTTAGGCTATTTATGAAATCCATTTCTAAGTTTATCCTCATTTGGAGGCCTCGAACTCTGCCATGTTTCGTGATGAGTGAATGGCTGCACATTGGGTAAATTACAGGAAATTATTGCTAATCATTCCCATCCTTATTTCTAGGGGAAGTGAAATGTTGAGCAATTGTAATCCAATCTCACTTACTGTAGGATTCGCGTCTCCATAATTTAGTCAGTCTTTTGGGAATTACTGGATATTTTCAGGATTTTTCAAATAAAAAGAATTCAAGAAATTAACATGATGAGATTTGAAGAAATTTTCTTTTGTTCCCATTAAAGTGTGTACTTCCAGAAAGGCTCCAAGTCATTTTCAGACTGGAGGACTTTGAAAATTCATTTTTTGTTCTAGACAAGCACATTAGTACAAGGCTTGAAGGTACTGAGAAATGGGGATTTTCGAAAACTTAGCTTTCGGGGTTAGAAAAATTGGAAAGTTCAAGGCAATTGAACCGCACAGGTGATCTTTGACCGGCACTTGAGGTATCAAGGCCATCGCAGTTGTGGGATTAAACAAAAGTCCAAAGTAAATGGCTTTTCAGAGTCAAATTCTGCACTGAGACAAGCTGAACAAATCTTGTTTTGACCGCTTAGATTGGACTTCTTCAAAGGCGTATGGTGCCCGTCTCCCATATAATACGCAATCACAGCCATGGATCAAATGTGGCTCTCCCGTGGGGCCCAAATAATTAGCGATTAAGATGAATTATAAATAAAAATCATTTTACGACCAAAAAAAAAAAAATGGATCAAGTCCATAGAGACTTGGATCCAGGCAAGAATTTTGTGAAAAACCAATGGAAACCAATTCGTACGTAAACAAACTTGGAAATATCAGCATGATGCGAATCAATGATGGCTTGTAAAATCCATGGTCTTCAACCCCGTTATCAAATGAGAACTTATATTAAAACTAACCATTGACTTAGAACCTCGTGTTTATTCTTGAAAAATACTTTTCAGAAAAATGTTTTTCTCATTTTTCAATGTTTAGCTTACCTAGGAAAATAAAACAATGAAAAATGTTTTCTTAATCAATGGAAAGAGATTCTCTGCTAAAACTTAAATTCAGAAAAACGATTTTCCATTTGAAAGGACCAGAAAACGTTTTCTGAATATATTGGTTAACAAAACGATTGCTATTGTAAATATGTATTTTTTAAAAATTCCAATTTTTATTTTTCTTCAAAAAAATTGATTTTTTATTTTTTTTCTTAAAATCGAATTTATTTTAATTTTTTTCTTTCTTTGTTCTTTCCCTTCCTTTTTTGTCTTTTCTTCTTCTCAACCCTTCACCAACCGCCAGCGCAGCCAATGAGCTCACGACCTCAAGCGGCGAGGCTCGAGATCATCCGAGGCCAACAAGCATCGAGCCTCACTAGATCAGGTGAGCTCACAACCTTTGGCGACAAGCTACCCTAGATCAAGCAAGATCGTAACCTCCAACGACGAGCCTCGCTAGATCAAGCAAGCTCTAGGCCTCTAGTAGCGAGCTAGTGAGGCTTGAGCCTTGCCGCTAGAGGCTACAATCTCTCAGCCCCTCACAGCAAGCCTCAAGCCTTGCCAAATCGGGCGACGACCTTCAGCGGCAAGGCTTGAGCTCGCCCCTTGCAAACCAGCTGAGAGGAACCGGCGGAGGAAGCAAATAGAGATGGCTCGTGAGGCAGCAGAGGAACGGACAAAGGAAGCAGACCGAGATGGTGGAGAAGAAGAAGGTTAAAGGAAAAAGAAAATAAAAACAGAAAATAAAAAATAATATTTAATTTATAATTAAAAATTCGAAATAAAAAAATAAATACTAAAAGAATTCGATCATTTTTTTAAAGCTAAGATAAAGTCATTAGATTGATATTATTTTCCATTAATATCCAAACAACTAAAAACATTTTCGATCATATAACATCAAATAAAGAAAAACTATTTTTTTCTGAAAAATACTTTATTGGAAAACACTTTCCTATATCATTGAGTTTTCTGTGAAACAAATGCACTCTTACTCTTTGACAACAACAGGATAGAGAATCGATCATTCCATAGCTAGCTATTGCGCTAATGATGACTTTTTTTCAACCACAAGCTTCTTGGTGGTCGGCAGCCATTGAGCTTGGCCAAGTCATTGGTCTTATTTTCACCCATTTTCCACGAGATCAATGATCTAGCCATTGATGAGGAATCACGAACCTGTTCGAGGAATTAGCTTGAGACGGAGTTACCTAAATGCCTTTTTCTTCTGTTACTTGTTGACCCTAGCATATCGGAGGATGCTTCCTAATGCAGAATTGTCAAAGCTTCAGATCCTTCCTGTAGTAGAAAATTCTCCACTGAAGTGGTCATGGTCCCTATTTTAGCAGCCAAAATGAGAAAATTGGGTTTGATCAGGTTCGCTTCGATGGCAACAGCTGGTCTATTTTCGGTCTCAGTTGAAGATAAGGGAAAGAGATTTAACTGAAAAAGAAACACAAGATATTAAGATGATGAAAATCGAAGACATTTTCTTTTGTTCACTATTGAAGTTTCTCCTTTCAGAAAGGCTCTTAAGCCATTTTCAGATTCGAGGACTTTGACCGCTCTCTCTTTGTTCTGGACAGCCACATCAGGACAACGCTTGAAAGGTGCCGAGAAATGGGATATTTTGAAAACTTAGCTTTCTAAATTAGAAATATCGGAAAGTTAAAAGACAGCTGACCTGCATAGAAGATCTTTCACCAGCACTGGCGCATTAAGGCCACTGCAGTTGTGGGATTAGCGAAAAGTGCAAAGTAAATTACTTTTCGGAGTCCAATTCTTCGATTGAAGGAGCAGAAGAAGCCTCGTTATGACTTGCTTCCACGCAAAATTAGACATCAAAAAATTGCAGAGCCTCTTATTAGGTTCAATACGTGCACCCGTTCTCACATAATCAAGTTTAGGCTTTTTCCGAACCATAATCCAGTTTAGGCTTTTTCTGAACCAAGTTCAACCAATACTGGAGACTCATTGGGTTCGGATGGTTTTGGTCATAAATAAGATGGAAGGGTAGTTATTTGATGGTATTGCAGCAAATGAAAAGAACAAATTTATACATATTATCATGCATGTTTAATGGATTTTTGACGATTTGTAAGAACTCAGTTTTTCAGTTTGTGAGTTTGGTCTGTTGAGTTCTTTTGAGTTTACAAACCATACTCAAGTTTTATGAGGTGCGGACCTCTGGAGTGCCAAAACTTGGCACAAAGGAGCACTTTGGTGCCAAAACTTACAAATGGTACACTTAAGTGCCAAAATCGGAGCAAAAGGGATCACTTAAGTGCCAACGGCGAAAAATTCCGGCCAAATTGCCACGTGTCCATTTTCCGACGAGTTAATTTGCTGACGTGGCATTTTTTTTAAAATAAAAAATTCACGTGGCATTTTTTCAAAATAAAAAAATCCACGTGGCAAATTTTTTTAAAAAAATTGTCCACATCAGATTTTTAAAAAATTAAAATTGATTTTATTTAAAAAAAAAAAAAAAGGGAGGAGGGATCGGCGAGGGCTGTGCAGCCCTTGCCGCCGCCGCCGCCGTCGCCGCCCCACCTCGTCGGGAAGGGCCGGCGAGGGTGGGCGAGGGTCGGCCGGGGTCGCCGGGCCCCGGCCAGTGGCCGGCGACCCCGGCCGGCCCCC
>CM026420.1:17706434-18069615 GCA_014858505.1 Corymbia citriodora subsp. variegata | reverse complement strand
ACTTAAGTGATCCCTTTTGCTCCGATTTTGGCACTTAAGTGTACCATTTGTAAGTTTTGGCACCAAAGTGCTCCTTTGTGCCAAGTTGTGGCACTCCAGGGGTCCGCACCTCTTTTCCCAAGGGAGGGATATTTTTTAAGCATCTTTTATAGTGGATGCATAAGCTTTGAAACCTTTGGCACAAAGCCCCTTAAGTAAATTAATAATACAAAGGAACTATTGTACTTTATCAAGAAATTTCAATAATTATGTGGCAATATGTTCCCTTAAATAATAAAAACCAACCTTAAGATGCATTTCAAGGAACTCAATTTCTTTATGAGTTATTACCATCTTCCTCTATGAACACATTATGCCATATTGCTTGACGAGATCAACAAACTGACTAGTAATTTATAGTGNAGTGCCAAGTCGCCGGAGTTCTGCCGGAAATCCAACGTGGCAATTTTTTATTAATTTTTTTGTTTACGTGGCTCGCCGGAAAGTGAAACGACGAAAATCAGCGCAAAACGACGTCGTTTTTGCGCTGACGTGGATTCTAAAATTTATTAATTAAATAATTAAAAATATATATTATTATAAAATCGATTTTATTTATTTAAAAAAAAAAGAAGAAGAAGAAGAAGAAGAAGAAGAAGAAGCAGGAGGAGGGGATCGGCGAGGGCTCGCCGCCGCCGCCCCGCCCTCGCCGGGAAGGGCCGGCGAGGGTTGGCCGGGGTCGCCGGGCCCCGGCCACTAGCCGGCGACCCCGGCCGGCCTGCGGCGAGGGCCGGCGGGCCCTCGCCGGGGTCGCCGGCCACTGGCCGGGGCCCGGCGACCCCGGCCGACCCTAGCCCACCCTCGCCGGCCCTTCCCGACGACGGCGGCAGCGGCGAGGGCTGCACAGCCCTCGCCGATCCCTCTTCCCTTTTTTTTTTTTTTTAAATAAAATCGATTTTAATTTTTTAAAAATCTGACGTTGACAATTTTTTTTAAAAAAATTTTGCCACGTGGATTTTTTTATTTTGAAAAAATGCCATGTGGATTTTTTATTTTAAAAAAATGCCACATCAGCAAATTAACTCGTCGGAAAATGGACACGTGGCAATTTGGCCGGAATTTTTCGCCGTTGGCACTTAAGTGATCCATTTTGCTCCGATTTTGGCACTTAAGTGTACCATTTGTAAGTTTTGGCACCAAAGTGCTCCTTTGTGCCAAGTTGTGGCACTCCAGGGGTCCGCACCTCTAAAATCTTGTATCCAATTTATTTCCTTGTTCAATTTGTTCTTATGTTTGATCTTCTTCTTCTTTTCGTAACAATTGATATCGAGCTCAGGTTAGGTTGAGTTGAAGTAGATTGATGGCAATAGAAGCAAAAAATGTGAAAATCGACAATTTTGATGAGAAGGATTTTGGATACTGAAAAATACAAATTGAGGATTATCTATAACAAAGAAGTTTGCACTTTCCCTTGTTTGTAGAGATGGCATGATTAAAGAAGTAAGTTGATTGAGATTTCTTGGATAGATAGACGATTAGGTGTTATTCCACTAGCGTTGTCTTGTAATGTCACTTTTAATATTACAAACAAAAGACCATTACGAGATTGATGAATGCTCTATCAAACAAGCATGAAAAGCCTTCTACGATCAACAGAGCATACTTGATGCAATATCAGCTTCATTTAAAGATGGAAAAAGGTGCATCAATTGTCAAGTATATTAATGAATTTGAGTAGGTGAAGATAGAGAAATAACTATTACTCGTGTTAGTAGTAGTCATACAAACCTCAACAAATATAATCAGTTTAGAACTAGTGGTGTTGTCTATTGTAATTATGTTTAAATGGAGCATCTAAAGCAATTGCCTAACCTGAATAACATGAAGGTTAAGAAAATTAGACTTGAATCTATTGCTGATATAGCTACAATAATTGATAGTAACTCGTTCTTTGATGGTTGGGCTATGGATTCATATTGTTCCTTTCACGTTACATGAAATAAGTGCTAGTTTACTACTTGTGAATGTATACAAGTGCTCTAACCCGAGCAAATAGTGGAAAGTTCAATGCAATTCAATATGACTATTAGAGAAATCAGAGAGTTGGCATAGTAGATTTACTTGGATGTTTGTAGGATATCTTGCTTTCCTTTAGTGAAGAGTGTCAAATTATGCTAATAATTATGGACAACTACTTGAAGAGCACTTAGGTATTTGTGTTAAGGCACAAAGTTGATGTTCTTTTCAGCATTAGGTAGTTGAGAGCTTTAATTAAAAGAGATACTAGTAAGATGATCAATAATGTCCAAACTAACGGTACTATGGAGTTTTGCTGGAGATTAATACATAATTCTACAAGGTAGAGGAAATAGTGAGACATTGCAATAGTGTCAATGAAACACAAGAAGTTATAGAATTTGATGAGCAAGGTGTTATGAGAGACTATGTACAAAATGCTCTCTAATGTTGATATAGCTAGGAAATCCTGGTAGATGCGCATAATATGGCAAGCTACTTAGTGATTACATTCTGATTGACTTCAACTCCTAAGGAGTATGAGGTAACGTTGCTTACTGTTCTATTCTTCAAATGTATGGTTCATCATGTCAAATTTGAGTGAGTGATAGCAAACTCAGTGGGATTGTAAAAAGGTGCATAATCCTAGGCTACTCATAAAGTGAGTGAGGCAATCATTGTGGTGCTCATAACTAAATTCACATGTTGTTTGCAGAAAAGTAACGTTTGATAATTTTTAGAGGAATGATTGTTGCAGTGTCTATATGAATCTTGATAGTATTAGGCTCATAGTAGAGTTGCCATAAAAAAACTTTTGAGGTAGTGAGTGCTAGCATGATAATCACACAGATGATACATGTAGTGAAATGAAACCTCTACAGCCAATAATAGTTGTACCTACTAATTTTGTCAAGGTGCATCTTTGATCTTCTAATGGATTTCAATGTAGTGGTTTTGTTTTACATGTGTTAGTGGAGTTTGTGTATGAAAATCCATGTGTAGTATCTAAAAGTATAGGTGAAGTTGGCATTCTAATGAGGTCCATGATAATATCAAAGTTCAGAAGCAACTTAGATTTGAAAGATGCAAGTGGCAGTTGAGGAGCTCATGAGAGACTATTGGAGATTAGCAGCAAAATTCAGATTCCAACAAATTGATTGTGATTTGGCTCAAACTTGTGTCCATGTAGAGATTTGTTGAGATTATGTCTCAGATTTAAGTCTTGAAGGAAATCTGATCAAAGTAGAAATTCTAAATCCGAATAAGACTCGTGGTTAGAGGTCTAAGAATTTATTAAAATACTTTCCTCATTGGAGTTGGATTCTTAATTTAAGCCAGTTAAAAGGTGGATTTTGCTGGTTTTTGCTGTTATTGAGTAGAGGAGGTTGGGAACAGTTTTTGGCATAATAATTAATTGTGTGGTGTGCTTATGAATTACATCTTATGCGGCATTTGTTGGCTTTTGCTATTATTGAGTATAGGAGCAGCTTTTGG
This sequence comes from Corymbia citriodora subsp. variegata, assembly GCA_014858505.1. Classification (NCBI taxonomy): domain Eukaryota; kingdom Viridiplantae; phylum Streptophyta; class Magnoliopsida; order Myrtales; family Myrtaceae; genus Corymbia; species Corymbia citriodora. Next base: position 18,066,126 of record CM026420.1, on the reverse strand, counting down.
CGTAATAATTAACTGTGCAATGCGCTTGTGAATTACATCCTAAAAGATTGTGAGTATTTTGGGGCCGTGACGAAATCTCATGGTAAGAAAACGTCTGTTTCTCTGCAAGATGGATAGAGATTGTTTCTCGAGGTATTCAGAGGGCTAAATATTGACCAAGTCATTAGGTGATATCGGGGTTGCGAAACACTGAGTCATTAGAAAGTCAAGTATAATTGTAATCTCTATTGCTTTATCTTGATTTATAGTAGAATCCTGTATTGATCTCCTCATGAAGTAGTTCACTTTAAATGAATCACGTAATTTTGGTATCCAATTTATGTCTTTGTTCTTCTGTTTATTATTGTGTTGAAGCACTTCTTTTCACAACAAATTCTCTGATCATTTCTTTCAACACATAAAGTAGAATCGAGGACCCATCATGGGTAATGAGCTAAGATACACTGCATGGCAGAAGCTTCAAATGTGCTGGCCGACCAAGATCGCCTTAACTGATGCGGCAGCATTCCTTCTCTAATGCCATGCCAAACAGAGCACGCAGCCAAATACAATAACTGGTACAAGTCGGGTCGTAGCCTATGCAAAGATGCATTTAGCCTTGGTTATTTGCAATGCCCATTGAAGCCCAAATTCGGAAATACAAACAACTCCCTTTGCAGCCACATCAAAGGACTAACAATGCCTCATTCGAGGAGTATTAGATAACCGAAAATGGGTCAGGGCCACAAGCACCAAAATTTACCCCTGCGTCCGTTCGAGCAACTTACTCTCTACTTTTTGACGGTAATATAAACAAAATTCGATTTGGAGACGAACTTGTTTCTCTTTCTCTTTTTCAAATCCTTTAACCAAACAGACCGCATTTGAATATTTAATCCGTTACTTTACCACAACAGCAAAATCTGTGGATCGAAGTTCATGAAAACTCAAAGCATGATGCGTATCACTGTCTTAAAACGCTATTTCAGATCAAAACGTACCAGATTCTTGTATGCGGAAAGAGGGTATGCAACATCCATGTTCTGCTGACTCGCTCCCATCCCATCCATGTCATAGTTCAGAGTTCAAGCAATTCTTCCCAGTTTCTCACCTATAAAACAATTTACATCTGCATTAAAAAAAAAAATTCAGTGTGAAACAGCTTTTCCCAAGTATTGCTTCAAGCAAAGTTTCTTTATCCATCCACCTAGTCGTGCTCCCACCTCTGCCATTCTTCATAGGTAAAAGGTTTTAGGGAAAATAACTCGTCTATACAATGTTGGTCTCTCAACTTTCAAACGCAGAAGGAAATTTAATCTTTTAAATGAGCCTTTGGAATGAAAATGAGGTAACTGTCCTGCGCTTAGTTTGCTAGCGTTACTTGCAAGATGTCATACGTCAATATTATTCACTTTTAATATCCTCAATAAAAGGTTACTACATCTATTTTTAGCAGAATTCTATTCTTCCATGCAAAGAAATACAGATTTTTTTCCATACAGGTAAATTTCAATAAGAGTCGGTAAATATCAAAAGAACTATTGGCAAGATAATGACTAGTGACTCTTTTTTTCCTAGGTAACTTGTTAGTAATTTACTAACACTTTTTTATGAAATTATTCACTTTTTTTTGTTAATCTGCAACAACAAAAAATCAACTAAATACGAACTTAATAACTTTTGTTTGTGAATTTACTAACTCTATTGAATATTGTTAACCTAAATTAGCATGACTCATCCACCCTCGGCAGCCACTTGTGAGCCACCGGCAAAAAGAGAAGGTAAAGAAATGGGAAAGGAAAAAGTTCAATAAATTCAAAAATATTATTAAAATATTATTACATATGTATGCATTAGCATCAATTGTGGCCAATATCCATGTCAACAATTTTTGGCCTAACTTGGCCAAATAGGCTAAATTGGTATCAATGTGAAAAAAAATATATGATTAAATTGGTTCGATTGATAGGTTTAAGACCGAATTGGTACAAATATAATAAATTCAATACATTTTTTGGTACTTTTCTCTATAGAATACAAGTGAAGGGGGAAAATAGAGTTCATACTCCATGGATTGGTTTCGTAGTTTTATTTTTTTGGTGGGGAATGGCGATCTTCATTACTAACCCAATGAAAGGTTATTGAAAGTACTAAAATCAAGACATAAAATTATCTCAAGGGAATTGGGGGGATTTGTAATCCAATTCTTCGAGAGAAAACCACCTCGGCGAGCCTTGGCAACCCAATTGCAGCCTTGTTTGCTTCTCTCAGAATATGCCGTAGGTGAATTCCACCTAACTAGGCCAGAAGGTTGCAGCAATCCTGTATAACCATTCGAACAGCCCATGGGACGTCCGCTCGGCCCAGGATGCCATTTACAGCAGATAAGTTGTCCGAAAATAAGTTGATTGACAAATCAGTTAATTTCAGATCAGTTGAAAACAGGGCAGTTCGTGTGTTTACTTGCAGGCGACACTAGATGATGAAAAGGTTTTTTTTTTTTTTGTCATGAAAAGTAACTTCATAGTTTTTCAGGAAACTAAGTCCAAGTTTAGAGACAAAGCATCAGAACAAATATGGTCCACAGGGCCGCGAGTGGAGAAAAAACCCAATTAGGAGAAAGGCCAAAGCAACACTGAGCCCGATGATGCAAAGTTTATTGACTGAAATTCACGAAATGTCAAGTGTAACTAAGAAAATTTGAACATGGATTTGGGTAATTTGTTGTCCCTATAAAATATGAATCCCACAACTCTCTTCAGGCTAAAACGTGAACAATTTGACGACCCCCCAAATTGCATCGAGTTAGGCTCAGAACCATTATGCAACGAATCATGTCTGACAAGCGGAAATTCAAATTCGGGCCGGATAAACTAATGATACCTCAGCCTTTTTTTATCTTTATGACGTAGAAAACAAATCTTATCTGATGATTACAAATTCTACGTAGAACGGTTTTCTGGGTGCATCCATCTTTGACCAAGTATAATTAACAGGTAAGCATTTGACGCTCTAGTTTCGAATTGCTATCCTTGATTCCGGCATTCAAACTATAGTAAAATAATGAGGAGGTCTAACATGATATATCCTATTTTAGCTGCTCATTTCGTCATTGGATTTGTCTAAATTTGTTTAATATGTTGTATAATGCATATCTGTGAGAAAATTGGACGAATGACTGATTCCATCAATTCCAATTCGGTTGGGTCCATGCATTCTCTTACGTATTAAATTAATTTCGAGAATTGCGCTCTGTAGCGGTCAAAATGCCAACTAGCATTGGTCATAAAGATTGATTGCTTAGGAGTGGTACTAATTGTGAGACGCTTTGACTCATTATTCCGTTTTAATTATAGCTTCGCAAAAAGAAAATCTTAACAAATGCTATTGAGGTTTTACGCCTGAGGAAACGTAAGATTTATATACAATTTCTGGCCGGCGTCATTTTCCAAGTCTAGAGAATGGGAAAGTAATTTTGCATAACAAAATGAGTTAATAACGTTAAAAATCTCAAATTTGTTCCTTAACTGACATCTACTCCAAATTAATTTTCATCAAACTAAAAATTCCAATCAGGTATCCGGGGCACATTTACCCCCTAATTGACTTTTGTATTACGAAATATGCTAAATTGATTTTTATGACCCAAATCCATCCCCCACGTCAAATTTCAAGCCACCAACGGTGGGTAGATTTGGGGTAAATGTGTTATGATACCAGTTCGAGATTTTTCATAAGACAAAAACTAATTTGGATAATCGTGTCATGGGTATCGGTTTGGAATTTTTGTGAGAGGAAAATTAGTTTAGGAAAAATATTTACCAATTTGGGATTTTTTTTTGTCAAAACCAATTTGGGATTTTTAATGGTACTAACCATAAAAAAAAATTCTATTTTTGACATGATAATCAAATTTTGTTGGATTAGAAATTTGGACTAATGAAATGAAGCAATGTTTGGTAAGCTCAAATGGAAAATTATGCGGGCGTTAAATGGAGAGGCCATTTGCTTTTGTTTCACCATTATAAGATTCAAGAATATGAAATTCTTGTTCTCATTTCAACTTAGTTATCCATGATGAATTTTGTATATAAGGCTTAGACTTTCAAGGGAATTTCTGGTAATGAATGGACATGATTCTCTTTCATTAATCATTGTCGGCCACCTTTTTTACATGTAAAATAATTCACATCGTACATGGGGTTCGAAATCTCAAAAGGGTCGTATCCGAATCCCCTAATACAAGTAAATCTTATAAAATAAACCTTTTAATGATCGAATTTCCAGCATTTTAACGATCGACCATTACCTTGAATAGACAATTTTGTCATGTCTTCGAAATCTTCTGGGCATGATTCTCTTAACCAATCGTTATCAGCCCACCTTTAAATTACATACAAAATAAATCGCCATCAATACACATAAGTTTGAAAATTTCAAAAGGGTCACGCCGAAATCCCTAAATACCGGTAAATCTTATAAAATAAACTTTTTGATGATCTAATTTCCGGCGACATAACCATTGACCATTGCACTAAATAGACAATTTCGTCGTGTATATAATTTTTATATAAGTACAAATTTATTTGGTGAAGTTATTTTTGTTTCTTTTTGCAATTTTCCCCGTTCTTGCGTGGCCGATAAGGTGCACCGGAAAGACCAACAAGCGATGAGGACTTTGTCTCTTGGAACGTAGATAATTAAATAAATAAAATCCTTCCAATGGCTTATTGACCCTTTTCCTTTAATATTTGGTGCACGTGATTAAATTGAAGATATGGATGGAGAAGCAGCGTCAACCTCGTCTGTAGTGGAAATCTTTAGTAAGTTTCAATAACTGCTTGCATCACGGACAACGTATGCCTATTCGTTGCATGCCATAGAGTTAAAGATAATTTCGAAAGAAAATCTTAGGACGGATAATCACCGGGACCCTAAAGAAATATTCGGATCATCATCATCTCTATAAATATAATATATGCACTCACTCCCATCACAAGTTCCTCAATTAACTATGTCCAAGTGCTTTCATTATATACAATAAGTTTTCGATGCAATAGCTAATCTTTTTCTATGAAATACTACCGAGTTCTAGACCTTTTATTTGATGCAATCAAGTCAAACTATTTTCTGAAAATGAAAGCAAGTCACTAATGTGTTTAACCTCAAAAGTTACTTTAACGAGCAATCAAAGATGTCGATATCATAAGATTTTGTGGAATCACTGTCTACTGCTCTATTTGTGGAATTACTAACAACTATTCTAAAAACTTAAGTTATTAGATGAATGTGTGATTTAATATTTAATTATTGAAATACTTGCCCTCACGCTTAGTCTGATCTTTTTTATCTAATAATAAGTGTGGAAATTTAATTGAAGAGGTAAATAGGGCTTAGAAAAATTTGAACTTGAGATCTCCTGCTTTGGTACCATGTGAGATTTTGTAAGCTTACTCTACCAACTGTTCTAAAAGCATAAGCCATTAGAAGTAAGCATGATTTAATATTTAATTACTCTAATGGATGTGACGGCCTTAGATTATTGCATTTTTCATTTAATGTCTAGGATTTGATTGAACTTTTCAATGAAGATTTGGAAATTTATTTTACCAATTTGACTTGATAGAAATTGCATAAGTAAGATTTGGCATTTCTGAAATATTTCTTGTTATGACGATAGACCTAAATGCCGTGATATAAGTAGACTATGACACAAAATTTAGGACATGAAACCTATAAATTACCAACGGTGTTATCAAAGCATCTCTTTGATAAATGGACACAAAATAAATAAATAAACAAATTGATATTGCCCAAAATTAGGTGAATGCGATTCATTATGATCTTTATTCCGTTAACCTAAAGTCTCGCACTTAGGCAAGTCTTGATACGACCAACAAAAGACTTTACCACTTAGAGTTAGTTGACGACATCTTTCTTAACTTAAAGTCCAAAGTGAGCAACTTATGGATTCCCACTTGACATCACAACCAAAGGTCTGCACGATTGTGCTTTACTTAATTACTTTATTGGGGTTAAGGACAAATTAGATTAGGTAGACACACTCTGAGTTAAAAGATAGGCGGCTTGAGCTAATCCGATGATTATCTAAATCTTGAAGAGGATGTAGAGATTTTGGATTCTCTTGCCACGATTTGTTGTCTTAAGACAAGGAATTTCTCGGTCACCGCCATCGTACCTCCTTTATCCATCCCTCGTGGAAAGCAGGAACAAGAATTCTCATTGCATTATCTACTTGGATTCTCTTATTTAGTATCTATGGATACCCCAACACAAAGTATCATATCATTTAATGTGCTAAAAAATTATATTATTAGGGTCTGAAGCCAATTTAGATGTGAGATGATTCATTGGAGAAATGGACAAGTAGTTCAAATGCATTTACGAATAACCGTGTGATCGAAAGGATTTAGATCCTCAAGCCAAGGCAAAGTTACCCCAATAGATTAAAACATGCTGTGCTTTGAAGAACAAGAAGAACCCTAAATACATCTCTCTCTCTCTCTCTCTCTCTCTCTCTCTCTCTCTGCATTCCTCTGGTGATGAATTACTTCGATGTTGAGAGAGAGAGGGAGAGGGAGAGGCGATGCAAGAAAAGAAAAACAAAGTCTTGAAAGTGAGTGAGAGTAGAATTGCACTCGACTCTCCCCAAAGAGGGTCCAAGAAAATCCTCCTTTCATTATATTTCATTATTATCTCTATTAATTGAAGATGTTTTCATGAACTTATAAATATTAAATAGATAATTAACAATTTATGCCGTCGTAGTGTAAATAACAAGTCATCAAACAATTTAATGAAGTTAAAAGTAAAATTTCAATGCTAATAATTTGTAAGCATCGAATTTTCTCGCCACCTCATTAGTTTTATTACTTATAAACATACAAACATTTTAGTACATGTTTTGGATAATATATTTTAACATTTTAGTAGATGTTTTGGATAATATATCTTAATTTTTGAAAAAAGCAAAACAAAAAGAAGATTCAGAAGGTTTCAAAAAAAAAAAACTTCTTTGGAAAAAACAATGGTTATTAGAAATATATACATTTGTGGCATGGATGACTAGGACTTCGACAGGGTGTGGAGCAATGAGGACTTGGTGAAGAGGAGCACGTGTCTAGAGATCATGTGAGGAGGATGTAGTGGAATGACATCGGAATTAGCCTCATTGGTCCGCTATTCAGCCGCCGTGTCTTTTTCTTGACTGATTCCACTGGGGATCGTGGGAATCTGAAACGAGTCGCCCACATGCTAAAAGGAGTTCTTTTAGTATTTAATGTTCTTTATGTAAATTATCTATAGAAGTGATAAGTTTCAGAATAGATAAGCTTTAAGTGTGGAACTTAAAACTTAGCATGTTATAACTGGTTCTTTGAAATTTGGAATCTATCATGTTTACTTTGAAAGCGATCATGGAATCTACCCTATTTTTTCGATCCATTTACAAGGTCTACTCGAGAACCTGTTTCTTTTGTTCCTTTTTTTTTTTATAGAAAAATAATTTCAGTAACAAAATAATTCAAACTAAAAGATGAACAATAGAAAACTCTTATTTACCAAAAGCAATGATCAATGAGATGAATATGTAGTTGCATACAATTATAAACAATAGATAAAAAGAAAATGATAGAGAATAAGATGCCAAGAGAAAAACTATGGTTTTTAGGCTTATTAAAATTAATTCCAAAACTAGTCCAATTAATCTGGTTTCCAGGTGGTTCTTCTCTTGAAACCAAGAACCATCGGATTTGAGAACTAAACCTTTTTCTAATTGGAACTTGGAATTTGACTGATTTTCAAGACAATCTAGTCTAGTTCTATGGTAGAATCATTTCGGTTGCACAACCTTAATTATCAAGTATCCTTGGACATCTGTTTTTCAATACTTATCGCTAACCCTTCGGCATTTATGTATAACTCATTTTATGACCCATTTAAATATTAAATGGGTTATAAATGGTTTAGACTTTCTTTTAGTATAACCCATCATCTTTGTCTTGCGTTGTATCATTATAATAAATATTTATTTACAACACATGATTAAGATTTCATTATTATCTTTGGATTATTTCATTCTTAATAATTAGTTTAAAAGGAAGCTAGTTATGATGGATGGATCTCATCAAAAGAAGAATAATACAATGACCTACATGGCCTTGGGCCCGTTCACGTTGGTGGAGCACTCCCCAGAATACCGAAGACACTAGATTGATGCAAAGTTGTGCTCCTTCGACACCAATCACGGAGGTCAATCAGTCGAGATGCACTAATGCTGATTGAGACATCACATGATTGCTAAACCAGAAAAAGAGAGAAAGATACGATGTGTAGTTTAGTATTGGCTATCCAACTTGAAAAGTTTTCGAGACTTGTTCGTTTCAACTTATGTAAAGCAAAAGGTGGTCTATTCCTTTTCCGTCAAAGTTTAACTATTATTCAAATTGATAGAAAACATGAAAAATCATACATAAATCTACATAGCAACGTGTATATTTTTACGGAGTCAAAGTGCCTTAACCGGACAATTTTGATTAAGCAAAAATTTAAAAGGTAAAAGTAGGTATTGGCAGGGGTATGAAAAATCCGCTCCCTCTGGTGCCTTCCCTGAATGAAGTGAAAATTGCCCATTGGGGCACGAGGCGAGGCCATTAGCAGAGCAACGAGGGATAGTACTGGCCCCATCTTGCACGTTAATCCAAACAATATGTCAATACAATAGAGTAGTTTGCCACATCATCAACCATGTCAGCATCCGCATCAGCGCCACATTAGTTCCACGAGGGGTGGCAAGAGAAAGCTCCGTCTCACCAGTCCGGACATGTCCATCCTAGATAGAAGTCAATCCCATTGTATAAATCTTTGCTCAACCATGATGATTATATAAATAAATAACCCTTTAGTTTAAAATAAGAGTTAAATTGAGGCGATAGAGATGAAGTCTACATAGCAATAAAATTAAAGTTTTTTCAGTTGATTTCTTCTCGTCTCTTGTATTGTCTTTCCATATAAGAACAAGCTCCCACATCTATAAAAAGGGGCTTCCCACCTTCCCCCTGTCCCTATAGAAAAATCGAACTTGTCTTTCTCCTGAGTTGGAGGATTACAGCTTAACTTGTCCTGATCATTGACAAGATTGACATCTTGCAATTTAGTTCTTAAGCTCCCCTGAAGAAAAGAGGCCACGATTTTGAAAATTTTTGCTTCATCAAGAATGAAGAATTGCCTCCAACCAAATCTCCCACCAGGTTTCAGGTTTCATCCAACGGATGAAGAGCTCATCCTCCATTACCTCAGAAAGAAGATCACCTCCTCTCCTCTTCCCGTCTCCATCATTGCTGAAGTTGATCTCTACAAGTTTGATCCATGGGAATTACCAGGTAGCTTTTCTCTTCCAATAATAACAACTTCGATGTTTCTTTTTTCGGGTAATTCTTCGTGTATATACACGATAACATGACTTTGAGTGGTGATGGTAAACACTTGTGAATGTTATTAGGCAAGGCAACGTTTGGGGAGACGGAATGGTACTTCTTCAGTCCCAGGGACCGGAAGTACCCGAACGGCGCGAGGCCAAACAGGGCGGCAGCATCAGGGTACTGGAAGGCGACCGGGACCGACAAGATCATTATGGACTCATCCACCGGGGAGAATCTCGGCGTGAAGAAGGCGCTCGTGTTCTACGAGGGGAAACCTCCCAGAGGAAGCAAGAGCCAGTGGATCATGCACGAGTATCGCCTAGCGAATCCTCCCGTTCCCATCTACACCAACAAAGCCGTCAAGCTTAAAGAGCTGTCCATGCGAGTATGTACATCGATCCCTTATGTTGACATATACCTCATGCATGCTTAAAACCGATTCATAATCTTTCAAGTCGCGAGACTATTTTAATGGGGGTATTGACCTAGGTGCGACACTACAAAAGATTAGGTGATTTTGAGATCATATCTAAACATATAGAATGAATCTGCTCCATTATGATATGCGATAAATTAAATAACTCTATGCCAAGCCTCGTTAGTGTATTGGTCCCTACATGCATTATTGGAACAAAACCACCTCGGAACTAGACACGATAGTTTTGTCTTTAAAGAAAAGGATTGCTTTCATAGGAAACAAAGACATGTCCCTGTTGTGGAAGCATTACGTCTGATCCCTTCCACACGGAAAATGTACAGAAAAATAGATAATCATCAAGCCAGTAAGATAACAATATTCTGAATTATTAGCTTACCCTTACTTCATGTGGGCAAGAAGACAATTAACATTTAGCGAATGGACCACATCTTTTTCTATTTCTAGAGACTTGCTTTCATCACCAGCACCTTCTGGGGACCATAGAGTTTAGTGCTAATCTCACTGCCTGGAGCTGACATGAGCCCACATCCTTATCCTAAATTTTTCTTTGGGGAAATTATTGAAGTGATGATTGCTATAATAAATTACATGCGAACGCGCTTTCATGATTGGGGGTTTTTCTAATGTATGAGGATCGGAAACTCTCTGGCCACGTGACTTTGATTCTTGAATTAATTAGACAATACACACTAATCTTCGTCTCAGTTGGACGAGTGGGTTCTCTGTCGCATCTACAAAAGATCAGGCGCAGCATATTCCATGACACCGATGGCGACCGCGAGCGATGATGTAGAGGAAGAACAGCGCTCAAGTGGAGAAAACATAGTTAACAACCACAGCAACGTCGATGCGATCGAGCCCAGGATGATGATGAACGGCTCTTCTTCCTTCTCCAACTTGTTTGATGCCGTGGACCTCTCCATGCTGAGGAACATCCTGTCGGACGATTACAATGGCCAGTGCAGTAGTGCTAATGATGTTAGCGAGGTATTGGTCTCGACTCAGGGCGGGAATCAAGTGAGTTGGGATCAGAAGATGTTTCAGAGTCTTCCTCAGTTGACAAGCTACTCGGTGGCTTCGCAGAATCCGCTCAAGCGCAAGTACTCGTGGAACACGGATTCAGAAGCGGCGAATTCGGCGAAGAGAAATTTGATGAGCCAGACATTCTTAGATCAGCATGTGCTCTTGAGCCCGCACCTTCATCATCAGTTTCAAGGGTTTTGAATTGGAAGATCTCTACAAAATTGAAGTGGGGAAAGAAAAGAAAAGTTGTTGTGAGGAGATTCATGGGAATGTTATTTATTTAGCATATTGTTAAAGTCCACCATTAGTGAAATATATGTTGTGCGTGATATATGTGAGATTTAATGATTATGAGGTTTCATCACCCGGCTCGGAAAATAACGAGAGAAACTGAAGGACGAGATATGCATATAAAGGAAATGACGGCATGGTTGTGCTTTGGTCATCACCTGGGCATGGCCGGCCCGATCAAGACTTTGTTGTGGCATGGCGTTGTTGTGATTAAGCGATGACCCCAGTGTTATCTCAATCATAAACCTGTTGAAATAGGTTATAAATTCATTTCTTAACACATATTTGATGTTCAAAAAAAAAAACCTATATTTGATGTGCTAAGTTGTCATACAAATTAATCATATTCAATAAGTCATAAATGGGTATAGACCTAATTTTATGGGCCATAAATGAGTTTAATATGGGTGCCAAATAGATTCACAACTTACTTAAACTCAATCTACCTTTATGAATCTCTCTCTCTCTCTCTCTCTCTCTCTCTCTCTCTCTCTCTCTGGGTTTGTATATAAATTTTCCTAAATTTAGTTAAATATATAAGTATTTTAACATTATGGATCATATTAGGTATAGATCATTAGATTTGTATTACATGAAAATTAGTTACAACGGGTTAAATGAGTCAATTTGAATTGAATTATTTTCAACTCAATCTACCCATTTGACAGGTCTACTAGATTATAGTCTTGTCATGGCCAAGTGATGGCCTAGTCATGCCTCAGTCGGGACCAAGTGCGTTGGATTGTGGCTCAGGCATGGCCTAGCCTAGACGAGCATGAGGGGGGATTTTGGTCGAGTGATCATCACAAAAGGTCGTGGTTGATTCCCCCATGAGTAGAAGATGCACAAGACACATCTCTTCTTATTATAAAATATCATACAGGGTACTTCAGATGGGCCTAAGAAGCTAAATGAAAGCAATGGACCTCACATGGATTACCCATATGGCAAGAATTCCGGCCCCCGTCTTATTCTTTTGTCTCGGGGATCCACCAAGGGACAACATCAAAATCTGTCTCCCGTAAATCGATAAATCCAAAAAGGAGAAAGATCACTCCGGACAAGCTCAGAATCAGTCGAAAGAAATCATCTTCGCATCGCATAATGTCGACAACGCAGTAGTCAATCATCGTGCCAAATCGATTTCGTACATGATAAACCTCTTTCTCGTCACGTAACCTTTTGGTAAACAAATAATTGAACGTGCGGTGTGGTCCTCAGAATGGCCGTAGCTCGTTTCGACCTCCCTTGGGCACAACGGATGTCCATCGGTTCGTTGCATTCGAATGCAAGTTTCGTGCATCGAAGGTGGATACATCGATACTCTTCCCAGATCGTAAGCAATGCCCCCCTTGCCGTGGCTCTTTGGAGCTTATTTTACGTAAGGGCCGAGAGGATGCCGATGTGTTCGAAGCCGAAGGATTCACGGGATATTATCGTCGACTCAAGAAGAACACGAGTTATATTCGCAAAAAGCACAAGAACGAGCTCCGTAATTTAACCTTGATCGAATGTTACGGCCGTGTCGAGAATTCCTGCCTTGAGCCTCCTATGAGAGTTGTGTGTGTTTCCAAAAGCTTCAATTTGAGTGATAATCGACGGAGGATAAATTCGACAAAATCAGAAATTCCCACACGAATGAATTCGCATGGTCCGGCCGTCTGAAACGACATGAACGGTGAACGAGCAGTAGAAAATACACGTATAAATAACATTAAACTATATAAATATATGTGCACATGATTTTGAAGAGTGAGAAAGTCCATTTAAATTGACTCTAGTTTTAATTTTTTCTTTTTTTGGAGTTCACAATTTTGCAACTCTCATAATTTAACTTTTATTTCACGCAAAAGACTTTAAATAATTCAACAGTCACGAGTATTGACATCCAAGATTGTGTATCGTTTTCTTTATGTTTTAAAATCAAACTATTTTTCCAATGAAAAGTCATAGGTAAAATCCAATCCATGCTAAAAAAACGTCGACCAAACTCCACACGTGAAACGAAAAAGTAAATGGGAGCTACAACAAATCTAGACATGAAATGGTAAATGCCATGCAACAATCCTACCATGCTTATGCTCCTAGTCTATGCTAGCCCAAGATTTTCTTGAAGCTAATCGATCGGGAAAACCTCCTCTTGTTCCATCAGTGGTTAACCTTTAAGCTTGAAAACATGGAGCTAAACACAGACGTGAGACGGTGCGCAAAATCTCTTGTCCTTGTCTTTCCCCTTTTTTCTCCCAGAACGAAAACAACCTCAGCTAGCAGGAAGATGCCACATAAGTTTAGACCCCCACCTCCTCGTTGCTTTCTCCTTTTGTCGGCCACTGTTAGTTGATGTCTGGTTAGGGCAGTTAGGTGTAGAATAAGAGAGAGAGAGAGAGAGAGAGAGAGAGATAGTCTACCAACTGGAAAAGGAAAAGTCTTGAATAATGACTTCCTGATGATTCTTTCTTTTTTTTTCTCAAAGTAATTGATCAAGAAAGAGATAAGATGGAAAAGGGGTATTTAAAAAAATTATCTTTTTATTCAAAGGTCGACATGTGACCAGCGAGGGAAGGCGATTTTTTCAATTATACAAGGCATTAAACAAGTGGTTTTCCTAGTCAATAATCCCATCTGTCTCCATTGCGGCCAACTGTCTCGGTTCTTGAAACAGTGGCGGGGGTGGGGGTAGTATTATCAATTGGACTGTTCGGCAAGGTCTCTAGGAATATGTCGATCCCTTAGTTAATCACCATCTGGTCCACTTGGTTGAAGATATTCTGAGGTCAGTATCTCATCATTAACAGCTCAAATACAGGCAGATGCTGTGCATACGACTTGTTAAGACGATGGGATTCTCCTTCCACCTTGCAAGTTGCCCTAGTTTATTCAATTGGCTCACGTGTCAAGAGTTGAGCGGTTGTGATAAGGGAAATCATCTGTTAGTCTTACAAAAAAAAAAACAAAATTTAATGTTAGGAAAGAGGGCAAGGGAAGTAGAGATTATCGGGTTCATGTATGAACGGGCTTTACAAGTGAGATACGAGATTTAGACGTTGTCACGTCATATACGCAGTCAAAGACAAACCGAAAAAGAAGATACGTGCGCAATGACATGAACAAGTGGATAAATGCAAGAAGGGGTGTGGATATCTTAACTAGTGAGGCAATCGTTATTATTTTAAAAAGTTTTAAGCTGCATTTGGCTTATTTTTTATTAGTTTCCATCAAAAAACCCAACCCAAGTGAAGGAAGACTACATGTCTTAAGAACATATAAGCGATGGAAATATCTTAACACCTCTCGCACAAGAAATAAAATTGCACCCCCTATATTTTAACATAATTAGAGCGGAACCCAACTCTAATACTGTTTGAGGAAATTTGATTCAAAAAATTAAACTTACAAGTGAAGCAAGATCGCATGTATAGAAAAAATATATAAAACTTATAAATGACCGATGTAGAAAATTTTAAAAGATTCGATAGAAAAAGAGAAGAAACTTCCAAGCTATTAGGAAATCAACAAGCGAATCTTTTTCTAACGATGGTTACGTGATTAGATTTCCTTGGACATGTTACACACTTTCCCGACTTGGTCCCAACCAATTAAATGGGTTTGAATCACTTAAAACACGGCTCCAACTTGTGAATTACTAATTACCAATCATTCATATGCCGAAATTGATTTCTAAAAAAAAAAATACACAATTCTCAATTAGAGGATGATTGAACGAGTTACCTTTGATGTTTGATTTCCCTGCCAACGTCGAAGAAGATGACAATGTGTAAATTCAAAGTAAACCCATCAAATAAATATTTAAAAAATAAAGTCGTCATCAACTCGTCACCACCGTGGGCCAAACTCCTAGTCCTCGTTGTCTCTTTCGTTTGCAGAGCTTTCGTTGTGGCAAAAGTCGTCACGAGTGACGGTGATGATTAAAGCATTATTTTGTTCTTTTTTCCCTCTTCCAATCCCTGCCATGTCATGTTGCGGGTCCACGTGATCTTGTGAATTTCGGAATTGAATAACACATCATATCCACAGAAGTTTGGAAGGTCTAAAACTCTTTATTATATATCCAACATTTAAAAATTATACTCCACGAATGTGATTCAAAGACATCGATCGGTTTGATTATGCGCCATTAAAACTTGTAATTTCTTTGTAGTAAAATTCTTAATGCTAGGCAAGAGGAAATGGAGGGAAGCATTCCGGGATCTTAAATTCTTTTTTCGCTTTTTTCTTTATCTCACGGAAAGTACAAAAAATTTCTAGAAATTACACTCAAGTTTTCTTAGCATAAGTAATGAGGAAACAAGCTCACCACGTGTGCCTACTATATCTTTCACACCGTTTCTTGTAGGAAAGCTAGGAATCACACGGGAAACATTGGAGGGCGACATATATAATCAAATCAAACGTGACCAACCTAATAGAAAAAACCTTGCAAAATGACAAGAAGTAGGTAGACAACAATTTGGGTCAATCAAAACTGCAATACCATCTTTCTCCTTTCTTGTTTTTTTGGGCCGAAATCTTAACTTGCGAGGAAATTGGGCTAATCCTATTATAGGCACCCGCGGCACATTTGTTAGATATATTAAACACGAGTAACTCACTCTTTAAGTTATTGATTACGCATAACTCGAACCATTCGGTACATTGAAATCTGTAAAAGAATTTTTAAAATAACTACTCAATAAGTACAGCCGGGACATTCGATATCGTGAATCGCATGTTAAGAAATAAAATAAAGAGGTAATTAGGTGGTGGGAACTCGAGACGTGAGCTCTAAACCTCTCCTCGGGAATTACAGAAAAGCATATTCCTCTTTGGGAAGAGGGAGGACGAGGGTCGAGACAAGAAACAATGTCCTCCTCGAAGACTTTCGTTCTTCTGTCTCTCTTCCTCTCTCTATCTATCTATCTATCTATCTATCTCTCTCTATCTTGAGTATGATTACAACACGTGTGATTGATTTGCATGGGCCCCCACATGATTATTATTATGTTTAAATTTCGAGATTAGCTTCTTACTTGATTAGGCAGCGGATGGGGCGGGACTAAGCGGGACTTTAATCGAGGCGGATTAGTATAATTTTGATTTGTTAAAAGGATGGTTGGTGGGGTTTGCGGAATTCAAAGCCGATTAAAATAATAAATTAATGAAAGAAAAGGGCAAAAAAGTGGGGAGGAGCTGGCGTTTGAACCGCATTTGACGGCGCCGGAATGTTTACTTTTCGATATCATGTCACGCCCCGCGTATGCCATGGCTGCTGGGGGCGGCTCGCGGCTGCGGCTCGAGCCGAGCCGGGAGGCACCGGCCGTGTTCTTTTGAGCCGTGGGAGCCGGTGGAGTGGGCGTTCCTAACCGGCTGCACTTCAATCTTTTCTGCAGTCCCCCACCACCCAATTTTGATCTCGATCGCGGAACGAAAATGATAAATTTTATTTATTTTATTTTTGTAGTTCGGCGATTGAAGACGGAAATTAGCGGCTCTGACTACGGAAATCCTCGTAAATTATACGGTAGCCTTTTTTAGGACCGTAGATTAGGACGTCGTCGGCTTGACAAGTGGACAACCACGAGATGATCCCGAGTCGATTGAAATATCCTGAGTTAGGTAGATCGTGTTCGATGTGTTGACATGCCTAGATACACATCATAGTGGCTCAACTAGAGGGGAGAGTAAGATTCGTCTTCTTTTAGCCCGAACCTAATGGTATTGAGTTACACACATGCGTGTATGACACATATGACGCATCAAAAATTCACTATTCTTAAAGTGTTTTCCTTCTTCTTCTTCTTCTTTTCGAATTTAAGAGTGGCCTGTCAGCCATTATATCGTTATCACCACCTTTCACTGTCAATCGCCTTCGCTGACCCTCTCAAGTGGAGAATTGAGGATTTGTATGTAAATCTCATGAAGTGTGGTTTTTTTGATAAATTCAAAGAATGCGCCAACCGAAAATAGGTTATATTTTCCTTCATTCCTAATCGACAAAACTTTTGTCCAACTAACCTTTTGATTGGTGAATTAGAAATAAGGGTGAATATGATTTCATGATAGAACTTGGAATTGAAGAACCAGATTAGTAGGAACATGTCCGATTCTAAGTCCCAATATATGTAAGGTAGGTTCCAAGTCAAAAAAATTGAAAAACATGTTTTAATAGTTAGGTTCCAAATCTAGGTAGGTGGAACTTGAAACTCGAAATAAGTTTTTCATATTTTTCTTGGTTTATATCTTCATGCAATCCTACAATATTCAATAGCTTCCAATGTTAAGTGTATGATTTGAAATCGTTAATCTAATATTTCATTTTATGACTGAAACTATTACTTTATTCATGTTTCAAATTTTTGTATGTATAAATATAAATTATGGTTAGTAAATTGTAGCAACAAGTAGTGATTATTAAATGTGATAATTAGCTAAAATCATACAATTAATTATATATGGAATCTAGGTAAATCTTGAAACTTAAGTATAGCAGGTTCTAGATTTCAATATATATATGATGAGTTCCAGGTTTGAAAAAAGGAGAAATATGAAACATACATAGAACGTGGACCCGTTCACCCCTAATTACAAACATGTACATCATCTATATGAAAATTTCACTAAAAATAAATGTGCATGGCACGCAAACTCTTTGACCTTTCACTCACCGGCAAAAAATTGAAAAGAAAAAAAACCAAATTGCTTGTTTTGAACAACGAGTAGTCCCTCCAGAATTCATCATTATGCAAGATCACCATGTCGAGGCACTTCCATAGTTCGAATGGGTCCGATCCCTAGTTCAATTTATTCGAATCCCGTCTCCCATCCAAAGTACCGTCGACGGTCATGTCTGCCAGCCACCTGTAAGTGGAGTCTCGATGGATGTACATCAGCACGGCGGTCTTGTCGAGTTAAGAAGTCGAAATTCTCCGTGTTGCCAAAACCTGTTTCGGCTGTCATTTCTGCACGTTATATTTGACCGGTGCTCATCGAGAAGTCATAACTACAGCCCGCGCAAACCTTTCTTTTCTAGCCTCTCTTTGAGTTTCATTGCACGTACGTGGCCGACGCATAAGTTAGGCCAACCAGAAAAGATAGCTAATAAAGTCAGCATCCAAAATTCAAATTATTAGAAAAAGCGCAGCATGGTCAAACCAAATTAAAAGAAAACCCCGTGAACTGCACCGGCAAATTTTCTTTTCTTTTCTCTCTTTTTCTTTCTTTGGGCGGGCTGCATTGATACGCAGTCAAAATGGAGTTGTTATTCGAAATTATTATTAGAGCACAAAAGGGAAATAATAATTGTCGATTTTTATTTTTTATTTTCTTTCATGTGTTTTACTTTTGACTCGATTTCTTATCTTACAGTGTTTGGTGAGTCGATGTTCCGGGGAGTCGGTGGAGGGGTTGGCCTCCTGTGTACGTGTGCAGAATATGGAGGTGGTGATAAGTTATTTTAAGGAAGAGAAGAAACGATCGATCTCGTCTCGTCGCAAAAGTGGAATTTCCTAGGTATTCACTTTTGGTCGGTCCAAAAAATGAAGAAGAAGAAGAAGAAGGTTTTGCCTATGTGTATGGCCGCATGGATGGTCAGTTTCACACGGCGGTTGTAATTTCTACGCTCGTGATATCCTAGGCAGACGAATGGATCCATCTGGTTGAAATATCACCGCGCTCATTAATTATCTTCCGCAGAAATTGTGGCATCCCTGACGAATACAGGTGAGCAACCAAGCCAATTCAATCGGGAACTGGACCAAGCCCCATCTTACCGACTAGTTCCGAGCTGGCCCTACAGGGAAGAACAGTAGATTCAAGGGTAAAAAGTTGAGGAACTAGCCTTGACCGATTCAATTCCCAATTTTATAACACGAATAGTGTGTCTATTGGAGCACTAGCCTATCGGTTTTGAACCGGTTTTTAGCTTATGAGAATTGAAATTAGGAATTTAATTATATACTGAAACTATTATGCCATAGATTGTATGCATAGTCTATTTTACTATACTAACAGCAATATTACTTAAAGTAAAGTTGGGTTCATAGGATTTTCTTTCTATAACTTACTCGCTCAGAAATCAGTTACATCTACTAAGGGTGAGCATGGTCTGAATCAAGCTGGTCCAACATCTAATCTGGGACTGATTCACATAGTATTAGTTCCTAATTTTTGGGACTAAGGATCAACCCTATTGAGTCAAGAATCGAGGATCGGATCCAATTTGGTTCCGAGGTCAACCCAAGACCAACCGATTATTATTTTAAAACTACGTATCTATCAATAATATGACATTGAGCAACCAAACTATGAACATTAATACATCTCAAACATAAATAATAGATAAAGTAATAACAGAATTTTACACTTGTTAAAAACAACAGACCATTAAAAGAATGCACGAGACAAGAGAACAAAGGTGAGTGACAAGGCAAATGAGGCAAGTGAAGAGAGGTGAACAGTGAGCAAGGGGAGCGAGGCCAAGGCAAGTGAAAAGGTTTTTCTTTTTTGAATTAGGGCTGAGTTTTTTTCTATTTTATATTTTACACAACAAACTAAACTGCAAAGAGAATGGAGGAGGATGAATTAGAATTTAGATTGAACAAAAGCATATAATATATCTATTAGATATATTAAACTTTTATGACTAATGACTAACCCACACAGTTAAAAGTATAGGAATCTCGGGATTAAGGACCAATCCAATCTTCCTACGAACTAGATGAAGATTGGCCAAGTTGGGCCAATCCATGATTGATCTAAGGTTGACTTGAAACGATGTTCACTCATAAATTCTACTACCAATCAACATAATAATTAGCTTAAACTTAGGACCCGACACTTGACGCAGTAATGAAAAATTCTGACACCTACTATCTCTTCTGCGCATAAGAAATTCTTTAAGAAATTGTCATAGGCAGGTTTTACTTCCTTTCGCGGACTCGTCCATGCAAAAGCTAAGCTATCTTGGGCTAATCTTACGACGCAAGTGAAGTAAATGAACTTGCAAAAGAAAGAGGCCGCTAGATTCGGACAGGTGTCGCCCCCTTATCCGAATCAGTGGCCGGCAGGGGACCAAGTGTCCTCGGCCCTGCCAAACCCACGGTTTTGCCGTTTTGCGATATGCACGTGTTCCATCTCAGCTCCTTCACGTGCACGACAGACAAGTTATCCACATTCCCTTCAGCATAACGTGACAATAATTGGCGCACTTAGCTTTTGATCCAAATTGCTTTAGAGCCACTTAGAAAATTAGGCTGCATCCCACATAATTTCTCCAACACTGAATTTGATTGTGACGTATGCTCGATAAAGCATACGTTTAGAAAGATTGAATCGGTCAATTCTCTTAAGAAAAGCTCCAAAATTTGAACCAAATTGAATAGATAAGAATAAAAAAAATTCTGAATCTTTTTGAGTTGGATTTCCACTTTCAATTAAAATGAACCAAGAAAATTAAGCTGCATCCCACATAATTTCTCCAACATTGAATTTGATGTGACGTATGCTCGATTAAGCATATGTTTAGAAAGATTGAATTGGTCAATTCTCTTAAGAAAAGCTCCAAAACTTGAACCAAATTGAATAGATAAGAATATAAAAAATTCTGAATCTTTTTGAGTTGGATTTCCTCTTTCAATTAAAATGAAGCAAAATGGAATAAAGTGAGGCTGACCAACACTTGTAGCTGAAAAAGAAAAGAAAAAGAAAGACAAAAGAGAAAGGAAAAAAGGAAAAGTATTCAAGAAAAAAATTTAAATTTTTTTAAAAATTATTCTCTTTAGTATCGATCATGTCACGTGAGTTGGGTGGCATCTACATCAATGATTTCCAACTAAAATTGATCAAATAGACTAAATTAAATGTTTATGATTATATTTGTCAAATTAAAATGTCAATAACTGAATTGACATAAGTATAATATAATTTAAATTTTTTTGGTAATTTTCCTCTCATATTACCTAAGGGGAAAAATCGTCCATATCAAAACTTAAATCGAACCGATTGGAATAAAAATGTCAATTCTTTTTGAGTCGGTTCTCTTGTTACAAATAAAACGAAGCAAAATGGAATAAAGCGGTGGTTGACCATCGCTTATGGCCGGTGGCAATCAACCAGCTACTAGCAGAAACACTAGGCAAAGAAGAAGAAAGACAAAAGAGAAAGGAAGAAAGGAAAAGTATTTTAAAAAGAAAAACATAATTTTTTTTCAAAAAGTATGCATACCAACGTTGGCCATGCCACATATCAATAATTTCCAATCAAAATTGACAAGATAAATTATATTGATAAATCGTCCAAATATTTCGGACTAAATTAGTTAAATTGAAAAAATTAATATTGAATTAATACAAATATAATAAAATTTAGAACTTTCTTAGTAATTTTCCTCTCATAATACCTATGGCGAAAAACCGTCCGTACCAAAACTTATACCAAACCGACACGACTCAATCGGAACAAAAATTTCGTGTCTTTTCAAATCGGGTTTTCCACGACAATCAAGATGAAGTAAAAAAAAAAAAAAAAGGGGTATAAACCGCGGGCATATTCGGCATCCCGAATCCGGTTTCCACACACCAAACATGAATTCGTATATGCACACATCACGTTGCGATCGAAATGCGTTCGTATTCCTAACTACACACGTTACGCTCGGTCCACATGGAACAACAACTAAATAAGACCTTCTTTCTCCCCAGATAACCCCGTCCCTCCAAACGCACATAAACTACGATTCTCCCCCTTTTCAGACAATCATCGCCCCCTCCCGGCGGCGGCGCCCCCTCCCCAGCCGAGCCGAGCCGAGCCTTCTCTCTCCCCCAACGGAGCGCTGACCCTTGACGCGTTTTCCCTCGGGTTTGAACAGAGACCCGGTCGGAATTTCACTGCGCCTAGGGGAACGTGCGGGTGGGAATGAATAATCTCGCCGGGTTAAATTAAAATATTTTTATCGCCGGTGATTGGCTAGCGGTGCGTGCCCAAAGAAGGAAAAAAGAAAAAAAGAAAAAAAAACTGCTTATACCTGGGTAAGGAAAATGTAGAGGTGGAATTTCTCCTGTTATGTTCATCCGTACTTTGCACAGTGGTCATAAAGATACTGTACGAAGTAATTGGCTAGCGATGCGTGGCTAAAAAAGGGCAAAAAAAAGAAAGAAAGGGAAATTGGAAATTGTCATCTAATAATTAAATTCAATCTAGACAAAAAAAATAGAGGGGAGGGGGGGCTGGCTTCGATGTCAAAAGGAGTGAAAAAGGGGTGGGTCCATTTCCGCGAAGGAACCTTTGCTTTCTTTAAACCATTTCTTTTTGTGCCAAAAAGTTCATTTTGGTACTCAGCTTTCGGACCATTAGAGATCGACATGGACATGAAAGCCACGAGAGAGATCGAACTATTCAATGCCTTTTTATCCCGTAATCAATGCGAAGGTAGAATCCGATTGTGTTATCCCGCCAATCTTATGATTGATTGAATGCATGATCGGCTCGGTTTAGGGGTTTTATTTTGTTTATTACGATACGGGATTGGTTCGGTCGATGGAACGGTTTCGCATCAAGAGATTAGATGGCGATCAGTGGAATAAATGGATTAGAAATTTTTTTCCGGAGAAAAAGAAAAGAAAAGAAAAGAAAAATGAGGAAAATGCGTAGTCTTCTTGAAAGAGATGCCTTGCAGGCCACGGATCTTCAAGAAGCCGCTCCTCCTCCCTATTTATGGACCTTCCCCTCCCTCCTTTCACATTTTCTTAACTTCGTCTCCTTCAATTTCTCCCTCTCTCTCTCTCTCTCCAAGCAATCTTCTTCTCCACAGTACTCACTTTGATCTTGAACTTTCCTGTATTGGGTTGTCTCTCTCTGTGGTGCTGCGAAAACCCTTCGAGAGTTCGTGAGCTTCAGCTTCCATGGAAGACGACATCGTCGACCTGCCTCCCGGCTTCAGGTTCCACCCGACGGACGAGGAGATCATCACTCACTACCTCACCAAGAAAGTCCTCAGCCCGAATTTCACTGCCTGCGCCATTGGAGAGGCTGATCTCAACAAGTGCGAACCCTGGGATTTGCCTAGTGAGTCCTCACCACCACGTCCGATCTCTCTTTCCCTTTCTTTCCGAATGCGTGCTTCCGGTTTTTTCCTTACCTGCCCCGGTTTCGAATTCGCCTTCCTTTGCAGAGAAAGCGCACATGGGGGAGAAGGAGCGGTACTTCTTCAACCAGAAGGACCGGAAGTACCCGACGGGGATGAGGACGAACCGGGCGACGGAGTCCGGCTACTGGAAGGCCACGGGCAAGGACAAGGAGATCTTCCGAGGGAAGAACAACCTGGTCGGCATGAAGAAGACGCTCGTCTTCTACAAGGGGAGGGCTCCTAAGGGAGAGAAGACCAACTGGGTCATGCACGAGTACCGCCTCGAGGGCAAATTCTCCTACTACAATCTCCCCAGGGTCTCGAAGGTGCTTGCGCGCTCTTTATCGACGACTCGTCATCTCTTTCGATCGATCTCGCCCCCTTTTTCGCCCTTTTTCGATTCCTTCAAACTTTTTTTTTTTTATGTTATCAGATGCTTTCGGGGCATGATAGTTTTATGTGAAAAGGCAAAGAAAGACATTTAGGATTGGTTCTCATGGCTTTTACTCAACCCAAAAGCGCTTGTGAAATGAGCCATTGTGCTTGTTGCATCTGGTGTTTCTATCTTCGGTGCAAAGTGCTGATTTTGATTCAAGCCCAGGACAAAAAAATCTGAACTTTGTGACATGTTCGTCCCGCAGGATGAGTGGGTGGTGTCGAGGATTTTCCACAAGAGCACCGGGATCAAGAAGATCGAGACCGGCCTGCTTTCGGGCCTGTTTCCGGTCGATGCTTCTGGCGATGACGAGCTGCTGAACTCTTCTCCTTCGCTTCCTCCTCTCATGGATGACTCTTATTTCTCGAGGCCGAGCTCGAGCTTCGCGAACAGCGAGACTGAATTCCCAGGCATGACTAACGCACCTGCTCCGAGATCAGCTGAGGGAAATTACGCGGACGAAATGAATCGGTTCAACAGGTTCAACCCGAGCAATACCTTCTACCAACCGGACACGAGTAGCTCCGCGTTCAGCTCAATGTTCTCCGGGCAAGTGCCGATCCCCATGCCGTCGTTTCATGGCTCAATGAACCCGGACTACTTCTACGGACTCGGCTATGGAGACGGCAACAGCACTCAGGCGATCATCCGGGGGATGGCGGCGAGCCAGCACGAGACGCCGGGCCTGGAGAAGATGCTGATCAAGGGCGAGCAGTTCACGACGTCGAACAACAAATCCATGGTCAGCCTCTCGCAGGACACCGGACTGAGCACCGACGCAAACGCCGAGATATCCTCCTCTGCCGTCTCGAAGAAAGAGGCCGGGAACTTCGCCGACTACCTGGAGTACTCATGGGAATAGCACGTGGTCCCCCAGCTGGTTTCCGGTCGCCGCCCGCGTATACATACGATTCAATTTCATATATAGATCCAGCAGTCTTCTTTCGTTTCGTAGGAATCCTAGTTAGGCCATGCGTTGATTGGCTTTGTAGCTGGTGTTGTACAGATTGATGATGGATTTCTGAACATTCTTCAGATTCTCTTCCTCACTGACAGATAGATTGCAAAACGAACAAACGCAAAAGAAACTTACTGTTCTCATCTTCAAAATCGTTTTTCTTTTTCTTTTTTTTACAGCTAATTAGCAGATGCAGGTGTGTACAGAATCTTCTTGCATCGATCATTAATCGCTACTAATTCAACGGATTATCATCGAATCAAGACACGGTACGAAATTAAATTAGTGCTGTACGCCCTGCAATCATCGGCAAACCTAATTTGAGTTATAATGAATCCATAAGTCATCAAGACCACGAGTGATTCCCTTATCTTGTGCCGTATTAGATGCCACCTCTCGTGATTATTATTATTATTATGCGAATTAGGAATAATCAAAGAATGAATCATGGGTCTTCCTCTTATTATTATTTTCACAAATTATAAATAGCTAGCTGGATATAGGAGGTCAGATACGTCGCGCATCGCATAATTTGTTTCTTTTGATCGATGCCCAGGACTTTGACACCCGTAAAATTTAGCATTTTTTTCAAACCCAGATCTCTAGCGAGGCAA
Source organism: Corymbia citriodora subsp. variegata (assembly GCA_014858505.1). Classification (NCBI taxonomy): domain Eukaryota; kingdom Viridiplantae; phylum Streptophyta; class Magnoliopsida; order Myrtales; family Myrtaceae; genus Corymbia; species Corymbia citriodora. The sequence continues at coordinate 18,040,828 of CM026420.1, read as the reverse complement.
GATCTCAGCGTACCCGATACGGGATTCGGTCTAATTTTCGGTTTCGAACGTTCTTCTTAACCTCTTTTTCGTGTTGCTTTTTCTCTTCTTTTTCTTCTTCTTTTCTGTGGGTTATCAATGCAGTCAGTGTAGGTCCAATTACATTGCGTAAGATGATGCAAGACACATCAGTGAGATGAACAATTTCTTCTCGATTGGGGTTGATTTCCATGAGAGAAATTAAGCAAATTCTTCGGGCCACGCAAGGCGAAGAAGCAACCGAAACGGCATATTCCTCGTCATCCTCCTTGCTTATCTCGAGCGCCAAGAGACCCAGATTTGCTGCATGAAAATGTGGGGGAGCTAAGGCAACTCTCGCAAGCCACCCCCACGTACTAATTACGTACGAGCTCGCCGCATTGGGTATACGCCTTCGATAAGCAAAAGCAAAATTTCCTTGCCCTGTGATGGTGAAAGATTGGCACACCGCACATCATGAAATCATGTTCACGGGATGGTTATTCTTTCAATTCTCTAGTTTAATCTGATCTTTGAATTACATCCCTTAACATTTCACAGGACGCCGTCATGTGAAACGAAAATGGAGAGATGGGAGAATGATCGAATGTTACGGGATAGGGTATGCTAGGATGTGGATCTTTATCGCGAATTGTATAAAGTGTTGGAAATTCCCAATCAAAAAATTTGAGTTTACGAGTGGAGAGAAACCGTATAAATATAGAAAGCATATAAATCCCGAAGACAAGTTATGTAGGATATATTAACACCCCATTTCATTAGCAAGTTAGATTAAGAACGACGTGTGGAATTTGACGAACAAATGAAAATAAACTTAAGTACAACCTGGCTTCGATACCATATTAGAATATTTAATCCAAAAGCTTAAGCCACACTAGATGTTTTAATAGATGTTTTAATAGGAAGTCTCAATTGGCGATTGACAGCGAGGGATGCCAAGTAACCATAGCGATGCCAATCAATATGGAATGCGAATGTATCGATAAATTAATGCAAATTGCAAATACTGAGGGAATAAATATGCACTAACAAAAATCATTTGTCATTCACAGCTTACCTCATCCTCGTGTCATCTCTTTCTCTTGTCGTTACCTTGCCTTGACACCTTCACCAACATTAAAGAAGATCATATATTATTTGAAGAAATCCAAGATATGGTGGATCCTCGAGCATTTAAAATACAAGACCCGTTCGCCGATGATTTCTCTATCTCCCCAAAGGAGATGGAGAGGGACAATAGAGAGAGAACCGGGTTTCATGGATTTTTTTTTATTTATTCCCTGGTTAGGTTTGGAATTGGTTAGTTTTGCATTATAACCTTGGATCAATGTTGAATTATGTTTATGAGGAAGTAATTTCTTTATGATTAAAGGACCTCAATCGTGAGAATTAAGATCTTCTTTACTTAGAGTTAAGTTAAGGGTATCAAGAGTTTTTTTTTTACTAACATTTATTTGTAAATGATATGTCGAGTAGACCTGATTCTGAATTTAGCAAACCCATAGGCATGCTCAAATTGCATGCCCCACAATAAGGACACTTCTGAGTGAGCTCAAACAAGGCTATTTAATGATGATGTCTAGCCTAATCTGATTGAGCCTAACCAGATTCAAAGGTTCTTTTTACATATGCCTACATCAATAAACAAATTAGACTTGATTTTAGGACCCTGCCCTACCTTGGGTCTACCCAATGAGAACATCATCTACTCAAGACACGCGTTTAGGCTCGACTTTTTCCATAATAGTTCTCGGTCATGAATACGAGCATATCATCATTCATAGGATGTTTGACGAACAATTTATAGTTGCAACACTTTCGCGACAATGTTTTTGTTTGGTATAATTTCGTATGAATTACCAAGGTTCTGCCAAATCTTCGCAATATGTATCTTCGTTAATATAGTATATTTTAAAGCCACACCCATGTTAAAACTAGACGAGACAGTTTGAAAAAAAGTTATCGTGACCTATAGTACTTGGGAGGAACCTGTCAAACACCTTAAAAAGCCGTCATGTATATGAATCATACAATTACACGCGACATTTAATGCCATAACTAAACTCATACCAAATAGATCGGCAACATTGAAATAAGTTTGAAAAAAAATTATCATGACCTTTAGTATCCGGGAGGAACCTGTCAAACACCTTAAAAGGCCGTCACGTATATGAATCATACAATTACACGCGACATTTATTGCCATAACTAAACTCATACCAAATAGATCGACAACATTGAAATAAGCTAATGAATTATAAAGATAGGCAATTGACGATCTTCCCTTTGATATTACCAAAGGAGAGATGCTTCGATGAGTGTGGCATACGATTCTCGAGTGTCACCTCAACCTATATATGTTCTTTTCACATGGAGACTCAGGTGATCCCAAAAACTTTCGCATCCCTTTTCTTTCAAATCAACATCACTTTTCCAATTCGAACTGTGTGTTATTCTCTAGGTGATCGATCGCATTCGCCCCATTCAATTGGTCCAAAAGGGACATACAAAGTTCCAAAAGGACGTCCTTCGCCCTTAAAAATAAATATTATATATATTAATGCATTATTAAGCTTGAGAATTTGGTTAACCTAATTAGGAGTTTGATGAGCTTTGAATTATTCGATATTTATTAGTGCGCAATTATTGGGAATACGCGTAATCTCTCTAGAGATCAAGATATCTATGCTCGAAGATACACATCACTAAGATAGTGAATTAGATTCGAAATCACAACAAGATCAGCCATACGCGTCCAATTTCGATCTTCACGTTAAACCTCCGATGTTCATGTTGTTATACACGGATATGATAAATGAAATAATATAGTTATAATATGTGTATAGCATAAACGGAATGAAGGTGTTGAGTGGTCCTCACACGTGCCCACGTGCTTGTATGCATGAAAATTAATTCGTTTCAAATAATTGTTGCTTATACCGTCTGAAATGATCAGTCGACTTAATTTTTTTTCTAAAAACATTTCATCCTTTCATTTTCGTAAATAATACAAGCGAACATTTTTAGAAAATAATTTTACAAATCATTTATTTTCAACACCATAGACATGCGGTTTAATGTCAAACTTAGATCCCTTGATCTTGCAAAATGGTTCACGGCTCACCAAAAGAGCGCAAAAGTTGCAAAAACGAGTAAACAAATGAAGTAGAATAAGAGGGACATTCAAGGGCTGGTCCGCGACTTTTCCAGCCGAATGAGAAACTTCCTTGAAATTTCCCGGAAACAGATAGAAAATGTTCTGTCTGAAAAAGCCCTCCGACTAAAGTATTAATTTGTTCGTTAAGGATCGAATTCGGGGAGGGTCTTTTGTGAAGACCTTTTCATACACGTACAAGGAGAGAACCATGAAGACGAAATTGGGTCGTAACCTAAAATTTTCTGTTCGGTTCGGATCGAGGTCGAACCTGATGGGAGACGTCGTTTTCGAAACGATCGAATCTGTGGGGAAGATGGATAATTTGGAAGAGGTAATATCGATTTAAAAAGAAGAAAAGAAAAGAAGAAAAGGAAATTTGAAAGAGAGGTCTTGGAATTATCCTGAGAACTCAGCGTGTCCTAAAATAGTGGTTTTTAAATATGGTAGATCACCTGTTTAAGAAAGGGAATAGACACTAAAAAAGACGTGTGGGGCTTTATGCTAGAAAAAGGAAAAAGAAAAGAAAAGAAGTAAGAATAAGAGGAAAGACGTGTGGGGCTCAGACAAGATCATTAGCCCGCGTAAGGACGCATCGCATTTTTCCTCACTGCTTGGACAAAGACAAAAACAAAAACAAATAATAATAATAATAAACGATTTGTTGATTACCATATAAAAATTCCATCTCCCGTCACGATATTTTAAACCAATATGTCTATATCATGTTTACTCCAAACCCATTTTCATATCATAGGAATTTCCCAAATTTGGTACACACGTGCCATATTTGCCCCATATTTTTTCTTAAAATTTTGATAGGTCTATTGCCAGTGTATTAATTTAAAATCTTTTTTTTTGTGACACAAAGATTAGATCGAGATAAATATAAAGAGGGTGTGCCGGTTTGGGATCTTTTGTGATGCAAAATCTAGAGATTTTTCATAACATGAAACTCAATATGCAATTATAGTTATTGAGCAAATTGATTTGAATAGGTTAAAGAAAACTCTCCTTTACTATCAATAAAATTGGGTAAACAAAGTTCTTCTATACTAAATACTAGAGCTACATATTAGCAAATACATCAAAAACATCATTCTCACAATACGCATAAATTTCACAAGAGATCCATGGTAAATTTTATACAAAATGCAGGGTTTATTCAATCTAGGAAAAAGATGATGTAGGGAACTTTAATTGAAAATCAAATTGTTTAGATTCGAGAAAAGTGTGCCGTTACACAAATCCAAGCTAAAAGGTGTGTGTTGATTTCCACAATCGCAATGGCAACCTTATGGTGTACTGGTTTGAGATATTTTGCAACGCAAAAATCAATTTGGGGGTAAATGCAGTACTTATATTAGTTTGGGATTTTCGATGGTATTACCCTTAAGGGGTGTGTTTTGTTTGAGTGGAAGGATTTCCCGCGAATCAATTTTTTGGGCTTTCAGGAGTGTCGTTTGCTGAAAATGATCAAGTAACAAAAAAACAATTTACGGTAAAAGAAAATGCGCAAATTTAAAGTTAGGAAAAAAAGAAGAACGAATTCCCTAACTTGAAAGGGAGAAAACATTTTTCAAGAATTTTTTTTTTCCGAAACAAACACGCCCTTAAATGAGGACGAGTTTAAAATATATTTTTATAGGTAAGTCGACAAGGAAAATGAAAACGTCGCCACCACTCGTGTGGGCTGAAGCCGCAAGCCACAAGGCTGGGAGAGCTGTGCGGTTGGGCCATCGCTTTTCAAGAAGAAAAGGATTGATGGGCTAATTGGCAAATTTCTCAGTGGGGACCTCCACCTTCAAGCCTATCCATTGAACACTTGTCCTTCTCCCCCTAATTTAGCAAAACCAAAAACAAAAGACTTTCATTCATTTAATTTTCTTATTATTTTTTTAAAAATTTTAATAAAAATTTATGATAAATTTTCGTTTTGGTGGCCCCTGAGAAATGGACAGATCTTTAATCCAGATGCCCCAATAATGATAATAATTTATGATGCATCGCCTCGTGGACCCCCTTCCCCAACAGATTGATTCCTAAAGCTTTTGCTAACAGTTGCTGCTGCAGTTAGGAACATTAGCAAGCATGACGGGGACACTTCGTCCCCTTCCAACTATAAATGTCTTCCGTTTATATAAGGCAAAACCGGAAAAGGGCCAAACCCCGCCACCAGCGGGCCAGGTTGGGCCGGGGCGACGCGCTTGCGTGCCGAGTTCAAACCCGTGTTCGAGGATCCTGACTGCAACGGTGGGTCCCCCGCCCCTGCACTATCGCAAGGGTCGTGACCAACTGGCTGCTACACTTAACATTCAAGCTGGTTAAACACTGAGATGAACAACACACCGAGAGGAATCCAGCCTTCCATTTTCCAGCCTCGATACCTGATGATCTTCCTTTGCCGTGTCCAGGCTTTTGAATGGATACCTGGTGATCTTCCATTGCTGTTCCAGACTCTTTCTGGAGAGATTCAACAGCGCTCTAGCGAAGCTAAGAGATGAAGATGAGATGCTCAGCATCTCGAAGGAGACAACTATCTCATCTCGGTTCTCATTTCAATCGACATATAATTGGAGTCCCATTTGGGAGTGTCCTATCCCGAGATTCAGACCATTTCTTCGACATACTGAATTAGAAATAGCTTGAATGGTCTGCCATTTCCAATTAAACTTCACATTCAGTTTGTTCTCAAGCAGTATATAGCTTTCTCCAGATCAATTGCCTACTACATCTTTATGATTCATCTGAATGCAAAAGTCCAAAGTCATAATTATAACCAAAAGCTTCAAAACTAATTCTCTTACAAAATTAGGAAAATTCATAAGTCAATGACCAGAAGTCAATAGATGATTAAACTCTATTCAAAGATCTGCACATACATCTCCTTCATGCAGTTCCTATCTGGCCGAGAGAAAGCAAGAACAATCATCTCAAGAGATCCGAACCGCAAAAGAAAATCTACCAGAAATAGGTGACACGCAGTTAGGAACATTAGTAGCATTATGGGGACATTTCATTCACTTCCAACTATAATTGTCTTCCATTTAATAAGGAAACCAAAAGGACAAACCTGGTGGGGCAGGACGACGCGCTGCACTGCACTTGTGTGCCGAGTTCGAACCCGTCATTGAGGATCCCAACTGCAGTGGTGGGTCCCTGCCATTGCACTATCAGAAGGGTCATTACCCGGCATAACTAAGGACGGACGAATTTTTGGAAAAAATACCATCTCATTCAGTCAAAAGATGATAAATAAAAAGTCCCTTGACTTTTTCTTTTTTTTTTCCCCTTGTACGGAAAGTTTCTGTGACTATTTGCCAACATAGAACCAAGTTCTGATCTAGTTCCTTGTAAGCATCGTCCATTGCCTGCTACACTTACATTTGCACTGGTACATATACCAGCAAAGGGTAACTTACGAGCAAAGAAGAACAGAACACTGAGATGAATCCAGCCTCCCATTTTCTGGCCTCAATGCCTGATGATCTTTGCTTACCATGTCAAGGCTTTTTCTGGAGGATGCAACGGTGCTTCAGCGAGGCTAAGAGCTGAAGATGAGATGCTTGGTGTCTCAAAGGAGACCAGTATCTTATCTCAGTTCTTATTTCCCTTGATGCAATCGACATAAATACTCAGAGTCGCATTAGGGAGTGTCTATCCTGAGACTTGGATCATTTCTTCAATGTACTGAATTGGAAATAGCTTGATTAGCCTTATTTTGTTTCTTAACAAATGCTCTGAAGTACTCGTTTACAAAATCAATTATATTTGCCTGCCATTTTCCATGAAACTTCACATTCAGTTTGCTCTCTAGCAGTATACAGCTCTCTCCATATATCATTTTTAGATCAAGTACCTACTATATCTTTATGATTCATCTGAATGTGAAAGTCCAAAGTCATAATTTTAACCAAAAGCTCCATAACTAGTTTTCTTATAGAATCATGAAAATTCAAAAGTCAATGACCAGAAGTCAATAAATGATTAATTCCATTCAAATCATATGACTAAATTAATGGGTCATTAGGGAGTGTATCCTGAGACTCGGATCATTTCTTCAACGTACTGAATTAGAAATAGCTTGATTGGCCTTATTTTGTTGCTTAACAAATGCTCTGAAGTACTTGTTTACAAAATCAATTATATTTGCCTGCCATTTTCCATGAAACTTCACATTCAGTTTGCTCTCTAGCACTATACAGCTCTCTCCATATATCATTTTTAGATCAAGTACCTACTATATCTTTATGATTCATCTGAATGTGAAAGTCCAAAGTCATAATTTTAACCAAAAGCTCCATAACTAGTTTTCTTATAGAATCATGAAAATTCAAAAGTCAATGACCAGAAGTCAATAAATGATTAATTCCATTCAAATCATCTAACTAAATTAATGGGTCCATAATGCCGACAATTGGACTAAAAATGTACATACATCTCCTTTGTGCAGTTCCTATCTGGCCGAGAGAAAGCAACAATAGTCCTCTCAAGAGATCTGAACCGCAAAAGAAAATGTACCAGAAATAGGTGATGTGAGCCTTGACTTGTTTAAGACGCTCGTTCGTCATTACTAGATGTGCTCAATGCCAAATTCCTAAAGCAACAGCAATGCTAAAGAGCAACAGAAGAGCAACATTTCCTCCAGGTAGAATCTCCGGCCTGAAAAATGCAAACCTTGTTTTCAGATATAATTTGTCCATCTATAAATGGTGAACAATAGCATGATGACACGTACAGTGATGAGTATAGAGGCACATGCTTTTGTCAAAAGCATTCTGCATACATCTCTGAGAATGTTCATGTGTGTTACTCTATAGTTTTCCACTATACCACATATACCATTGGTTTTACAGCAAGTTCAACAAAGAAGAACCAAACCATATCAATAATCATATACCTTCACCACCCATTAACTCGCTTGGAAAGGATGAAGCAGCTGACATGTAATCTGGATAAGAGTAAATTACTATACAAGCAAAACTTATTGAGAATCATATTCTTTAAATACAGAATATGAGTAGAATCTTCCTGTTGCCTCTTGATGCATATGCAGAGAGATAAGAGCGATTATGACTTGATCAGGAGCTCATTAAAGAGTTCTTGTGCTTTAATCAGAAATACACAAAAGTTTCACCTCAGCAACTTCGCAGCTCTCACTGATGTCTATCTCATTTGATTTGAAAAAACTGGAAGTATAACCAGATGAATCAATCGGTCCAGCAATCTCCGAGCAACATATAGAACTAGCGATTTATTGATCTCTATTTGCCATCCGCTAAAGAGCCTGCTGATAAGACTCTTGGCTAACTTTTTTTTTGGTAAGGGACTCTTGGCTAACTTTGTGCACTGCCATTTTCGAACATCCTTGATGTTTAACTCAAACCAGATATATACATCTAATTATCCGTCATATTTGTAGCTTTTCCAAAGGATAAGATCAGTGATATTGGCAACTATACAAAACAGAGGTTGCAATGCGGAAAGTGAATGTGCTGGGTGAATAAATGTTCCTATAGAACCTATTTTGCACCTAAAGATAATAATTGCATCTGTGTTAACCATTAAATATAGATGAAAGTAAAACTAGCTTGAGATTTGGGGCTGTACCTGAGCTTCTCCCTGGATTGCTGAATATATGCCATTAAGGGGGGAAGGATGCCAAATATGAAACAGTTAGCATATACCCCAGCAAAATCAACTGCTCTAGAAAAAGTCGAGCGAAAGAAGGATGCTATAAGAACCGAAGCACCAAGTACCACTGGCATTACAAGAACTTCAATGGAATCAAATGCTCTAATGCTCAATGTCACATAATTTTCTGGAGCTGATGAATGTTGTAATGCACTAAATGAGATGATTCCAGGATGACCAACATAATCCAACCTCGAATAACCTAGAGAACCAACTCTACCAGCTCCATTTCCATCACAGATCATTGGAGTAGGACTCAAATTTTTCCCTCCATTGTTCTTCTGGAAAACCAAGTCTAGGGTATCAACAAGCTGTTTTGGGAAACTCACAGCATAGCCTATCAAGCTAGTAGCAAGAGCAGAAAAGGCAAAACCTTGAACTGCTGCCAGAGCAGAGGACTTCACAGAGAGCAAAAGGGATATGGGATCTCCAGGTGAAGCACCAGGATTAGTCTCAGAAAGCCCCAGAACAATCAAATTCCACGATAAAACCATAATCAATGGAATGAACCCACCAATTAGAATAGCTTTCCTAGCATCATGCACTGAATTTCCAGCAATCTTGCAAATGAAAGGGGTGATCACATGGAACCCCAGTGTCAGTACTGTGACTGGTATGGCTGGCAAAATTGATGATATGCTCCAAGAGGCATGAGAAAAGGAAGCAACCACATTACTCCTAGCCACAGACAGACCAATCCCCACTAGTGCACTTATAGATATGAGCATAACAAAGCACAAGAGCCTATTTGCAGCATCAATTGCATAAAAGGGGAAGAACCCAATGACGACCCCAACAACCAGAGGGAACAACCCAAAGGCCAATGCAACATCCATCCATGGGATCCACTGAGAGACAATGGAACCAATCCCAGAAACACATGCCACCAACAGAGAAAAGCTCAGGGAAGCATACACAATGGCCACAACAGCCCCAAAGCCGCTCCCCAAGGCCTTAGTAGCGAGGCCAGTGAAGCTCACCTCCCCAACCCCATCTTCCTCCATGGCTGCAAAAGTGAGCTCTGCAACAAGTACTATGGAGGACATAACATAAACCCATGCTAAGAGAATGGCAATGGTTGAAGGAAAAGGACCTGATTTGATGGTGAGGGCAGGGAGGCCCAGCATTCCTGGTCCCACTGCCGTGCCTATGATCAAGCTGACAGCTCCCCAAAAGCTCTTCTTCTGGGTCTGTTCTTGACAACCTGAAGGTTGTGAAAGATGCAGAGACTCGCTAGGGTCTGCGCAGTTTGGGACTGAAGTAAGTTTCTGTGTTATTGAGGTCAAGATTGGGTTTTTGGTCAATGATGGAGTGGGATTGTGACGTGGGGTTTTGCCGGGGATGAAGAGAATGGGGAGATGGGTGGTGGTAGTGCGAAGGTAATTGATGTTGTGTCTGGGGAGGTTGAATCTTGATGCTGTCAGTGAGTTTGTGAGTCTGAATGAGAGGGAGGGAGGCATTTTCTGAAATGAAGAACTCGGGTGTTTGTCTTTCGCGAGGTTTCTGTTTAATTAAGGTTCCCTTCTCGCGGAGGAGAATCAGTCGGCTAGACTATGCCCAAGATTCTAAAGAAGCATGGATCTTTCTTTGGTCAGGAAAAACAAGAACAGAAAATGACATCCACCGGCAAGATTCTGAAGAATGGAGCTAAATGTTAAAAATGGGCTATAGGGTCACCGGTGGTTAAAAGTTCTGGATTTTCTATAGGTTAAAAATTCTATCTCTCCATGTGCCAACTATTTGCAATAATTATAGAAAATTCCAGAATATTACACATTTCCCAAATTACCCATACTTAGGAATATTCTAGAATATAGAAGAAATACTAGGACTTTAAAGCCTGGCTGGCCTTTTTGAATGATCTTCACTTCATCACATAGAAAACCCATGAACCATGACATTTTCCCCCTATCTAGCGATGCCTCATCGCATCGGCATGGAAGGCATCAATTTGCTTCTCGAATTACCAAAGAATTTTTGTGAGTTCTTAACTTGCTTCATTCTCCAGTGGATCCCTCCATCAAATCAAATACTCTTACTCCAACAAGCAATATCATTTTCATATGACTCAATCCACCATGATGAAATCACCATCTTGATCTTACAAGACTTTTGCCCCAAGAGGTGCCAATTGCAATTCTCCTCAATCAAGATTCTCCTCATCTACACGAAATGGCTTAAGCATACTTATATAGTATGAAACACCAACCATACCTTTAACTTTGGTGAGAGCTCCAACTTATATGCTACCTTCCTGACTCGCTGCAACACTCAAAATGGACCTTCATAGTGATGGATCAATCACTTGTGCACGTTTCAATATCAAAGAACCAACTTTAGCCTGACCAATACTAGCTCCTCGACTTGTATTCCACATGCCATCACTTCTCATCAGCCCATTTCTTCATGTGCTTCATGGCCTTGTGCAGATAAGTCCACGCTAAATCCCTTTATTTGTGCCACTTTTTAGTGAACTTGTAAGTTGATGGGCTACTCCTTCAGTAGTCCATCACAACCATACTTTGAGTGAGTGGTTGTCGCCCCATCAAGATCTCAAAAGAACTTCAGTTCATAGACTCGCTACACTGTAAGTTATAGGAGATTTGGGCTATTGATAAGCTTTGCCCAATCCTTTTGCATTGTGCTCACATAATGTCTTGGATACAACTCTAAGAAAACATTCATCCTCTCCATTTGACAATCAGTTTGGGGACAAAATCATGGAAAGTTGGCATTCATCTGTAATGGCTTAAAGAGATCGATAAAGAGTCTCCCAATGAAATGAGGACTGCGATCACTTATGATCATTTATAATATACTCCAATACTTGGCAATGTGCTTTAGAAATAGCCAAACTGCCTACTTAACTAGACATTCCTTTATAGTTGGCACGAACGTTGCATGTTGAAATAGTTTGTTATTATAGAAGATATTCTCTTGGATAAGAGAGGATATGACTCTTGATGAAGAGAAGACGTGATTCTTGATGAAAAAAGACATCACTATTGATTATGAAAAGATGTGGTTCTTGGTTTTAAGAAAATGTTATCAATAGTTATAAGTGGAAGTTATTCTTAACAAGAAAAATAGTAATGATTGGAGATAAGGTACTTGGCAAAGGAATAACTCAAGTGCCAAAACTTGGCAAAGAAACACTTAAGTACCAAAAGTTATGAAAAGTACACTTAAGTACAATTTTTTTAAAGTTGGATCACTTTAGTGTCAACTCAAATGAAGGCTACAGAAAGTCCTATATGTCAATTTTTAAATAATTTTCTTGCTTACATAGCTCACTGGAGATCCACCTCAGCTTGCCCTTCACCCAAAACGATACCGTTTCCATAAATGACCAAAGTAAAAGTTCTAAATCAGCTAAAACGGCATCGTCTCCCCAATTGCTCCAAACCTAAAAACAATATCTCCCCAATTTGCCCAATACTAAAATCCTAAATCGGCTAAAATCCCTATTGAAGCATCTGAACTTTAATTTCGATTTGCCCCAAATTCTTGAAACAACCGAACTCTAGTCTTGAACCCTAGTTTTGATTTGCCCTATTTTCTATCGCTAAATATAGAGAGCAGGACTTTCAACAGCGGCTTGAATTCCCCTCATCGAAGCAAAGGAGAAGGCAAGCGTGAGCATTTTTGTTATTATGGGTTACCGAGTTCAAGAAGAACATAATAGACTCAAATGAATCTAGGAATGGAACTCATGATCCTCAACAAACTTAGTTGCATCTCTTGCACCTGCTCATGGGCCTTGACTAGCACCACGAGTTCCACTCCTATCATCGCACCTATGATGCCATCACAATAGGGCATTGTCAATCAAACACATGGTTGCCATTCTTACCCTAAGTGTTTCGTCGACAACCTCGATTGCTTAGAAGTACTGCTCCATATACCATAGGAGATTGTCCATGTCTGTTGCCACCCTTGAGCCCTGAACTCTTTTACTTTTGGGGAGTCCACTTGTGGACCAAGTTGCACGATAATTACCTCATTCACATGTGCAGCTTCAATGAGTTTCGCCTTGAGTTTGATCATGTCCACGTGTATAGCCTCCACCAAAGCTTCCAAGGCATCCCGTCGCCGGAATTCTCTGGCTGTAGTGCCAAGGTGCCCAACATCTCTCATACAAGCTCACCCATGCTAGATACAAGCCCCTACACCTCTACTTGGAGCTCTCCCTTTCCTCTCTCAAGCCCTTTAATCCTCTAAGACAATTCCTTGACCACTCCTTGGACAATTGCTATGGCAATCTCCATCTTTGCCATGCGGACCTCCAACTCCCTAAACTCCCGTGGCCCTTCTTTGTCTTGAGGCCTTGTTGATCGTGGCCTTCCACTTCATTCCTTAACAACCTTCCAACCTTGATGCTCCTCACTATAGACGGACGTTGTGTTGCGACATGGATCCATGGCGTTTTGGATCGACTTGCTATGGTACCATTTGTCATGAGCTAGGTGATTTAACATTCCCTTACTCATGCAGCCATAGGGATTTTTTCCCAAGTCAGCCATTTTCATCACTCCTCACAAGGATATTAGACAGAGAAACTCTGGATTTTTTTTTATTTTTAGTGAGATGACACAAATGAGAAGAGGAAACCCATATATATACAAAACTCCCATAATTACAACCGTAGTTCTCTTTTCAATCTAATGGTGGAAGTTCCATTTCCCCATTTATCAATTATCCACATTAATTACATAAATTCTTCATAATAGAGTGCATTTCTCATATTGTCCACTCTTGAAAATTATCTAGAACACACAAGAAATCCTAGAATTTTAAAGCTCGTCTGGTCTTTTTGGATGATCTTTGATCCATCGTATGGAAAACCTATTGACTGTAACACTGAACTTGTGGTGCTTGGGCCACTCCCGCATAACAAAAAAGCACTTTTTCATCCCATCGACCTGATTCAACAAGCATTTGAAAGCCCCCTAGAGTATAACAATACTGACGATGGATAGACTTTAGCAATTCGTTTTATTGCCTTTGTGCTTACAGGAGATTGTTCCGGAGAAAAACGTTGTAAATGTGTGCAGAGAAACACGTGTAGATCATGAGATTTGGGAGAAATTTTCAATGATTAAAAGATTAGGGGATTAAATTCTAATTTAACAAAAAAAGATATTTCTTTTAGGATTAGTTGATAATTATCTTGACTACCGAAATTGTGATGTCATCCATCTTGTTGTACCAACATGAACTAACAAAAGGGCATGTGGGTGTCTATTGGAAGAACAAGACAGACATGCTTAGGTTTATCAATCAATTGTACTTATTAAATTATGTGGTAGACTTTATCGGGGGCTTAAATAGGTCCATTATCTTGAACAACAACTCACGTATTAAAATTGAATCGAATGTAGTTTTAGGGATTTTAGTATCTTTAGCATTGCCTCATTGAGATTTTTCAGGAAGAAAATTAACATTCAAATTGGCGATTGTGTTTGCTTTAAGAAAAGAATAAATTATGCACCTCAAAATAGCCAAGATAACAAGATGACTCATTTGAATTCCACGAGCTATCATCACATGCATTGGTTGAATCTAATCAATCAGATGTGGTATCGGACCTAAAATCCTTTCTTGATTAAAAAGAGATTCAATTCTTCATACAAAATTGATTCGGTATGTAGGCATGACTAGTAGGTTGACCCAGATTGAATAAGGGAATGACTTCCTCAGACTTGCCTATTCTATCCTTTCAATCGATCAAACTTAAGTGGTCCATAATCACATCAGACGTTGTGGCTATGTATCTAACAGTGCGTTTATTTCTCAAAAATCGTACAATTTTTGGAAAATACTTTTTAGGAAATCATTTTCATGGAAAATGATTAGTTTTCTTGTGTTTGATGATATACCATTGAAAATATTTTTAAGCGTTTGGATCGCATTTGGAAAATGATTGAAAATAACATAGATGACCTAATAAAAAAAGAATAACATAAAAACCTAATAAAGAGGGAAAGTGTTTTCCTCTTCTTATACACAGGAATTCATTTTCCTAAAATAATGCATAATATTTATGTTGACTTAAAAGTATTTTCCATTGACCAAATCATTTTTAGAAAAACAAACAACAGAAAGTCGAGAAAACACTTTTCAAGAAACTACTTTCATTGAAATAAATGTATCTTAAATGAATTCGGTACATGTAATCCGAGCTCGCTTACTTTATGCAAAACAATATGGAGTATCTATACTTTCAAATAGTTCTTACATATTCTCAAATCATGCGAGCCTAGTTAATCGTAGTAGCAACTCGATAATTTCACTGCCACATGAGACTCATACGATCCAATCGGATCGATGGAATTAAATGGGCTCACCTCTATCACATGCAGATGAAAAATCTCTTCTATTTTTTTTTCTCCTGTTTCTTTTTTTTCTTCCCTCACGTTCAATTCAACGAGGTGGCAAATGGAACTGCCTTCACGAGTTTATCCGTTCAGAATATCCAAATCCAAGGGCTTCCACCTTCATCGTCCTTCCCCAAAAGCTTCAAACGCCGCCACGTGTATGATCGTCCCCCTGCTCACGTGCACCCGCCACCGCCCCACGTAAAAATCATACCGAATCGACACTTTAACGGGGCCTTGTCGTGTAGTGAAAATCTCAACGTCTCTCCCCGCCGATCACCGCCGTCGGATTCACGTCCTATTAACTGCCAACTGCTTATCCAACGGTCGCTTTTCTATCCATCGTAAGCTGAAAAGCAAAACTCTCTCTCCCTCTCTCACTCTGGATACAGGAAAAGTGCTTTTAACGGCACCCTTTGCCTTGTTGAACGAGCAAAAGCGTTCAATCCAGCTCCTTTTCGTTCGCAGTTCGATCGACAGGCCGAAGGAAGATCTGGGTTTGTTTCCTTTTCTTCGTGTTGTGAGGATATGGTAGAGCTCATGAGCAGATCGGGCCTGTTCTCCTCGCGTCACCATCGGGCCGCCGGCGAATGCTGCGTCTCCGTGTTCCCCAGAAGTTTCAAGGCTGGCAGATTCGCGGGGTTTCAGCTCAGGCTCCGTTCCGTTGCGATTTCGAAGTCCCTGGGGCTGAGATCTACCGTCTCCAGGTCGAGGAGCGATGTTTTCGGTGATGGAGTCGTGCGCAAGCAACCTGAACGCGTGCCAAAGAGAAGGGTATCGCGAAATTACTCCTCGAATGTGCAGGTTTGACTTTTTTCCCCTCCTCGCGATTCATTTGTTACTTGGGTATTGTTCAGATTGTTCTGTACATTCGGGTGCTTTTTTTGAGAAGTTTTTGTGCGTTGTCGCCATTTATTTTGTATCTGTCCAATCTATGGTGGTATTTCTTTCTGTTTTCTTTAAAGAAGGGTGGTCTACAAACGTAGATTCGTGTTGGGTGTCGAATATAATCCATTCGTTTGATTGCTCGCTTACAGTTTGGGACGTTACTCTCTAAATCTGAGCATATTGGTTAATTGTAAATTTTCAGCACTTTCTTCTCACCAATCATTGCGAAGAAAGTGTAGATATTTGAAATAATTGGGTTTCTCTTGCAATATGAAATGGCACAGGGTAATTTAGGAATAGGGAAGGCTCAGAAATGGTGGGAGAAGGGGCTTCAACCGAACATGAGAGAGGTCAATGGTGCGCAAGACCTTGTGGAGAGTCTGTTGAGCGCTGGAGATAAGCTAGCGGTTGTCGATTTCTTCTCCCCAGGCTGCGGCGGATGCAGGTCCCTGCATCCAAAGATATGCCAATTTGCTGAGACTAACCCGGATGTGCTGTTCCTTCAGGTGAACTACGAGGAGCACAAGTCCATGTGTTATAGCCTCAATGTTCATGTCCTCCCATTTTTCCGATTATATAGAGGTGCTCATGGCCGGCTCTGCAGCTTCAGCTGCACTAATGCCACGGTTAGTTTCTTGTGATCTCTCCTATATCTGCCGATTGTCCAGTGGTTGGTGCTTTTCTTTGATAGTGGTCTGACCGGTAAGGTTTTGACGTTTCTTGTTACTTCAGTCTTCACCAATCTGCTGAGTTATACATGTGGTTTTATGGGTTTATAAAGTTTGAATTACTGCGAGGCTGTATGTGCAAATCTTACAGACTGAAGGAAGACCTTGTATCATAGCCCTTAGACTCTCCACATCAGGCATGGCTAGTGATGCTGAATTATGTTGTTATCAAGTATCATTGTCTATGCTCAGTTTTAGGAGTATAGAGTAGGTTTCACGGTTTTCTTTTATTACTTCGATTGAAAATTTTTGGAAAATGTTTTCTTTTTTGAGTTGTCAATTTTTGAAAGAGACACCCGACCTTTCTTTGTCCCCAACAACATCATCTTAGATTGGAAGTTACCAATATTGTGCTTCATGGAATTTCCATTTTATCTCAAGGTTGCCAGAAAATTATGTGAAATAGATATTGTTGTTCTCGGGAAACTGCTCTTCATTTTCTTAGCCATAGGCGCTCGTAAAGAAGACCCATAACATTAATTAGCCTTTCTTTTCTAGCCAAAATATTAATTAGCTTACTCTTAGATCATCTTTCTTGCCAATAAATCCCGAGAATTCTGGCTACCATGTCATTTTCATTGACTGTTGGATAATCATATGCTATGCATACTATTTTGTTTTGTCCTGTCAAGTTTATTGCTGATGTAAAAATTGCTTGTGTTGGTATTTCGCAGATAAAGAAATTCAAAGATGCATTGGCCAAGCACACCCCAGACCGTTGTAGCCTCGGCCCCACAAAAGGTCTGGAAGAGAAAGAGCTGCTGGCACTCACAGCCAACAAAGACTTATCCTTCAACTACACGCCAAAGCCAGTTCCTGTCACAGAGCAGGAAGAAGCAGTGGCTGAACCTGTGGTATCTCCAGCCCATCCGGATCTTCCCCTCCCCGTTTCACTTCCCCTTCCCTCATCAACCTCTTTGGACCAAAAACCTCTGGCTAATACAGCAAGATGAGGTTGGCAACTATAGTATTCGGCCTTCATCTCTCCTCTTCTTGTACAGGCATTTTTCTGTTTTTCTGGGCTTGTTTCTCTCTTTACAATGCTTACAAAGCAAGAAATTGGTGAAAATAATAGATAGGACTTAGATATACGTGTATAGCCAGTGATTCACAAGCTGTGGATTCATGTTTTTTTGGATCCAAGCTTGCTGGTCTCTCTACCTACTAGAATACCTGTTAGTATTTGTGAGTTGCTTGTTCCCTATTATGCGGAAGAAGAAGCTGCTGCAATGAGAAGATCTTGTTATTTCATATTCTAATGTAAAGTGCCTTGTCTATTCATCCGGTGGCCAGAATGGCCGTGGTGTGCATTGCGACTTTCGATATGTTGCTGCTTGTTTGTTTCAGGAAGAATCCACCGTTTTCCATCTGATGCATCCGTAAAGAATCATACCACAGACATTGTCAGGGTTGTGCGTACATGGACTGTGCTCGGTCAGGGGTTGGGAAGTCTACATCAGATGTAATAACAAACCCAAGCAGTCAAAACATCGACCATTTTAGTTCTGAAGTGCTTAATATTGCAACGAGGAAAGCAAGTTCAGGGAACTTTTGAGTGAGAAAACTAGAACGAAATAATAACCGCAATTACTCAATAAGGGAGCAGATTCTTCATTTCTATCCTTCTAATTCTCTCCGAGATCGCGCAAGCGGTGGTGCTCATAGATAGGCAGGTTGAAAGAAATAAGGAACAAATTTGTTTTATAGAACTCCGTATAAAACCATTAAAGGCCCTCACCTAAAGTTTTGACTTTTGGTAATACAGCCTCAAAGGTCCTTGATGCAAAATTTGAGTATTACAAATGCTCAAAGCTCAATGCAACTTGGTACCGGCTTAGGCTTTTCCGAAAATGTTGATTCATGGGTTTAATGAATTCCTTTTTTTTTTTCTTAATCTTGCCCTTACTACTATTTTCGTAATCCTGTTTTACTCTTGTCGCTACTTCGGACACTAGTCCTCGTCTCTCTCAGCTAGCGACTATCGCTGCTCCACGTCTAGCCCAGTGGCCACTCGTGTTGACCTCTGGTCTTTAGATCTAGCTCGCCGAGGTTGTGCGATGCTCACCAAGGATTGCCCAAGTGTCGTAGAGGGACGGTCCTCGCTTCCTATACAAATCTAGCTCGCTTAAGGTCGTGGAACATCAGTGTCACCTCGCCTAGGGCCGTGCAAACTCAGTGGCGTCTAGGACCGTGCAAACTCAGTGGCAGCCTGTTACATGAGCTTTCGTCTGTTGTCTGAATTCATCCATGCTCTCTCTCTCAAATTGCTTTACAATTGTCAACCAAAAAAAAACTGATAGAAATTTACAATTGTTTACTAAATAATTTACTTTTCATAAAAATCCTTTGGATAAATGCAAACTCTTGTGGCAAGAAGTCAACCAAACGCAACCGACTTTCATCAAGCTTAACACCTGTCAAGCATTTTTGGATTCCTTTGTCCTCAAGAAGTTGCAGTAGCTAGAGAGGTTCATCGAACCCTACTCAGAATAAAAGCTAAGTGCAAAATCAATCATTAAAAGTTGATTTACAAGAAGTGATCGTGGGGATGCTTTTGCTGTTTTACTGTTCTAACAATCACATCATGGTTTCTTTCGATGGAAGATACTGAGCACTTATGTTTGAAACTAAAACTCGAGTCATTTCAGAATTTACCCTCGAAGGTAAGCGATCTTAATTAATCTACTGCCTGTCCAATCGGATAAACATACACTTCACCGATTGTTGTGCTTGTTAAATTACTGCTTGCCAAATATCTACTACACAGCCCTAGATTAGCCCGAATATACAACCAAACAAGTTACACAATCTATAATCTCAAAAGCTAACTAAAGAATGCCAAAAGGGGGTGCAGAGACAATTTATAAAACTCGTTTAGTAAAATCAAGCACTAATTCAGTAAAAGAAGAAGAAGTGATGTCATAAACTATATGTCTTTGTAACATCATTTATATACCGAGCTTTGTTTTTGGCTCTAACAAGCAAATACATTAAAATTCAATAGCCATTTTAGAAGCATAGACAGGGATCCGATTGAGCCAATGTACATTGCTAGCATCAGGAAATGGAGTAATTGAGAATCTGGAGTACCTAGTTGAGCCACCAGACAACGTAGCAAAAGTGGTGATGAATCCCATCACTCACATATATCATCTATTATTGCAGGGAACGCTCTATACAAGGAAATGAAAGTAGTGACTCGAAAGGCATGGAAAAGAATGGTGACAATCAAGAGTGAATATCGCACATCCACCAAGTGCCTCTTGGATGGTGATTCACTTAATTAGCTCTTTACATAATATTTAGTGATATAGGAGGAAATTGATACGAAAAACTAATGACAATCTATATGCAATGGATATTGCTTTCTCTCTTGCTGTATTTCCTAGTTTCACAAAAATACATGGTGAGTCACCCACATATATCATCGCTCTATTCAAGGAAATGAAAAGGAGTGACATGAAAGGCATGGAATAGAATGGTGACAATCAAGAGTGAATATCTCCACCAATTACCATGGATTGCCTTCTCTCCAAACTCATTGTCTAGAGCGCAAGACCAATATGCAAAGCAAAAGATGCAAGAGTTGGATTTGCGTGAGGCTATACACTAAGCATGTTAAAAGGATCTTGATTATTGTGTTATTCTGAGTCAAATTGATCGGCATTCATATCCTACAGATCATCAATGAAAGCCAACTGTAAAAAAAATGATTGGTACTAGTAGAATAAGAAATGGACAATCTGCAATGTTGGCCTATCAAAATTAATCAGAAAATTGCCAAAAAGATTAGGCAAAGAAGAAAGGTCTTACAGATAGCATGTATAGTATGCAATGGCAAATGTTTTTTCCCTATACTAATCCTCCTTCTCAAGACTAACTTTCAGATATATCTATATCAGAAATCGATGTGAGTAGACTGCACTAGTATGCATTAGCAGATCAACCTTCACCTTCTCTAAATCGCACTGTTGTATTTTTTTAACAAAGAACTTTAGGAATGTACAATTGCACTACTTACAAATTAGCATAACAAGTCAACAACGCAAGAAAAAAAAAACTTTTTGGATTGGAAATCTCGAAAAGTCTCATCTTTTCAGGTGATGTATCAGTTGCATAAGATCGAATGTCTGAGCATGAGACAACGTACCGAATGACGAATCAAGAGTCTCGGCGAAGAACCAACTGCAGATCATGACCGTGAGTAATCAATAATGATCACCAAGAGCCAGACATGAGGCTCAAGAAAGAAGCATGTAGCCAAGAACAACTTGCCGATCGATCTTCGAGGTATGTTTGAATGACTTGTCTGGAATCAGCTCGAAATCAGATCGAAAGACGCTTTTCCAGAAAGACGGAAATGTAATTCGGCAAGTCATCCTTGGCTGCATCATTCTCTCCGAGCCAACATGCGAGGTCCTTGATGAGGAGAAAACTCGGGTCCCCGAAGAGCCAAAGCATCTCTCTTCGTCCTTGCCTCTCTCTATTATCCAGAAGTGTCAGCACATATTGAGAGAGAGAGAGAGAGAGAGAGAGAGAGAGGGCATGAGCCCAGATAAGGCCTTCAAGGTTCGTTCGAAAGAGGCTGCTCCAAATATTTATAAATAAAACAAAGTTGACACCTGTATTTTTGAGCAACCTATTTTTCTCAAAAATAAAAGTGATGCTTCTATTCGAGAAATCAATAGATGCATGCTCTCTAATTCAAAAAAACTCATTTAAACGATGGGGTATCAATACTAATGTCTACATCGAAAAAGCTGGTCGATCGTGATTGGTGTCGTGGCCTTTTCATAACACAGACGGATCTTTTGCCTTTTTTTGCACTGTTTTTAAGGGAGGTGATGAGGACCCCTCTCTTTGTATTTATCTTATGATATGGCCCTAAAAATGGATAAGGGTTGGCTGTATCATCCTTTCTCATTCTTCAAGATAATGGTGAGAAATACAGTGAAATATGTACAGATGAATGGTTGGATTGAATGGGTTTAACCTCTCCTTTTACTGCTCTCTCTCCCATGGAGAAAGCTATAGAAGGGCTATATTGGCACTTATACATGGAGTGCTCATCTTCAATCGATTCAAGGCATGCAACGGGAGGACAAAGGAGAATCAAGTAAAATGCAGTGAGAGTTTTTTTTCCTTATAATTGAAAACGAACCTTATTGAATATTATATTATGCCGTCAATTTGATTGATTGGTTACATCATGCTGACAGTATAATCAATCTCATATATTCTTCTTGATTGAAAGTAAGAGTCAAGATCTGTTGTGGTTGTTAGGTAAAAGTCAAGATCTATTGTTAGGTGGAATCGGTGGTGTGGGTCAATGAAATATAGCAAAAATCTCCGTCCAACCAACTGCATCAGGCACCCAGAAACCTCAACTTAATAGAATGGGAACTCCTATATATAGGTGTGGCCTAACGATGACTCACTTTTCGATGGTATATCTTGTTGCAGATGCTGAGTAAAGAACAATATTTCCCTGTGATGGCGCCTAGGGTTTCATCAACCATGCACGTCTCTTTGAGAGAGAGAGAGAGAGAGAGAGAGAGCAAGGTGACCCATACTTCCATGGCCAGTGAATCCCTGCGAGGAAAGTGAAGGGGACTCGTGGATCAAGGGCTCTGCTGGGCACTCGAAACGAAATGCAGCCTGGATTCCTCCGTTTTGTTCTGTCCTTGGTTTGCAGAACTGTCTCCCTCTCTCCTCAACTGCTCGGCCATCTTAAGATCTTCCCTCGTTATCACATGGAGCGATCCATGTGATTGAAAAGGGTCAATCACTCATTAATGGTGGCACCGTTCCTTCTCTCAGCCCAGATCATCGATCGAGCGTTAAAATCATCTAAGTTTCACGTTGTAAGAAGAGAGAGACTTCCCATTCGATTGTTATTTGATTAGGTTACTTTACAATCTCCTATTCTCACGTGGATGGATTGTCTTTGATCGGACTTACCCACTAGACGAATTAAACAATCCATTGTTATTTAATTGTTGAAATTATTGAAAAGGAGCGACTAAATTGCAATCACAAGACTTGTTAAGAAGCTCCTCTATTAAGCCACCAAACAAAAATGTGTTGCATTTTTCAATGCACCGACTTTCCGTGATACACGTTGAACATTATAAATACTTTTAACCTAACCCGAGATTATAAACTTAATAATTGGCTGGTGTGTTGCCGGGTATCCGCCCGTGTGCTCGATCACGTGGATGTCATTCCCAGTGCATGCATCGAAACCCAAGCTTAACTTGCACAGAATTTAGAAACCGTTCTTCCTAACAATCATATGGAGTAATGACTTGAATTTGCTAAGCCTGAGAAGACATGATGCTTCTTGAAAATTGTTCTGCCTGCTCTCTTGTTCCCTCGGCACAACATAAGCTATCGAAATCGAAACTTGCACAAGATAATTATATGTCAAAATGGTTTTTAAAACATATTGCACAGTAACATCAGAAAGGCCAAAAACTTAACTGATTTTCTTTTCTCCTCTTCCCAAGAGATGAATGAGAAACTGCAGCATAAGCTAGTTCGGTATCACATCACAGACTGTACTCTCAACCTTTCATTTGTTAGTCACACATCCAGGAACCTGGCATACAAGAGTCATTCAGTACAGAGACAGATCACTCCACGAAAAAGCACGGACCGACTCATTCAATGATGAAATGCTTGTGGTCCTCTTGAATTCTGGACGTGGTATTCTAGTTACCCAAGTTGTACTTCCGTCCTTGGCGTCACAAACTGATTTAACACGCTAGCCCACATATTGACATACTCTGCAAGCTTCAGTTCACTGGAACTCATAGGTGGAAAAACTGTGACCCGATCTTCCTCCATTCGTGGCCTTAAGCTCGAGCTTCTGAAATGGACTGTGATTGAGACAAGGGCACAGGTTGTTCATATTTACCCAAAATATGAAGAAGAAGTACATTGAAAGCAATAGGATTCCGATAATGAATAATTACATAATCAACACAACATAACGGAATCCTCTCCCATATATTTTGCCTTTCGAATTTTGGCGACCATGGCACGAGAATAACAATTTCTGTACTTAGAAGGCCAAAGCAAGACACAGGAGAGGATCAATGTGTCACTTTTTAGGGTTACCTGCTTTTAGGATCATAATAGAACCCACTGATGGATCCATCACTGCATGAGAAGCAAACGTAGTAAAAGCCAGCAATAGTCAATCCACAGTCCTCTCCAACATTCACAAAGTACTGCTCTTTCCATCTCTGGCCAACACGTGAGCAAGAAAATGAGAAATTGCATCAAAGAAGATAAAAACCTCCACAATCGATCGCCACTAATGTAGCTTTAAACTTGTTACCATAAATATGTACTGGTAACTGCTCAGGTCCAAATTTTTCCCACCATCAGCTTCCACTTGGCTCTGGAAAAAACATGGCCGTAAAAAAATTATATGTGATATAACTAATGTCAGATAGACAAAGAGTGATGATTGATTTATCCATTTGAAGTAATCTAAGCAACTTGTGGATGTGTATTAGACATGTATGCACATATATTTATGTACTGGAAAATAACATATCACATATGTCCTGAATACTTATAGCTTCTGCTTTGAATGAAGATAACACATCACATATCTATGTTGTGTGATTATATGTATGTTTGCACATGTTTCTGAAGTCGGACTACTCACCTGAAGGGATGAGAAAGATGGGAACTTGGTCCAGTGCCTTATATCATCCTCCGGCCTAATAAATATTTCTAATAATTAGACAATCTTCTATAAGGGATCCTAGTTCTAACACTGAAAGGTTAGGCAGAGCTTTCTCCTCCCATTTCCAAACGTTTGTGGGAAGCATTTTTAAGAATAATTAGAGGTTTGAACTTGAGTAAAGCAAGAGAAAAAATGAACATACAATGCTTCCCACTTGCCAGTGAAGAATGTGTAGTTCTTGCCATCAACGATCTCTCCTTCCCAGAAGGTCACTACCTGATAGAATTGGTGAATCATAAATTGAAGCCATGTCGATGAAAGAGCACAAAAACTTAACCCATTAGCACCCTATTTTGAGAGGCAAAAAGACTAGGGGTGATCAATTCCTAGGTGGGTAGGTTCCAAAGCTGAAATCTGGAACTTACCCATCCCAAAACCTACCTTATTATAACCAGTTCCCAGTTTTTGGACCCTAAAACCTACCCCGTTTGCCTGGAAACGGTTCTTGAGTTCCCAATTTTTGGACCCTGGAACCTACCCTGTTTGCCTAAAACTGGTTCTCAAACCTACCCTGTTTTTCCAGTCTGGCTCCAGGTATACTCGAGGCATTGTTTTATTTTTTTGTTCCCTTTTTGGTTCATTTTTCACAGCATAATCATATGAAGCTGTGAGTAATGAAACGATTCAAAGTAAAAAAAGAACAACAGAAATCCTAATTTGACAAAAACAGCAATCCATAAGATGAATACATAGTCATGTACAATTATAAACAATAAAAAGTTCAAACACATGACATAAAATATAAATTATAAAACTCCATTCTTCATTCATCCATAAAATTTAGGGGAAGAGGAAAGACTAGTGAGGAGTTCCGAGGAAAGACAAAGAATGAAGGAGTGCTAATGTTAGAATTTAAGGGAAAAAGAAATTAGAGTTTTGGCTTTTTAGCTTATAAAACCAATTCCGAGACCAATCTTAAAACAGGGTGATCCAGTCCGATTCCCAGGTGGATATTCATTTGGAACCTGTTCCCAGACGAGTTACAATCCAAAAATTCGGAACCTGTCCCTAGACCTGTTCTAACAGAACCAGTTTCCAAACCTGCTTTTTAGGCGGTCTGGTCCGATTCCTGGGTAGAATTGGTTTGATTGTACACCCCTAAAAAAGACATGTATCTGTTGGAATTTCCATGATCTTGGTCAGTAACTATGTAGCAATTTCTACCAATGGCTAAAATTCCGGTAAAAGATCATCAAGATTAAACAAAATTAAGAATTCCAATCCCCACCTTACAAAGCAGTTGTTTCCACCAGACAGCAGAACATTGAACACTGATAGAGCACAGAGTTACCATACAATCTAAATTGGTTTGGTGGAAAATCCCTCTTACCGGTGTGTCTGCCATTGGAACGTTCAGGGCTTCCATGGTACCACAGAGATAACCATGATCAAGGTCACATCCTTGAATACAGACATTAACTCTCCAAGCTTCATCTTTCTCGTTCTGCAGACTAGAGACGTTCTGAGTGCCAGAGAAGGTCTGAGTAATTAATGAAGGAGAAACAATCAGAACATAACCTCCAAATAGACATAGATTGTGCATTTGAAGTCCCATCATCAATAGTTTAGAGAAATCATACAGAAATAAGTACGTATGGAATTTTCGTCTCTAGAGCTAAAATGAGAAAAGGTAGAGGCCTCGTGCAAATGCACAAGCATACCTCCAAATAAAAGTTCATCACATGCAAATGTCCTTAATTTAAGCGACATCATGCATGGTACCCTATATTCCTTTTACTTAAGAGGGGCAACGCCATAAAAAGTCAACAGATCAGCATGCTAAGTCAAGCATATAATTGGATCCTTAAATAGGTAAATTTGAGGCTTTCATGCTTTTCCTGAATATACTTTTACAAAGATAAAAAGACATGATTATCCCTTCAATATTGCTGCAGAACCTAGCCACCAAGCAGAAAAATCCATATCTATCTATTATTGGGAAAAACCCCAAAGAGTATGTCATAGTCTTGTCAAAATGAATATAAAAGAGCAAAAACTATAAAATAGTCTAGTTTGCATGCAATGTCTGGCTCTATGGTCTATGTTTATACTTAGCATTTATTCCGCAAACAAATAAGCAAGAATGTGGAGAAGCAAGAGGACATAAACGGTCATAGCTACTGTCAGAATGCAGCTCTGCCACAATTCAAGAAATTATTGGAGCAAATTCTTAAAGAGCGTGTCTTCTTCTTCTTCTTCTTCTTCTTCTTCTTCTTTTTCTTTGACAGATTAAAGGGCTTGTGTAAGCAGTCATTAAATTAAAATATTTCTGCCAAATTTACAGCTACAGCATTCATTTGATCAAGAATGAAGATTCACCTGTCCAACAGTTAAAAGTGAACAAGCTTGGGGTAATGTATTTCCAGAATTTGCACCTTCAAAGTCAAGCAATCTCATGTCAGTACCTCAAAGAGTTCAATTACATTCAAAGCCAAATATAAGAAGGTGATAATGTGGTCAGCAACAACAAGTACCAAGGGTGCGTTTATCTCGCTGAAAAGTGTATAATAAAGGAAAATATCTTCCATTTCATTTGTTTGGTGGTATGCTGAAAAGCAAGTAAAACTCTATATTATGATAGAAGATGAAGTTACTAAACGTTTGTGATAAGAGACTCGTTATATTTAGAAAATGATTTTCCCTATCAAATATTGGGAATTTGTTCCTATTTTCAAATGTGGGTGTTCTCTTTGATTGTAAATGTTTTTCTGATGACCAACCATGTTCAACCAACCATACACGTAGAAGTCCAGAAAACTAATTTGCCAACAGCTCTTTAAGTAAAACAAACAAGCCTAAAGTTCAACTCACATATATACATATAACTACACCTCTAAAGGCTGATATTAATTAATAAAGAAGTAACTTGCCTACAAAGAGATCTAAATTCCATTTTTAGCATTGAAA
The DNA here is from genome assembly GCA_014858505.1 of Corymbia citriodora subsp. variegata. Taxonomy (NCBI): domain Eukaryota; kingdom Viridiplantae; phylum Streptophyta; class Magnoliopsida; order Myrtales; family Myrtaceae; genus Corymbia; species Corymbia citriodora. The sequence continues at coordinate 18,013,300 of CM026420.1, read as the reverse complement.
GAGCCACAATCCAAGCAATGCCCCACAATCCAAGCGATGCCACTTGAACTAGGAGTCAGTCAGTCCATGAAAGGGAAAAGAAACAATCAAAAAACATTTGTGTGCATAGTGCTCATAGAATTAGGTTTGTCTATCAGTCAGCTGCAGAGGCAAGTAAATCATCAATTCAGCAGAAAAACAAACTAAGATTGATCTGTCCATGCACTTATAGACTTAACCTTCTTTAGTTCAATAGACTGGCAACAACCGAGTACAAGTAATTCCTAGGCATATTCAAAGGTTGCCCAGCAGCTTAACTTCATTGAGTTTTAAATGGAAGAGGGGCAAATAAGGTACAATGCAGAGGAAACGAAACATGGATTCTTCTGATGAGATGGTTGCGTATCATTTCATCAGTAAACTTCCCATGTTTCAAAATACCAGCTGCTAGCTGTGACCTCACTCAGTGCCAATTGATACTCCAACAGTCTCTGAGCCTCAGATAGTCACTGATCAGTCTTCATCTAGGCCATTCAATCTAAGGACATGGTTGGTACCAGGTGAGTGTTAATTAATATCAGACCCGTGCCTATCAATCTCAGTAGCTTCATTCCTAGGTCACTTATGTCAAGGGTTAGCACGGGTCGATCCCCCCTAACCGTCAATTGGTCCACAGTTGTTGTCTATTAACCCAGCTGGCACTAATCCATACTGAGCATTCATGGTGGTCTAAAGCATACGATCAATTCAATTGGATACACTTTAACAGAGCCTAGGAGCCATACAAAGTACTTCCAAAGCCATTTTGAACTCTTTCGCCATGACTTCACCATTATATAATTGTCACAGCATCAACTCAACCTGCTATCAATGATATACCATTGAGGAAAGGAATTCCAATCGTGGTCGTGTTCAACAAAGTAGGTCGAGTCGAAGGCTCAAATTTTCATGTTTTACCCAAAAAAAGAAGAAGGGGTCCAATATAAAATAAATTATCTTTATTATGATCACAGCTATGAATAAAGAGCACGTTAAGATTCGTAGCTAACATTAGTTTCGTGCAGATTGATCCCCTAACCGACAGCGAGGCATTGCAACACAAAACCTCCACAAAGACCCAGCAACCGGAAGCGAAATAGCAAACACCCTCCAACAAATGCAACACCTTTGCCAAATCAACCGCAACCTCAATACGTATTGATCCAACAGAGCACGACCCCCGAACCCTCACCGTGCGCATACGCGATTCCAACGCAAAGACCGACTCAACTACACCGGATCGAAAGCAGACACCAGAGATTTACCCGACACTTGAGAAGGCGCTGAGCTCTCCACAACTCGCACCGGCATTTTTCTCCAACTCCCTTCAAAAAAGCAGGCGAATCCACGATCAAGACGAAAATGGGTATGCGTAGACTTCGCTTCCGAAGCTTTCTCTGCGAAATGGGACGCAAGAATTTCGGTGGGTAAAGTCGTCCGATTATTTTGAGGCCGCTCCGAGTCCGAGGTCCAACTCGTTTCTTCCCGGGGTTCATCGCTGTTCATCCATTTGGGCTTTCGAAATGCGCTCTGCCCGCAATCAAATCACACCACAAGCCCACAAAGATGATGAACTATTTTTAAATTTTTCGTCTTTTTCTTTTTTATATTTTTGGGTTTTGCTAGGAGTGATTTTCCTTTTTCTTGTTATTCTTTTCGGATCAAATTTATACGAGGATCTCCATCGCATAGTTGGCAATACCATAGCTTTTGCCCCCTATCTTTTTCCTTGTTACACATTCGAGTTGTAACGACATTCCTACATTCGTATAAACACATTCCATTTCTGATGCATTTATTCTGCACAGAGAAAAAGGGAGATTCTTTCTTTAAAAAAACCTTCGAATTTCACCCACGAATCACTTTGCACCGTCTACTTTTGAAGCCGCCATTTTGTGTCTCCAAGTTATGTTATTGAATTAAGTCACGAATCTGATTTCAGGCAATTGAGAATCCGAAACTCGAATTCACGATCTTGGTTCGGGCTAGAGAAAGTGTCTAGATAAAGGCGTGCCCGGCTCTTGAGAATAAGATGGAAAATGCTTTAGATCATGCTTCAAATTTGAAATCGATGCACTAGGAACTTAAAGTGCTGCAAAATGTAAATGCGAACTGAAATCAAGAGCACGGAATTTTAAAAACTCAAAATAAAAGTGTGAGAAACGTAAATTGCAAGTCATTAGACTTCACTTGAATTAAGAGTGAGTTTGTTTTGCAGAAAAAAATGATTTCGAAAATATTTTCTTAAGAACCACAGCTTGTATGGTTTATAAAAATGAATGAATGAAAAGTATTCTTATCATTTATGAAAATGTTCATACAAATCATCTCAAAGTGATATAAATAAATCATTCCAAGAAAAATATTTTTCAAATGATTCAGTTTTTGGAAAAATTAGACCTAAAGGCATTTATTGGAAGGGAGAAGTGTTTTGAGATGCTCAGATGAGAACACCATGCGAGGCACAAGACTAACATTTTATAAACAACATTGCAAGAAGAAAAGCTTGAGCGAAACCTGGCACTAAAACCTACACTTTTATGGAAAAATTAATGGTGTAAATAATAATCATTCTGTTTCAAAAATCAATTTCCAACTAGAAATAGAATTTTTTTTATTTATGTTCTCTAGACGAGTTTCTAAGCAAAAAATATGCATTTAATAATGACACAAAAATTTTATTTTGGGAATAAAAATTCATTTGATAATGACACAAAATTTCCCTTTCCTAGGCGGTCGACAAGAGGTGAGTAGATGGCCGACTAATAATGAGAACGAGCGATAAGAAAGTTTCTATTTCTCATTTTTGTTCCAAAAATAGAAAAATATAATATTTTTACTTTTCATTTCTATTCCAAATTTATTTTTGGACTAAATTTTTTTTTAAAATAGAAAAGTGAAATTGCGTTACTAAACGGATTTATATTACAAATCTATTCCCCATAACAAAAAAAAAATAAATAAAAAGAGAAAGAGAAGTTTATCATGTGCATCCCTAAGTGACACAACAAACATAAAAAAAGACATTTGCAGAAAACTAAATGCCAATGGAAATTTGGCAAAGTCCTTGCATAGGTTGAGCATGTTTTTGTTCTTTGTTCCCTATATTTATACTCTACTTTAACAGCTCTTCAAACTAATTTCACCAACTCCTGCGCATCTCGATTCAACTATTATCTTGATATGTTCGAGACCATCTTTTCTTTTGGACCATGACAATCTCACTCGAATCACGGGGACCTACATAGATTAGTGCAGTGTACTGGTATTACCTCGTTTCCTATATTGGTTATGTTCTTCATTTCTTGTCTAGCAGATCAAGCTCCATTTGATCTCCTAAAACTGGAAGCTGAATCGATTGCAAGCTAATATGTAGAATATGCACAGGATTGATTATTAACAGTCCACTATTGGTGAAGGCCAATGTCCCAAGGACTCATTGTGACTGAAACAAAGGCGGGTCTTTACCAACCAAAAATTATTCATCAAGATAGTTATCAAATTAGTAATAAACATATTGTATGAATGTCAATTCATTTTTAAACTTTTCAAGTCTAATAATGTAGTCCTATACTTCTACATGAAATTCCAATATGGCCATTTTAATCAATTGCCGCCAGTTGACTAACCACGTGCAATTTTAGGTGGCATTTTTTATGCAATGGTTTCAGACATTGATAAAATTAGAAAGTTTGAACTAAATAGACATCTATACAATATGATTAAGACTTAATTTTTAATGTTCTCCTTCACATCCCCAAATGGTAAAAAAAAAATTGTGTCAAATTATGCACATCCCCAAAAAGTCGCTATGTTTATAACGCCAAACAAATCGAGAATTTTTTCACGGTAGGAATCGATATTTAGTAGGCCGATTTTCTCACCCTCTTCCTCAGTCAAGTTTCGTTGTCGGTCGAGGATCCTGCTAAGTCAAGTTTTCGACTGCTAAGCGTATGTCCCATGCAATTTTCGATGACACCTTATTTGGTTATGGATGGTGATTTTGGCCCTTTATAATTTCAAGGGAAATTCCTACAGAAAATTCTGAACTTTTTCCCACGAAACACCAATAGCCCTAATTTTGTTGTTTCTAATTCAGTCTTAAGATGCCAATAAACTAAAGGATTAATAACATGAAAAACTCCAAATTGGTACATCTATGATAATTTTTAATTTCGTAAGTTTACATTAAATTTTACTGTCAAATTATCAAATTGAATAATATGTGGTAATTGAAAGGTATACTAATTTGGCATTTTATCCTTCGTTTACCACAAATATGCCAATTTGCAATTTTTTGTGATATTAAACTAATTTAACGAAAACTGACATAAGAAAAATTTATCATAAATATACCAATTTGAAGTTTTTAGTGATCAAAAAATTAATTTGGGATAAATTAGTCATAAGTGTATTAATTTGGGATTTTCTGTATTATTAACCCTAAACTAAAATACTTATAACAAGTTTTATGGTCTGATTAGACATTGTTCAAGGACTTGATTCCAAAGAAATGCGCAAGTTCACCGAACAAAATAGAAAGAACTTTCACCTTTCACTGTGCAAGAGTCGGTGCAACTACCGATCATTGCCAGAGATAAAAGGGAGGGGAAAGAAGAAAAGAGAAAGGAAGGATAAAACGAAATGGGACCACAACCTAGTATCTAGACAACTTGGCAAGTGAGCAATACGATAAAGAAACGAAGAAAGAAACAGAAAATCTAAAGGAATGGTGGGGGAATATATGCACAAAGTGGACATCTTGACTTGTGACAAACTGTACAGAAAAAGGGGTTGTGCTGGAATCGAACTAGCCATTTGTCTCCAGTACTTATCAAGGAGCCATTTTTAGGGGAATTTCAAAAGGAGGGATTGAAGATATGAAAAGGGACGGTGATTGGTGGGTAATCATGAAGATGAGGGACTTTGAGTTCTCTAGGCACAAAGGGGACAACAGGGACTACACGAAGCACCAGAACACAAACACTAAATGGTAATGGGCATCCCAAGAACAAATCTTGCTTATAATATTGAGAGATATGATGCAATTTGACACGGCTTAAGTTGATAGTTCTTTATATCTTTCTTCTGTGGTTGAACCACACCCAGTTGGAAAAGTGCAGCAGATTTTGTTGAAGATGCTCTTTTTTTCTCACATAAAAAAGGAACCCCCAAACTTGAAGGAATAAGGATTTGTGCACTGGCATAAAAAAGAGGAAAGAGGGAATAAGAGGCCTGTGCATGCAGGGTGAATGACCATTTTGTAAATTTGTGAGACCACTTTATGCTGTTAAGCCTGGTAGACAAGTGTGCGATTTGACATGTGAATGTTCCAGCATACTCCCTCATGAACAGGTTGTGGCTTGGCCTTACGCTAAAGCATGAATGTTGGTCGTAAAAGAGTGACGGGCGATGTGAAAATTGCAACACCTCTCCTCGGATATCACGTGAAACTTGAGATTTATATGGTCAACCGTTTCCTAGAAAACTTGAAACTCTTAGAGTGCAACATTGAATAGACTTTTTTTTTTTTTTTGTCAATCATATTCTATTTCTACTATAACTTTTACTCTCATATTTTTGTCCCACCTCCTCATGGTGTGGGAGTTAAAACTGACAGATGAAATTAAATCGTTTCCATCCTAACCCCCTTGAGAAGGTAGAGATTCAAACCTCCACCTCCCTTTTCCATATGAAAATGGTGACCACAGGCGATGGTGAGAAAAGCTAGCCTTGCCTAGGCAAGGATTGTCGTTGCCCACCATAGGCGAGGCTTGATCAATGAAGGTTGGCCTCGCCAAATTTGGCTTGGGCAAGGCCAAGCCCTAGCAAGGTCACCTTGGCCTAAGGAAGGGCTAGCCTCGCTAGACCTAGCCCAAGCAATAGCTCCCCTCATTAGATCTAGCGACACCGGCCCTCGTTACTAGGTATGATGAGGGGTTATCATTTGGCCGAGCCTTGCCTATGGTAAACAACAGCGGCCCTTGCCCAAGTGAGGGCATTGCTTGTGGCTAGTGGCTGGCAAAAGGAAAAAGAAATTAAAAAAAAAATTTAAAAAAAATTTAATGTTATTAAAAATTACCCATGTTAATGCCAACAATGCTATGTAGGCTTATCAATGTCCACGTAAGCAATATCCAACCAAATGTAATTGGAATAGTTGAATTGGCATTAGGTCAAAAAATTTAAGACTAAATTGATACAATTAAAAGGTTTAAGATTAATTTGGCACAAATGCAATAAATTTAGGACTTTCGTGACACTCTTTCCTCTATATCTCAATGCTTTGCCTCATGCATGGTGGTCTAATGACGAAGGATCTAAGTAGGCCAACTCAATTCGAGTGGGTGAAAGAAGTGTGAAAGTCCATCTCCCATAATGATAAGAAAATCCATAAATGGGTAAAAGGAGAGTCTGGGGAATCGACTCAAGACCTTGTCTTTAATGTGCATAATTATTTACTCCAAAAATTCAAGTTATTAAATCATGGCATGAACCATTGGGGTTTATCCTAGTGATTACCCTTCTCACATAAGAAGGAAGAGGTGAAGGTTAGGGTGGGAATAATTTAGTTTTAAGTATGGATATCGAGTCTCGCATCCTGCAAAGAGACAGAGCAAAGTTTGAAAGTTAAAATAGGACTGATAAAAATCATGGCATGGAATTATTCCATATCTCCGTACGGAAACTTCAAGGTGTTAAGTGCACTTGTTACGTGTGAATACAAAGAAGAATCTCACATCAAGTGGTTCAAGTTAAAAAGAATCAACTTACCTATTTAGTTGACTCATAATTCAATAGCTTAAGTTTTTTGCCAAATTAATTTCAACTATATATGGTGGGAGCTCAAGCTTTGGACTTTTAATGATGGTATCGGACTTACGTTACATATTCACGTAAAATATCGACATCTTTAATTGCCAACTTGTTTACTAGTTTTAATTTTTTTGGATTGGACTTCTAGATGATAAAGAAATCGTTTTCCCCAAAAGTTTGAGTTATTAGGAAATATGCATGTGTAACATATAAATAAATATTCCTAAAATCCAATATAATAGTTAGTCATGGTAGAAATGGCAACAAAGAGTCTAACTGATTTATTATGTAAATCGGTCCTTCCATGCAATATACGATGTGGGCATGATCATTTTAAGTTCAAACTGGAGACAATCAGAATATAGGGACAAGAGGCGGGAGAAAGACAAGAGAGGGTGTCAAACTTCATAGTCTTGATATCTACTCTAATGTCATGTTAGATATATTATTTTTTGCAGAAGTTAAATTGTTAGGAAACGGGCAACAATATGTTGACAATTTGTCAATTGCCAAAGTTGCATGGTTTAATGAAAAGATACTCTTAAGATTAATCTACCGGAAACCGAGCATATTTATTGCAGCACTTCAAAGTTGTGGTTCTGGAAAACATCCCCAAGTTTCCTTTTCTCCGCCATTTCTTCAATTAATTCAATTGCTTTAATTTTACGCTTTTCACATGCAAATGAAAGAATATATTGCCTTAATAATGGCCCAAAGATGCTTAAGCTTTTTTCCTAAGTATTATTAGGTAATAATTATTTTCAAATTCTAAAATTTGTCCTGCCCATAACAAGCTTTCATATTTCCTGTGTCAGTGGCATCATGCTGATCTCTGGCAAACGTCTCAATAAGTTGGGAGAGAAAAAGACTGCTACTTCAACCACTTGAAGCTTACAGTTCAGTTCACATACATATATTCTTTTGTCCTGGCAATGATGTTTTTTGTTCTCTCTCTCTCTCTCTCTCTCTCTCTCTCTCTCTCTCCCTTTCTTTTTTGAGCATTGCTCTCTATCTATCTTTCCTTTTCCGAACAAAAGTTAACATGTTTCGAAGCATTTTCCTTTTCGTAATGCTTGACTTTGTCTTCACCCACAAGGGATCAAAACAACTTAAAGATAATACACATTGGGGGAATATCGGTGGGGCGATTTAGAATACATGGCTCTTCAGATGCATGAAGTTATAGCAGATTGCAAGCCTTTGGGCACCATTATGCGTGACTATGTCTGCATAATATGCTTTTATTCACTTAACACACTTGACATGCTTGAGTTGAGAATAATATCTGAATAGTACACTAAGGACAGTGCATTAACGAGTATCGGTTCATTATCTTAACTTCGGCACGCTATGATAAAACGAGGTGCTTATGAGGACATGATTCCGATCACAGGTTAATGAAAGGCGCCCCAATTAAATTTGCTAAAAGGGATAAAGTTGGAGAAGAGAACCCATTTTATGTGGCTTTGGGTAGAGAGGAATAATCCAATTCTTGACTTGAGAATAAGACGTTGCTTTAAAGGTTTTGAGTTAAGATTCTCATATTCCATTCCACTGGAATTGGAATCTGCCAACTTTTTTCTTTCCTCTCTCTCTTCCTCATAACTTTTTTCCCTCCTCCACAAGGAATATCATTCCGTGGTCATTTCTCACTTTCCATTTGAGCCAAAGCAAATCCTCTGTGGTCAGAAATTTGTAACCAATCAGAGTTTCACAAGTTTTCTATCCTTGTGATGGACTAGTCGTGTGATGATTCTCATATACTTTTATATTGCTTCTCTTTTCAGGGCTTGGTCACACCCCAAAAGTGGCATTACATATTAATGTATAAGCCCACAAAAGGAGACGTAACCGTAAGTACAAAGCAGGAACATTTAAGTCCACGTTCTGTCTAGAAAGTGTGGGAATAACATCAATGGGATGTGGAATAGAAACAACAGTTAGTTACCGGTAGTTAGAGGTTGGCGTTCCTCTGTTTCGGGCAATGTAATGTGAAGTTAAGTGCTCTAGATATGCCGTTTTGGTCTTCAAGTGTGCAGGGACATGAAGTGAAAGCCACAGTATCCAGATGGTGCTGTTCATGATTTGAGATGATGGTGATTTGGTCGAACCAATCATTGAACATTGCACTAGGGATTAGAACCGTTATGCCAATCGATGAGAATTCATCAAAGTTACATCTGTTCCTGCTTTTTCTAAAAGGTGCAACCTGTTGCATTTATCAACGTTTAAAATTTTGTGACAGTCAGTTGTTTATCATCCTTACAAATTTATAGAAACAAGAGTTCCATTGTGTAATTCTGGTGCATGCCTGAATATGAGGCTCAGCTTTAACCAGAAGGAGCATGAAGAAATGAGCTTGCTATAACTTCGTGGCCATCTTGTCACAACTTAGAGTTTGTTGGAAAAGGTGGTTAACGATGGTATTAAATTTAGGTTACGCTTTTGGTTTCGGCATTGCCTTGTCTGTTTAATGCTTCTTACATTTCATTATTGGCTCCTGCTCTCCAGTGTGCTTTCTATCTGGTCAATTTTACACACCATAATCACACGTGAAGTCCGGTGTACACATGGAACAGTCTTATGGCTCGGTATGCATGGAGCATGTTCTTTTAGTTGTTTGACTTTTACGGGACAAATAATTGCCTTCTAGATTAGGTAAGACACCATCAATTTGTACAATCTCATTCTTTTAATGTTCTGTTGCACGATTAAGCATTCTTCTCTCTTTTCTTGGGTGTGTTGGGGCCGTCTCCCAGTCAATATTGTTTGTAGAACTTACACTTGAGAAGAAGGCAAGCAGTTTTTAGTCTCTCAAAAAACCTTACATGTGACATTCACGTAATCTTTCACTATGCATGATAAAAGTGCAAAAACATTTGGCAAATTCAATGCAAAATAAATTTTGTTGCAGGAAGAGTTGATGAAAAGATGAAACTGTGTTTGTAGAGCGGCTGCAATTTCATGCTGCGACCGTCAGCGTACCGGAACGCGCTTTGCACAACTTATTCCTATCCACATGCCTGCCAACTATTCAGGAATTCCACCTTTAGAAAGCTTTTAGCAAAAGCCTGTCACTTCAGGGGATTCTCCCTATCTGCATAAATATCTTTGCAATATCAGAATTGGATGGTTTTCCAAGAAGAGGCCTTTTGGACTTAACGGGGACGATATTGTTCCAGCGATGCGATTGTAAATCGTGATTTGTTTTGTCTATTGTCGAGCCATGTTCCACTCTGCAAGTTTGCAGGTGTCCCTTGATGGATTGTAGTTTTTCCTCGACGAATGCTCCAACTACATATCATCTAAAAATCCACCGATTGTTCAATTTGAGGAAGTATCAGATGCTTACAAATAATGCAAATTTGACTGTTCGACAACAGAACACTGCACAGAAAAACATTTCTCACCGGAAACCTTAGATACGTAATTTCTAGAATTTAAGCACAGGCAATGCACAGGTTTTATGAATGACTTTATACTCGGCGGCAATGAGCACCCCCACGTTGCGATACAAGTCCATGCGAAACAGCATATAAACATCAACAAAAGGGAAGACAGTAAGCAAAAAGTGTAGAGATTCACGCAATACAAGAGAATCCGAAAAGCCAAGGGGCAGGAGTCAAGGGCAAGGCCATGGGTACTCTTCCAGGCCAGAGGTTGTCCTGTCTTTCATCAACCGCAAGTATGGAAGCAAGTACAATTCCTCTTTCCCCGCGTCCCCAATGGGTCCCAGGATTTTAGGATTCTCCAATTCACGGATGCGGGGCCGGCTATTTTATGCCAATTGAAGTATGAGGAATATTTTGGACCAGCTTCCTTGTAATATTATGCGCTGTGCGGGCTGAATAAGTACCAAACTTCTGAAGAAGACAAAGTGCGAATGTATTCCTTATTCCATGCCTTGCTTCCAACACTCCAAGGAAGAGCATCTCATCACCGAATTTTTTAATCTCCAATTTATGTAAAGTATCCATTTCCAATGCCCCAGTCAACAGAATCTTGAAACATTCTGCAAATACAGCCAATAAAATCATTTTCTTAGGGTCTCAATTAGAATGAAGAAACCAAAACAAAAATCCCATCACGATCAGATTTAACTTATTTACACGCGACCGCGTAACCTCAACAAGAGGATAAAAATGTTTGCGAGTTCTTCAGAATCTTCCCTAAAGGTAAGAAGGCGAAACAAGGTCTTTGGAGCTTTCAAGGCACACAGAGGAAGTGGATTCCCCTAATCCAAGTCAGAAATTCCCCTATAAAAATCCGGGAATCGGGTTCCTGCCTTTGCCTGGCGGAGAAATATGAATTGTCTAGGAAAAGAAAAATATATTAGACAGAGGGATCAATTCCGGTGCTCGTTGCGAGGCTTGAGGGGCTAGGGGCTACGGAAAAGGTGTATTGAAGAGGAATTCAAACTGGTGGGCACTGTCTGAGAATGGAAACTAAAGAAGGGCGTGTAGGGCCCCGCGCTTAACAAAAGTCGGAAGGACAATATCTCTTTTGATGTCGCTATGAATATTGGATTGGGTCCAGCCCTCCCCGTGGCTCTGTCGAAGATTCTGTCCTAACGCCCCTTTATAAAGCTCCTTCCCTGCCGAAACCTTTTCATTGAGCAAGATCAGAAGGCCAAGGATCAACAGTAAAGGCGTGAGAAATGTTAGGAAGTTGCGTCTGAATTTACTACAATTCAGGACGGGACGTTGCGTGGCATAGAAGATAGAATAAGTGAGTTTGGTTTGGAGCATATACATATTGGATCACGAGAAAAGTGAAGCGCAATTCAGGTAAATCCTAGAGTTCATTTTTAATCGGGCAATTTCGTCGCCGGAGCTCGTGCATCGAGTTTGACATGAGCCAGAGTCATTTTACTACAGAAAAGAAAGCATGTACCATCACAACCAGCATCTGGGAAAGAACATCAACCCTTCTTCAAGGATGCCGATCCCTTCAGATAGGCATATGTTTCTACAAGGCGGTAATGGTCCTGGAGACTCGGGACTTGTCCTGTCAACTGATGCAAAGCCTAGACTAAAATGGACACCCGATCTTCACGAGAGATTTGTAGATGCAGTCAACCAGCTTGGCGGAGCAGATAGTGAGTAAAGAGACCTTATGATGCCGAGTTCATTCTGAAATTTACGCGGCAAAAAATGTCGTGAACTTCTGCTGATGCGAGTATTATCCTTTCATATTGCAGAGGCCACTCCCAAAACAGTCATGAAGCTTATGGGAATTCCAGGCCTCACCCTGTACCACTTGAAGAGTCATCTCCAGGTAAATTGTTCATCTTCGCTGAGCATTCATTTTAGTGCCTTCAGTGATTGCCTTCCATTTCCTACTCCTTGCTTAAGCCGTTTCAAACTAATGGCATGTTACTTTATAGCTCGTAACATCATGGACAAGTCACTCTTCTTATTGTCGAAATCTATATATTTTCCAAGATTGTTGAGAATGAGAAAGTTGGGATATGCGGAAAAATTTCAAGTTCTTATATGTTCTGCAAATAATTCTAAGGTCAAGCGCCTAACTTTATAGCATGATGTTTCCAAACAGGACATGACCTTTTGCTTCTTGATCTTTCGTATGTTATAACTTCGTATAGTAACCTCATCTCTTTTCCGGTGTAGAAATACAGGCTCAGTAAGAATCTGCATGGACAAGCAAACAGCGGAAACAACAAAATTGGTATGTGGAGATTATTCTATTCTCTGCTGATTCTTTACATGACAAGAAACCTGGAGATTTGTGGTGGATTCTCATAGAGAAAATTTAACTAGAACAAATCGCCTGGCACAGGTACTGTTGCTGTTGGAGGAGACAGAGTACCCGAGACAAGCGGATCTCACGTGCACAACTTAAACATCGTACCGCAAGCAAACAAGTAAGAACACAAACATTCTCCGAGTGGCAATGATTTTCATAGACTTGGAGCTGGCGCCTATCTACTTATGCTAGACATCTTTCCTGAGTAAACCTTTTCCGACACAGAAACTTGCATTTCAATGAGGCGCTCCAGATGCAGATTGAAGTGCAGAGGAGACTCCATGAACAGCTGGAGGTAACGAATATTTCAAGCTTGTCTTTCACTTATCATTCATTATGAGCATTAGTAGCGATGCATAAATCGAAGAGACGAAGAAAGTTTGAGCCACAAAGATAAAAATGATCATGCTGGTGTACTATTGCCATGAGAAGCAGAAACAGTAGAACCTAGAAAGAGCCAAAAACCAAAAAATGGTTAATAGAGTGCAGATCTGGATTGATATGTGAAGATGTAACCAATTAACATGGATAGACCAACTCGTGGACAGTCCGATCACTTCTATCAAGATAAAAGGACGGCCGCTTCTGTTTCCATCTAAATTCAGATTTCCTCGCTACTCTTCGCATGTATATGTCATTATTAGGATAAAGTTCACGATCTCCCTTCTGTATGTCATTTTACTGCCTGAATTAGTAGAAAAACGTCCTCAGAAACCTGTCCAAACTCCCTCAGGTACAGAGACACTTGCAGCTCCGCATAGAAGCTCAGGGAAAGTATCTCCAGTCTGTGCTCGAGAAAGCTCAAGAGACTCTGGGCAGACAAAACTTGGGCTCAGCAGGCCTGGAAGCTGCTAAGCTTCAGCTCTCCGAGCTCGTCTCCAAAGTATCTACACAAAGCCTGAACACCGCATTCCCGGACTTGAAGGAACTTCAGGGCTTATGTGCACAACAAATGCAGGCGAACCCACCTACCGATTGTTCCGTCGACAGCTGCCTAACCTCCTGCGAAGGATCACACAAGGACCAAGAGATTCACAATAACAGCATTGGGCTAAGACCTTATAGCGGTGGTAGCATGCTCTTGGACCCGAAAGGAATCACAGACGAGCCCAGAACAGAGAAAATCGAATTCAGGTGGGGTGGGGATGTGAAAGAAGACAGGATGTTTCTTTCGTATGGAACGAAGGAAATGGAGAGGAGATCTTTTGGCGGAGGACTAGGACAAGGCCACTTGTCCATGAGCATAGGCCTTGAAGGAGGATTAGGCTGTTCTGAGGTGAAAAACAAAGCCAAAGAAGTCGGAGGTGGCGTGGATTTCCTCGAAAGACTACACTCCAGAGCAGATTCAGTGAAGCTGGATAGCGATCAGAGATCCTGTGAGAACCAAATGCATTACTTCGAGGCGAGACTTGACCTCAATGCCCACGAAGAAAATGATGTCGCCTCGAGCCGCAAGCTGTTCGATTTGAACGGATTCAGCTGGAGCTGAGAAGGGTCTAGTCCAAGCTAAACGTGATCAATTCAATAGACAAACGCTTCCCAAGCTCACCTTCACCTGCATCGAAGGATCGGTAGAGGGGAAGATGGCCAGCCACTGGCCGTTGAGTCAGGAAATAATTTGCATCACCCAAATGTGTACACTATTTATAAGTAGATAAGCAATGGGTTCTTCTAAAGCATGCAAAACTATATTGTTGTAGGTAATTTTTCCAGAATGCCAAGTTATATAATTGGAACACAATTCATGCTTGATTAATCTGAACAGAAATGGTTTATGCATCCTCAACCGCTGACCTGTAGATCACAAGTGTTTAGTCTCATCAGATAAGGAAAAGGAAAGGGGGAACAACCCCTTTCTCAAATTTCTAAGAAACTTAGTAGCAGACAACGTGTACAAAATGCTCATTCCAATTTGTAAAAGCTCAGCAACATGGGATATCTCATTCCCAAGATCAGTCAAGGTTAGACTACTCTGTTCTAAGCTATTCGAAGACCTTTCGTTCTGATACGTGCGCGGTGATCACCACTGAGAAAATGTTTACTTCAAGAACTGAATTTCAGATCTAGAAGTTCATCTCTAGCTTTAGAAACTATCCATCAATCAATGGATATGGCGATTAGCTTGATCATCAGTTGGCGAGCTCTTCTTCACAGTTCACTGCTAGTGAACCATACAGAATATATCTGACACCTTCGGTAGTAGTTTATCAGGGTTCTCACATGATTATTTGCATCGTTATTTTCACAGATAGAGCGAGGACATGTGGATCGAGAGACGATAGTTTCCTTCTCTCCCGGGTACCAGAATGAGGCTTTGCCGGGGTAGCTTGTTGAATTTTCTGCTTCTCCTTCTTCACCTGTTCATGCTCATTCAGATAGAAGCCTATAGATATACTGAACTCTCGTAGGGGCAGGAAGCGAAGAATAATTGCAATGACTATTTTCGTGGATTTCAAGGTCATTTTCTTATTCAAGCATAATATTACGAAAAACTTCAAATCGATATACTTATAATAAATTTATCCCCACACTAATTTTTTAATCATCAAAAGCCACAAACTGATACCTTTGTAACAAATTTACTCTCCATTAGTTTCCGCTAACTTGGATTAGTATCACAAAAAACCACAAACTAGTACATTTATAACAAATGAAGGTAAAACCCAAACCTGTACACTCATCGACTATCATAGGTCATCCAATCCAGCAATTTAATAGTAAAATGTAATGGAAACTAATAAATGATAAATTTATTACAAATGTACCAATTTAGGTTTTTTTTGTTAAGAAATTAATTTGAGGTAAATTTGCCTCAACTGTATCAATTTGAGATTTTTCGTAATATTAACCATTGATTCTATAGTTAAATATTCTTAGTTATTTCTCTTTTGTTTCGCAAAAAATAAATTATTCAAAGACATTTTGACATGAATTGTTATAAATAATGAAAATATTTTCCCCTAACTATTTATTTCAAGAGATACAATTTAATCATTTTTAGGAAAATATTTTCCAATTTAGCAAAAAATGATGATTTGGAAAATATTTTCTTAAAAATGATTACATATATCACTTATAAAAATGAATAAATGCAAATAATTTATATCATCTACATAAATATTTAGACATAAATAGTTGTCATTGATGAAAACATTTTTTAGCCAATTATTTCAAGCAATAAAATTAATCATTTTTTAGGAAAATATTTTTCAAATCATTCATTTTAGGCACAATTCCAAAAAAGGACCCCAAGTGCCCTCAATTTCTCAAATAAGGGCTCGAAGTTGACTTTGTTTCAAATAAAAGCTTGAAGTATCATCATTTTTTTCAAATAAGGGTTTGAAGTGAATCTTGTTTCAAATAAATGCCTAAAATGATTGTATTTATTTCAAATAAGGGCTTTACTTTCCGGCAATCAAAGGCATTTTCGTCATTTACTATTTTATCTAGTCATCTTCTTTTCCATCACCGGTGCCTGGGCAGCCACCGATGAAGCACACACAGGGTTGGGCTGGGTGAGGGACGGCCTTGCCGGTGGCTGGCGAGGGATGGCCTCACATGGGCAAGGGTCACCTTGCCCTGCCCTAGGGGAGGCTGCCCCCCGCGGCCGTCCACAAGGTTAACCTTACTCATGGCAATCTAGCGAGGTCACCCTCATCTACGGCCGACGAGGGCTGCCTCGCCCGTGACTGACGAGGGTTGACCTCGCTCGCAGCCGATGAGGGCCGACCTCGCTCGCAACCGATGAAGGCCGACCTCACCCGCAACTGACAAGGCTGACCTCGCAGACAACCTCGCCCATCCTTCGCTTATGGCCGACAAGGGTGGCCCTTACTAGATTAGGCGAGGGCGACCCTCACCCAGCCCTCTATGGGCGTCGCTGGTGGCCGGCCCACAAAAGAAAAAAAGTAAAACGAAAAAAAAAGGAAAAGTGGCAAATGACAAAAAATGCCCTTGATTAGTTAGAAAATTTAGCCAACCGGTGACCGGCAATATTAAGCCCTCATTTGAAACAATCATGGCCGCTTCAGGCCATTATTTGAAACAAAATCAACTTCAAGCTCTTATTTAAAAAACTAAGAGCACTCATGGCCCTTTTTTGAAATTTTCCCTTCATTTTACATGAAACAGATGAAGGCTTAGCATTATTTCCAAAATTGTGAAGGCTAATGTCTTATTATGGTAATAATATAGATTCATTTTGTTTCGCAAAAAAATAATGATTTTAAAAAAATATTTTTTAAATAATTGCTTATGTCCCTTCAAAATTAATAAACGAAAAATATTTTCATCATTCATGAAAATATTTAGGTATAAATTGTTATTGATAATGAAAATATTTATCATTTGATTAACGATTTCAAATGGTACAGGCAATCATTCTTAGGACAAGTTAACTATAGTCCCTTCTCCTTTAACACCATGTGCACGCATTTTATGCCCCCTTGGGACAAGTTAACTATAGTCCAAAAATTGATCAATTATATCGCTCGAAATTATTAGATAATAAATAAATAATTTTATTATAAATAATAGTTTATGTCTAAATATTTTCGTAAGCGATAATACAAATTTTCATTCATTCATTTTTTAAGTAATATAAACAATCATTTTTATGAAAATATTATCCAAATTATTCATTTATCGCAAAACAAATGGAGCTCGAGAATGAATTCTTTTAACAAATATAATATTTCTCTTTTCCATGGGAAATATATAGTGCAAATCCTAAAACTTTCATTTCATATATTTAAGTCCTAAAACTTGTCAACTTTGTATACTCAAATTCTTCCATTATCTTCATGAATGGAAAACACCACAAGGCATTTTCTTTTATTGCTTTTTAAATCTTATGTAGCCGTTAATGCTATGAGGGTTTACTCCCAACACAAAAACAAAGTCGTTGCTTTGCCACCACACCAATATTTAGAAAAAATTAAAAGTTGAAAAGTAGTTTCTTAAAACTTAAAAAAGATTGAAATTTAATGTGAAATAATATTATTCTAAAAAGAAAAAAGGAAGGGAAGGTTGAAAATAAAAATAATGATCATTCTGACCCTACCGAACCACTCGCCAGCTTGGTGGTGGCACTGATGCCACCGCCATTGAGCAAGGGTAAGGCCGCCCTTGCCGCCATTAGCAAGCATGAGGACTCGCCCTCCTCTGAGCTAGCAGGGGTCTTGCCTTGGTCGGTGGTTGGGGAGCAACTCTCGTTACGGCTTGGATGAAGGACGGGCAATCGGCATCGCCTCCTACCATCCTACCGCTCTAGGATTCTTTTTTTCTTTTTTTTGATTTTGCCTTCTTTTTAAAAAAAATTATTTATTTCAGCTTTTCTTTAAAAATTTCTAATATGATGTTTCACGTGGTTTTAAGTTAAATCATTGAAATAATGACTAAAAAAAGTCAAGTGCAATTGTAAGATATAGAAAAGCCGCATGACCCACATGACGTTTTTTGTCCACTCAAAATTTGACGAAATTAATGAAAGGACTCAACCGCATTAAGTTAACAAATATAATGATTCGAATGCTGGACATGCAAATTTTAAATAAAAAGCGCATGAAATTGACAAGTTTTAAAATTGGCGATGAAATTTTCCCCTCTTCCTTAGCAAGAGTACTGGAATCGAGCTCCAGCTTCGCAAGCGAAAGACCAATTATCAGAAAATAGTTTGTTCAATAAGAATGAAAAATATAAACCCTAAAAATTCAATTTCTCAATTTCAAACAACGACAACGTTTCAAGGCTGAAATGGAAATAATTTTTCCTTCTGGCATTTCTCAAACATCGAATGTAGAATCGATTGGCGATTTTGGTAATATAGTTCCTAACATCCCAAATTACATTCCATATCTTTTGTGTTCTAGAAATTATTAACTAGACCTTATCTTATTTTAAGACATTACCTAATGTTATACTGAACTACCTTATATTACAAACCAAAATAGCTAATGTTACTAAAACCGCTTCAATCATAATCTGTGTCGAATACTTTAATTTTCAACATGTAATTAAGTTACCTAAGAAGACCTAATTGCATCAAATAAGCGGATAGCAATATTTGCTTGAAATGATCATAAGCTCAAGAATCCAACTCAATTTGTCACGTGATAAATAAAAATTATTAATTTTTTTCTCTATTTTGATTTCAATGAATAAACAGATCCTCTCACACACCTAGGTAATGTCGGTGTCAAAAACATATATCTGTTCCAGCTAGATTACAATAAATACCGAAATTGAGAGCCCATTTGGATCGCCTCATTAAACACAAAAAAAGAAAAAGAAGAAGAAGAATCGACATTATAATGAACATCCCAAAACAAATATATATCAGCTTCGCAGAATTAGAAAATTATGGTATAATTTTCATAAAAAGAAAAAAGCTCGAGGCGATTTATACTTGAAAAGAAGGGAAAAAAAAGAAGAAGTCATTAATGCCATATAAAAATTTGAAAATTTTTGAAATCGCTCCGAAAAATAACAAAAAAGCCCTTTTTTTGGGGGTCTCAGGCGACCTGTTATGGGAAAACAGATGGAATACGTCAGCATTCCGGCTGGAGATTTCTCTTCCCCCTTTCCGCTGCGTCTCGCCTGGCCGAAGCCGAAAAAGCGAAATCCCGAGAGGGCCCATCTTCCCCCTCCACGTGGGTTCAATGCCATGCAGCGGGCCCCGCAGCGACGTCGTCCCGCGTCACCTTCTCGCTCGCTTCCCGAAGCGAACGACAAAATCCTCCCCTCTCTCTCTCTCTCTCTCTCTCATTTGGTGGCGTTACGAGCGTTCGAGCGAAACACGAACACTCCCCCGAAGCACTCGCCTCCCCCTCCTCACTTCAAAAATTTCCCCAACTCTCTCTCTCTCTCTGTGTCGCTCTCCGTCGCCCTCACCGTCGCCGGACGGTACCGCCGAGCCTGCTGCGGTGGCCGGAATTCGCAATGGGAGCCAGCCGGAAGCTTCAGGCGGAGATCGACCGCGTGCTGAAGAAGGTCCAGGAAGGCGTCGAGGTCTTCGACGGCATATGGAACAAGGTGAGAGCGCGCGCGCAGACGATCGCTCCTCCCTCCCTAGCCCGCTCGCTCCGGAATTCCCCTTCGCCTTTCGGTTCTTTTCCTCCTCTTGCGATCGGAACGTGCGCTCGTTCGGCTGATCGCTGCGTTGAAATTTCTTTTTTCTTTTTTCGTTCGTCTTCCTCGTCTGCCTTGGGCTGCAGGTTTACGACGCGGACAATATGAACCAGAAGGAGAAGCTGGAGGCGGAGCTGAAGAAGGAGATTAAGAAGTTGCAGAGGTACCGCGACCAGATTAAGACGTGGACGCAGTCGAGTGAGATCAAGGATAAGAAGGTCTGTCTCTCTCCCTTCTCCTACTCTTGAGCTCGCGTTCGTCCTCGATCATCGTCGTTTTTTATGTGATCAGTGATCATCCTGCGGCCATTTCTGTTTCGATCGTGACATTATCATCGGCCTCGTTTAGTTTGTCGTTGGCTGCCGGTTGTTGTAACAGTGTGCATGCAGAGTGGCTATGTCGTGCGTCCAGAACAGTCGCCCTCGCGTTTGGAGTTTTCGTGCTGGCTAATTTTTTTAGCCTTTGATTATTCGTGGTGTAATTCTTTTTTCGCGCATTTCATAACACTTTGATTTCATAAGTTGTAGATGGTCCAGAGACTTTTGTCGGCATGACTCTGTACTCTGTTTGATTTAGTGTCATGATCTTTTCAAACGGGGTTATGCATTTGATCCCGGGGAATGGCTTTGCATATTGATGTATGATATATGACATCTGCTATCCTGGAAATCAACTTTTATATTAATTTGTCCTCCTAGATTCAGATGGATGTGAATTGAGGTGGCATGTGATGATCTTAGGGCAGAGCAGCCGTGGTGAATGTTAACGCGGAATCGTATTTTAGTTGAAGCTACTTGAAGTTCAGTTGGGGTAAATATATTGCTTCTGTAGTAAGGTTGGCAACTAGTAGTCTTTGGTAGATGTATATGAAGCATAGTGTGGGCCATATGTCCATAAGAGCATCTACAATGGTTATTGACCTGACTTTTTTGTCATTCCGTGGCCAGTGGGTTACCCATTCCACAAAGTTCATAGGTTTTCTGTAGGCAGCTTCTGTTTTCAAAGTTTAACGTTCTTTCTGAGTAACCGTTTTTTGTGTGTTAGTTTTGGCATTTCCCATGTCATGGGAAAAGGATTGGTAATTTGATAGCTCTTTTGTTTCACAAGTTTTGGTAGTTCTCAAAATTGTCTAAGTTCAATCAAATTCTGTAGTAATTCAGCATTTAATGTAGATAACAGGAAGCATTGCTGACTTTGTTGGAAAATAAGCTTCTCAGCTATGGTAATAAGATCATGCTGGAGATTTATCAGCTACTTCTTCCTTCCAAGACTTCATTGTGAAATCTTCATCCAGTGATATTGACGCCATTTTTTGCATCTCTCTCTCTCTCACACATGCACGCATGTCGAGTCACACTTTTGCTCTCAGCCATAAAAGATCTGCTGTTCTATTGAAAAGTGCATTTTTATAGCTGCCTGCGAAAAATGAATTTTTCATTGTTCGTTACATATATCAGAAATGGTCTTTATATGGCATTGGCCAAGCATCTATTACTCAACCCAGATTGTAAGATAACATTGAGTGATAGCTTAATTTCCAATTCCTAATATCTGCGTTTATCACTGAATTTAACTAATATCCACTTCATCAGATTTCAACAAGGCACAAATTAATTCGAAGTGCAATTCCGGTTCCTTGCTCTTACAAGGGGTATATGATAAATGTTACAAAGAATCTTTTCTGTCATGTCAGAGGTCCGACTGGAAATAATCTTAAATTATCGAAGTATCTCTCATCGATAAGATGAGACTTCCCCACAACGTACCAGGCTATCGAAATATCTCAAATCACTTGCATTTGAGGTTTAAAATGGCCTTGTGTACATGTAGTACTCTTCCACCTAATAGTTTAAGCTTTTGGGCTTGAATGTACTAACATTGGACTCAGGTCAAGTTTCAATTTCTCTTGATTTTCTTTGAATTGCCAAGAAAATGATTGGAAATGTCATCAGCTTCTAGGGATAGTAGGAGCTCCAGTTGCTCCAACCACTCCACTGGACTAGGAGAATCCCACTTCATTGGTTGCATGTGGATCCTTGTTGATTTTGTCCACCATTCTCCAACTCTATTCTTGTCAGACGATGTCATTCTGGTTTGCACATGAGGAGGGGAGTTAAAGTACCCCGCATTGCTAGCATATTGGATTCACATATGTGTGGTATTTCTTCACTAAATAACTTTAAGTTTTCATGATATACTAAGATAAGTTAATTAGAGTATTGTTAGATTCCATGCCAAATAAAAGTAGCTACAACTTCTATTATGACTGGACTTAAGGCTTGTAAATGCAAGCAACTAAATTTGCTTTACATGAGGAATTGCGAGTAGTGGAGAGCATGATTTAGAGTTTTGTCTAGAGGGAGAAACTAGGAGCTAAGATGTCATTTTTCTGAGCTGTGCATGATAAGCCAGAGTAAGGTTGTGTTTTAGTTATTAGTGTTTAGTTGCTTCCATTTCCCCTAAGATTTAAGTAAGCAATGAGTATGGATTGCACAATATCATTAACTATGGCATCCTCTGCTAATTAATTTTATCAACTAGGTAAATATTTCTTTAGCATTCTTTTTGCTTCAACTTTTCTAGATAAAGTAGATATAGAGTTGGAGGTGTTTTACCAGGGCACAAGGAGCTTTAATTTTGTATATTGACATGCTTATTGAGTAGACTAAGAGAATTAAATTGTGGTGGTTTTTGAAGAAGCATTTATGTAAGATATTCATAGGTTTATGTTTCATGATTAGTAACTCATATAGGATGGCGTATTTGTTGGTTGAAGACTGGAAATTGGCTGGACAGTGAAGAGCATGCATCACTGATTACTACAGACAACATTAACTAAACATTTATTCCTCCTCAATTTTCTTGTAAATATTTTCAGTTTTCACATAGGTTTTGAAGCCAAAGATACACCAAGTACTGGTACTTGCCTTGAAATTTCCGTTCTGCACCTTAGCACTTACATAGTATGACGCCAGTAATTTTAATAATGTCCAATCATTTTATCAAGTTCTTTTAAAAAAATCTCTCCCACAAAGCAAAAGAAAAATTTTAGCACAATTGTCATTTTATTTGGTAGTTTTTTTATAATAAGGAGGAAATACAGTCACGACAATGCAAATGAATTACGCCCTTTAAGCTTCTTAGAAGAGTTAGAAGATAATAGTGGAAAACCTGGAAAATATCCTGCTTCACTTAGCCCATTTTGGTGCAAAGATGTCTGCAAGTCCAATTGAAAGATCAAAATGATTTTATTCCATAATAATGATAATCCTGATATTTGTATAAATGAAATTAGTGCTTCATTAATACAAGGTTCCTTGCTTTATAAATAATCGGATATAGCATTAGTTCTGCAATGGGTGTGCTAAATCAAGTGATGCCATAGTAAATGAAATGATAAATATGATACTTTTGCAGTTTCTTTTCTTTAAGATGGTCTACAATGCCTGTATTTCTGAGTGCACGTATTGGTGCTGTGCTTTGAAGTTGATGATGTTCATTACAAAAGTAAAAGTCTATCACTATTGTACTCTGTATTGTCCATCATGCTGCATTACCGTTCCTTTTGTCTGCTGAGTGTATGTATCATCTACAGTATTCCTCTTTCTTTGCATGGTGGTCTTTTCATTGTAACATTGGTACTTTTAGCCAAAGTCATTTATTAAGTTAGTTGACTATAACAAACTTTCTTTTGTTGATCTAGGTCAGTGCCTCTTATGAGCAGTCTCTGGTGGATGCCCGAAAACTCATCGAGCGGGAAATGGAGAGATTTAAGATCTGCGAGAAGGAAACAAAGACAAAAGCATTTTCTAAAGAAGGCCTTGGTCAACAACCTAGAACTGTAAGAATTGCAGACTTGCATTGCCCTTTTGCATGGCGTTCAAAAGAACCTGTCCTCTCCTGGTGGGACATAAGGTTACTTTGGCTATATATACAAAATTTTAAATATACTCTTCTTAATCCTAGTAGATAAGCTTCATGACTTATTTCTGGGCATTTGTTTTCTGTTTTTAGCTAATGTTCAAAGTATTAATGCACCTTTTGTCTACTTGATGTAATCTCTTTCTGAAAAGAAAAGAACTTGAGAAATCTCAGAGGCAGTGGCTGTTTTAAGTTTTGATGAATGTCTGTTATTACCACAATTTTTACTATATGAAAAAATTAATTCAGGTTGAAAAGAAGGAGTCACTAGTAATACAGGGAACTTGCTGTTGAACTAAATTTGAAGAAACTCTGTATTCTATTATCCTCTCTTTGAATTCTCTCCTGAAATTGCTCTAGTCAGTGTTTTCTTCTCTATTATTTTTTATAATACTTCATGGCAGTTCTCCTTTTGGTTGCTATAAAGATAAGGATGCTTGAAGGACATGTTTGATGTTCAAGTCTATTATGCTTTGTTTGTGGAACATGGAGGGTAGGAAAGAGGGAGGGGGGGGGGGGGGGGGGGGAGAATTCAAAATCTTCCTCAGTTTCTCCTCATAGAAATCTTAAGATTTTCCCATTTTCTACACCCACTGCCCCTTTTTCCGGCCCTCCTCTTCTTCCAAACAAAGCATTGATTTTACTTTTCTTGGCCTGCCCATAATTCCATTTGAACGAGAATGGACATTTAGTTGCTTAATTCAGCCCCAGTAATATTAGTGTGTTCGCTTACCTTTCATCTTCTCACAATAGGATCCAAAGGAGAAAGCTAAGTCAGAGACAAGGGATTGGATAAACAATGTGGTAAGGGATTAATCTTTGGTTCCTTTATTTTTCCATTATGCTTCAACACCTGAAAAAAATAATTCGTGTGAAAATGCTACTTGCCTCTTAGATCTATATGCAGTACTCTCCTAAAGAACTTTTAACTCTCTCCTTGGACAGGTTGGCGAGTTGGAAACCCAGATTGATATTTTTGAAGCCGAGATTGAGGGGCTTTTTGTGAAGAAAGGAAAGACAAGGCCTCCTAGACTGGTAGGAACAAAAAGGGAAAGTCCAGTATTTTGTTAGTCATTTAGCTGAGCGTCAATTCACTTGGTTAATATTGCTCTCTTACAGACACATTTAGAGACATCCATTGCTCGCCATAAGGCTCATATTATGAAGTTGGAATTGATTTTGAGGCTGCTGGATAATGATGAATTGATTCCTGAGCAAGTCAATGATATCAAAGACTTTTTGGACGACTATGTGGAACGAAATCAGGTTAATTTTCAGTTTCTTCTGCTGTTCATATTTGCATGGACTTGGCTGCTAATATGGCAGCATTGACCCTCCAGCATTACAAATATGAGACGCTGCAGTACCACCATGTAACATTGGACATGCTAATAAAAACATTTTGCTACCCTGTTCTTTCACTTTGTTTTCTTTTAAAGAAGAATATCGCATGAACTGGAGATAGGATTGTTAGTGTACACAAAGGTAAACTATGCTTAAACACAGTCATGCTGTTGCATTTTTAAAAGAATGCAGGTAATGCTTGCAGACTTTATTAGCTTATGCATGGTTTATTCCATTGAATAGTATTCAGATAGTTTGTAACTCATTTCATTAGACTGAATTGGGGATGTTATGATGTTTTGGCAAGGTCATTTGGAGAAGCAATAATTTTTCAATCAAGTAAATTTTACAGATGCAGTATTTATCTATGATTTTCTTTAAACAACAATACCTTTTGAATTTGTATTGAACCAAAGAAATTTTTTTGCTCTCTTCCATATTCTTAAGAAGACACCATTTTCCTCAGTTAATGCATCTATTTGTAATGGACTAGCATCTCCTATAATACTTGATCTTTTTCTTTGGTGCCCTTATTGGATACAATTGTTAATGTTACAGGAATTTTCAGTCTGTGGGCAAAAGTTGTATTTATATGTCACTTTTGTATAATGAGTGCTGTGAAACCAGTTAATGGGACAATTGTTGATAAATTAAGTAGCCCTGGAGCACCAACTGTTACAAGATCTGCAGTGCTTGCATTATATAATGAATTGTTTATGCACAGTATCCAATTGCACTTCTGTCTGATTTGTGGCTGCCAACTCATGTCATATAGCAAAGTAAATATTTTTGAAAATAGTAGTTCGGAAAGCATATGAATGAAGTAGCAATTTATGTTTCCTACTTGGATGCACTACAGTACCTACCTGGCCATTTTTTTTCTCGATAAAGATTTATGCTTTGCTAATATAACAACCTAGTTTGGAGACATTGGAGCCTAGTCATTTTCTGAATAAGACAATTGCAGATAGCTCTGACAACTTTATCTGATACTGTAATTTTAGTCCATGTTTAAGGTGTTCTGCAGGTTTCTAATATAACTCGGACAAATAAGTCCTTGCTTTAAGTTGATATATATTCATTTTGTTGTTCACACTGGACAACTATCTCTGCAGGATGACTTTGATGAATTTGGTGATGTAGATGAGTTTTACAACTCATTACCATTGGATAAGGTGGAAACTCTTGAAGAGCTGGTTATCCTTGGTCCTCCTGGTCTCTTGAAGGTGTAGTAGCCATGCTATTAATATTTTTCAAGCTTCAGGATGATTTTCTTTTTCTTTTTTCTGTTTTGAGGTGCTGCACTATGAATAATGCAGGCAGCCATTGATGCAAAAGGTTTAAATCCATTTCCTTTTCTTTGCTCATAACATGGTGTATCTGGATAGATCTTCATGTTTGTCAAGTGTTGTTATTTCTTTAGAAAATGGCAGACATTTCCATTTCTTTGCTCCAGGATATGAGATACTCTAATACCTTGAAAATATGTGACTGAAGACAATCTATTGTTTGACAGGGGACACCACTTCCGAGCTTGAAGAGTTCTCCAATGACAGCAGCATCTCACCTGGTGGTAAATCTTTATTATTCTATTTTCAACTTGATGACAGGAATGTAGATTATATGATAAAGCCATGAATATGCTGCTGAAGTTTTGCTTCTTTCCAAAAAATATCCGTGCTTCTCCTTTATTTAAATGTTGCCTGCTGATTATTTCTTCTTCAGGCTACTACTACAACTGCTAATCAAGAAGAAGGTTCCTTGGTCCAAGAGAAAGTTGAAGACACAAGCTCTAAAGATGTCAATTCAGATATTACTGCAGGAATTCAGCCAACCAACACTAGTACCATAACTTATGCTGTTTCAACACCTATGGGAATTCACGCTGATTCTGTTTCAACAAATATTCTTTCTCATAGCACATCTGGTGTATCAACTGCTTCAACAGATTGTGGTGTCCCGGAAAATGAAGGTTCCGCCAATTCATCGGCCTTAAATTTTTCTACTTCAGGCAAGGAGGTAGAAAACGTGAACTTCCCGGGTCATCAACCGTCTCCCTCTCTTAATGAGGCTGGGATTTTGAGTGGAATGGCTGGGGGTGCTCTATTCAGTCAATTGTCATCTAGTATAACTTCAGCCGACATGCTTTCTAGTAGTGGAACCAATATTTTGGCCTCTTCTACTTTGGACATAGCAAAGAGGAATAATTTAGAAGCTGAGGAAAGACTTGGAAATAGTGGAACAATGCAGTCTCTAGTGTCCCCATTGGACAATAGAATCTTCTTACCTCAGGGGCTGAAGGCTAATGAGGTAACTGGATTTGTTGATTCTGGTAGCGGTGCTGAGGGTTCATCTAAGGCTGGCAGGATTTTTTCACCTCCTGTAATTACTGGCATGGAGTGGATACCTAGATTTTCTTTTAACCAGAATCAATCGGTATGCTATTGTGTACCTTTTTCAATGCTTGACTGGGTGTTATATAACTTTTGAATTCTTAATTATGCATTGCCGACTCATGTTCCCAATATGCAACTGTAAAGTTTCTCCAATTTGATTGTACGGCAGAAATCTATCATGTGCATGCCAGCCCATTTATTTTTTTTCAGTTTATTGTCAACTGAATCCTTAGGTTCATATCATTTTGCATGTGTGGAAGACTTTGCTCTGCGGTTGTGCAAGAATTTAAAACTTACTTTTGATGTCTGATCATCTGTCTGTCTCACATAGTGTAGATATCTGTATAGCCACTTTTGAGTACAGGGCTATTAGCTTGTATTTGATCTTTGTTTGAGAGTAATGCAAGATATTATCTCAGACTCAGCTTTCGTTTATCTCTTGCTGTCTTTATCTACCACATTTGAAGCATATTTACACCCGTTGTATGTTTGTAATGTTGGTAGTTTAGGTCAGAATTTGTCCCTCTTTCTTTTCTTGAAGGTGGTGAAATATATGTATCTTACCACATCCGCTTCACCATAGTAATTACTTATCCTCAGAATAAATAATCCAAAATCATCAGCAGTGGTAACCACCAGAGACACTCTTGGAGAACTTTTTCACAAACAAAGGCATCCCTTGAGGTTGCTTTTCTTGTGCCAGACGATATGGGGAGTTATTAGCCATAAATGATTTGAGAAGGGTTGTATGGTAGTCAAAAGAACTATAGTCAGCACGATCCATGGAACTTGTTACTCTATTGTCCATTGGCTAGAGTCAGGAAAGTGGACCGGTTATGGCTTATTCTCTCCATGCAGAACTTTGGTATGCAAAAGTGTTCCCAGAAGTTAAAGAAAAATGGAAAGAAATTTTTTCCATAATCCTCTCTCTACTTTTTTCTATAAGGAGAGCATGATGTCAGAGGTTCGAGCAGGAAAGAGACATAATTAGAGAAAGATGGTTAGGCAGCCCTTATTGGGTTGGTTACTGAGCATTTTGTATAAAGACAGGCTACCACTGTGAGGGCTGGCATTCCCTTGATGCTTGTTTAATATAAATGCTCACAGAGCTTGCTGTTCTACATTCTACCAGGGGCAGGCTCGCGGGAGAACTGAAATAGCCCCTGATCAAAGGGAGAAATTTTTACAGCGTTTCCAACAAATGCAGCAACAAGGTCACAGCATCTTTTTGGGCATGCCTCCCTTGGTTGGAGGAAATCAGAAGCAGTTTTCTGCACAACAGCAAGGCCCACCCTTGCAGCAGGTTCTTCCTTCTTGATTAATTTTGTCTGCTCTTTTTTTCATATGTTAATGATCTCTGTATGGATTACACCTATCAGATACTGTTCCCTCAATAGTGAGTATATTAGGACACGATCTTCAGTTATCTCTGGAAATAAGTTGTTCTATGATAGATTTGAATCTCTCTCTGGTACTCGGTGGACACAACCACTGTGCATTTGACAGTAATTTATGTTGGATAATTTTTTGTATTTTTAACCATACTGATTAAAATAATCAACCCACACGAGTAACCACAGGTATTGCCTTTTGATTACCGAAAATACACTGGGATCAATTGTTCACATGCCATGTGGGCATATTGAGCATAACAATATACTTCACATTATGTACTAGGGCTGAAACAGTTATACTTCAACCTGTCATTTCATGCTATTGTGCTGTATGAATGAGGTTGCCATACGTTTCTTGAATGTTTGCTGTCTATCAAATCAAGATCACCTATAACATGGGGGAAAACCCTCCCTTTAGAAAAGACAGGCTTATTAGTGTTTCCAACCTTCTTCCTATTTCCCAAAACACCCTTGTCTCTGGTTAAATCTTATGGGTTATTTGAACTTTGCTAAAGCAACCGACACACAATAGCACTCTTATGTGTATTACAACTTTCCCACACTTAGATCGCTTTGAGGTGATATTTATCACCTGCTGAAGTCATTTTACCAGATACCTCGTTATTAGTCATGAGTAACATTGTCTTGTCAATTTCTGTACTAGCTATTAAGCCAGCACTTGAATTTAGTATCAGCCCCCAATAAGTCCATCTTATACTTGCCATCTATTCCACTTTATTAATGCCTATCAAGGATACAATTGTATATTCTATCCCTGACTTGAAGTAGGATCAGTGTATTCAGTGTTATCGTGAGACAGTGTTTACTTAACAGTTTGCAAGCATTTCAAATGCTCTAATTTTGTGTTTGTTGAAGTATTATCCCACATCAATTGACAACGGGTCTTAAATGCTCTTTATATCCATGTGGTCTCCTTCCACCTATTAGCTTAAGCTTTTGAATTGGACTTTCTAACATGGTATTAGAACCAGGTTATCCTTTACACAAAGGTACGTGGTAAAAATTCCACGCGAATGTGTGTAGTCAAAATTTCATGTGCAATTCATAATTTAACTTGCATGTGAGAGGGTTGTTAAAGTGTTATCCCACATCAATTGACAACGGGTCTTAAACGCTCTTAATATTTATGTGGTCTCCTTCCACCTATTAGCTTAAGCTTTTGGGTTGGACTTTCTAAAGGTGTTGTACTGTTTATTAATTGTCCCATACAAGCAGCATGTCTTTTTTTTGGTCATTTTAGGCTTTGTTCTGAAGCTCAATTACTTTTTTCTATATCCTTTCTACAAAACTGTGCAGTTCAATTCTCAAAGCTCACCCATCTCTCCTCAAGTCAGTATAGGGCTTGGATTACAAATGCCAGGTCTTAACACTGTATCTGGCTTGGCTCTGCCACAACAACTGGGTTCCATCCATCAACGGTTCAGTCAGCAATCTTTTGCACTTTCAGGTCCAAGAGATTCCGGTATGTAGCTGTTATTTGCAACAATATAGATTACTATTTTATATTAGAGGTTCTGAATCATTGGAGACAGGTAATGGCTCCAATTTCTGGAATTTGATCTTGTCTTTTCGGGCTTTAGCTCTGGGAGGAAGGGCCTGCTTTGTAGCCATTGGGTCATGAACATTCATAGTTGCTATCTGTATACTGTTGCTGGTCTGCATGTTTGTGCATGGAGGCATGGAGCTTTATTATTCAATTTAGAAACTCAATTTGAATATTCCTAAATGGTTAGGACTGCATGTAGGCAGCCTGACACAATCTTGAATACTACTTCTGTGAAAGGATGTAATGAGAAATATTAACAGTATGGAACAGACTGTCTCTTTGTTATCCATACTTATATAATATATTGTCAGTCATACAAGTGTTTGATTCATTGCCCATTTCTTCAGATTATTTTCTTTTTCCCCATAACTGGACTTATTAAATGAAGTCTTGTCACTTCAATTGCGAATCCCGCAAAGCTATCAACTGGTATTACTATTGTTTGATCAAATGTGAAACTAGTATGCTGATTGTTTAATGCATAATGAGGATACTTGACGAATTAACTTCATGTAATATTTTTGCCTCAAGGAGTTTAAGATTCCCAAGTTACTTTTTTCTGATCCAAATGCTGATAATATGCCTGGCATCTTATATCAAACTCACAATTTTGGTACATCCTTTTCAAAAGGTAATTTACCTCTTAAAACCCATCGATAGTCAAATGGTAAACCCATATCTGTACTACAGCTTTAAACTATTGCTACATTATATGTTCTATTTTTTCATCAGATAATCAATTGTGCATACAAAGACCTTCCAACTCTTCTTCACAGAGCAATTCTTAATCTACATCTATTAAATACTCCAACCATCCACTGTTTTTTGTAATTTTGTGTGTTTGGAGGGATTCATGTTTTCAGCCTTTTTTTCTGTTTGTTTGTGTGGAGAGCCTTGTGCAGCAGGACTCCCTTTTCTACTTTTTAATGATGAATTTCCAAACTTTCAAACATAAATGAGTTTCTAAAATCATGTTTTCTCAACATTTTTTTCTTTGTTTGGCAACGAAAGTGAAATGTTTGTATTTGACCTTTTTATTTCCTCATGTTGATGAAAAACCTCAGGTAACATTGGTTGTGAGGCCACTTGATTTACTTTTTCAGCCTTGTTCTGCTAGAATGCTTCAGCAAGGTCAAACTCCAATTGGAGTTGTTTAAGATCAGTTGTCGATGTGGTTTACTTTCAATATATTTTCGTCAGCTTGTATTGCAAACCAGAGTTATTTGACCAGGCATGCATCATGCAGAAGTTGGCAATGGGAAAATTCTGGAGCAGCTGGGGGAGCAGAATCTACCCGATTATTCAGGTGCTGATTCTGCCGTTAGGTCTGGAGTGGACAAGAATACAATGAATGAGGATGATCTGATATTCTCACAAGCATCAGATGTAAGTTATACATTTCAACATTGATGAAGCAGCTTTACTTTTCAATCTTCTGTCTGTTTTTCCCAGAAATAGAATGCCCTTTTGTATATTTCTTTTAAGATCAGTAAAGTCGTGTGAAGTTTTGGTGTCGACTATCTAGAGCATAATACTTCTCATCTGAAGTCATACACAATCTAATTGGAGCCATGTGGTTAAGCATTTAAGTGATTTATCCAAGTGTCTGGCTTTCTTATTTCATCATGCTGGGCCACTGATTGGCATCTGGTTTATCGATACAACAAAGTCATGTTGTCTGGCAGATTATCTAATGGCCTCCAATGTATGGCTTTTCTCATGGTGGCTTGCGTCCCCATTTTTCTTGTTTATCTTCCCCTTGCCCCTGTGGATTGCTTGTGCTGTATCAAGCTATTGCATCACTGTTGAGGTTTAAATGCTTCTAGCTTCACAAGTCTTAAAAAAGGACAACGATTTTTGTTTCAAAGAACTTGTTTCGGTAGACCTTAAGCAACCGTAGTATAGTTTTGACAATGCGATAGTTCAAAAGATACTACTGTGAATCGCTTGTTCATAATATTCTTGTGCCATGGACCCTTGGAGGTTTCAATTTGGTATTTGGGCTGCAAGAGGTGAACTTGCTAACATCAATGGTGCATTGCCTTATAATGTATTCTGTTTTTGGGATGATGCAGTACGATATATGCTTAAGTGCTAGGAACCTTATCACAAAAGTTTGAATTTATTTGGTATTAATTATTTAGCCGTAGATGGATCATATCCAATCATACATATACCTGGCGTAATATGGGTAATAGAATCAATACTTAGGACCTTAGATTCATAAGATACAGGAATTATATCCGAGAATTCTGTCCTTCTCTTAATGGCATCTAATCTTTTGGTTTTGTTGGCTATTCACTTTATTTAGTTGCTACTGAAGTCAGAATCCTGATCAAGTTGACTATGGTTGAACTTGTGTGCTCCCTGATACAACATGAACGTATGATTTTAAACTGAATGATTAGTGAAATAACCTGGTAAGTTAGGTGGGGACTCTGGTCGGTCGGTTTAAGTGCAGACTTGTGACTCAGCATTGGGTGGGCAGGGGTTCATGACAAGTGGACATGAACTTTAACCAAGCGAACATTAGTTAGCCAACCATGAATTCCTGAACTGTAGAGGGAACCATCTGAGGGGGCAATGTTAATTCTTTCTGAGGAGAATTCTTACCTGGCTGCTGCTCACCTCTTGGTACCATATCAGCTGGTTTCACATGTAAAGAGTCTAATGGATTGGATTATTAACTGTGGTAAGATTGATCTGAAGCTGTGCATCTTGCGATCTAGTTCTCTTGATTAAGTGTTTCTGATGTTTCTTGATCTTCATACATGTGCTAACTCCTGGTTTATATTTTGAATGCTTCGACAGTATCACCTAAACACAACTGCACCAACATCCATGTGCATCTAATGTATATGCATACATGTTCGCATAAGTTTTGGTGGTATTCATGGCATGAACATAGGTTCTTGTGTCTGTTTGATGCCACAGGCTGGATTAGTGGGCTCTTTTGCGGAGCCTGCTCAGGTTCCTAGAGATACTGACCTATCCCCTGGGCAACCTTATCGGCCCACTCAACCTTCTCGAAACCTTGGGTTAATTGGGCAAAGGAGTATCTCTGACCTGGGTGCTGTTGGTGATAATTTTGGTTCAAGTTTCGGTCGTAAAGGCTATCATGATCAGACATACAATCAGGCAATGCTTGAGGCTGCATTTCATAACCTTCCTCAACCAAAGGACTCAGACAGGGCAAGGAGTTATATACCTGTGTTATACAGTTTTATGTTACGTTGTGTTCATAAAACTTACAGTAATTCTAGTATATGCTCATAAAATGATCTATATGTTTGTCTACTACAGAGGCTTCCTGTTGACACGCCTCCTAGCTTTCCTCAAGTACAAGCGCCCATCGTGAAGACAAAAGCTTTTTGGGAACAATTAGGCAGGGACCCTTGTTCTGTGGATACCCTTTTCTTTGCATTTTACTATCAACAGGTATCTCCTTATATAGATGATATATTTTTTGACGCCTTACATGTGCACACCCTAGAACGGGTACTTTCTTGAGTCTTCCCCTTCCATAAGGTAATACTTTCTCTGATTCACTCAATCGTAACTTGCTGGAATGGTGTTCTGCAGAATACTTTTCAACAATCTATGGCTGCAAAGGAGTTGAAGAAGCAATCTTGGAGATATCACAAGAAACACAACACATGGTTTCAGCGGCATGAGGAGCCAACAGTAGCCACAGCTCAATATGAACAGGGGAGTTACATTTATTTTGACTTTCATGCTTCAGAAGACAACACACAGCCTGGATGGTAAGTTTGATTGACTTGCAAGTCACACACCTGCTCTATCTTGTAACATTTACTCGGTAAATAACATGCATATTATCAGGACCATAGAAAACCGTTGTATCAGCCATTCATCTTTGGAATGGTATAAGAGGAAGTTGATTAAAGGGGTTCTGACCCCAAGGGTTTGCTCAAGTGGTAAACATGTCCATTTTCCTCGCTCATGGATTTCGTTTAAATCCCCATGCTTGCACATCTTCTTGAGACCACACCCAGGAGATCGGACCTTTGTGTCTCCAGTAATTAGGCAGTATGTATGGGAGGGGAGAATGTTACACCTGATGGAGATTACTTGGATGCTTAAAGAACCCTGGACACCCATTGATATCGACAAAAAGGAAAAGATTATAGAGGTCCCATGCAATGTGCAGATAGTTATATCCTTATCAAATGTAAATTTCGACCCAAATATTGTCAGTGAGAAAATTTTGTAGAACTATTTCTGTGAGAGCAATGTGATTAAAGATAGGCATATACTATTCACATGCAATAGATGAATCAGATATCTTCTTGGTTTGCCTATGTCATAGTCCACCTGGCTTTAATATTGTAAGCAAATAGATTCCCATTGCTCACACTTGTATAGTAATTAGAGTTTGATTGAAGTTCTTGACTCATGAAAGTCTGTCTTTTATTATACCACGTCTGCTTTTTGCATTTGCCTCCACATGCTTTTGGGATGAAGTCTGCGAGCAACATGCTGAAATAAAATCTTTACGTCTTCCTATTTGTCAGAAATTTTGTTTTAATTTTGATATTTTATACCCTTAGGGAGTGCGTGCATGCCTGTGTTACGCAAGGCACGTGCCTGAACATGCTCGGCTGGTCAGTCTGCCTGAGCCTCGTATTTTCAGTGCATGTTTGTGCCACTGTTTTCTACAAGTCTCAATTAAGATGTTATGTTGATTTCCAAGCCATAAATAGTTTGGAAAAATGCAAGATGGAACTTTTACTGACTGTTTGCATGCCTTCATCAATTTGATTTCCAGGTGCCAGAGGATCAAGAAGGACTTCACATTTGACTACCGTTACCTTGAAGACGACCTAGTATTATAGGTGACCAGTGGTTATCAACCCTGACTTCATTGTTAGTGTCATACTAATTTTACTGGTAATTTTCAATAGCCCTTCTGTTTTTGTTAATTTACAGACACAGTGTCGTTCTTTTTACATTTTTAAGCTCCACTCTATGACATTTGCTTTCCCTGCCCTTGCTTACACAACCTTCGGCTTTGCCAGTGCAGATAGCCAGAAACATACCGTGTCCTCATGTGCATTACAATCCAGTTGCAGGTTTACTGCTACATTGAGATTCTTAGCTTTCTCCTTTTTCCTTGGACCATTTGAGTTTCTCGGGATGCCAAAATGCCATCCCTTTTCACAGCAACTATTATCCTCATCTCAGGACCGTTCTGTAAATTTGATCTCCGTGTCCTTATGCCCTTATATGACAAATAGTTCTATCAGTTACCCTCACTTTAAACTTTCTCTGGACAGCTTGAATTGGAGGGAGAAACTTTTCTGTTTTTTTTTTTTTTTTACTTGAATCCTCCATCATTCACATATTTACCTGTGGCCCGTGATAATGATTTCCTGAAGATCATTTGCCGAAATCTTGTTTCTCATATGTATCGAAATTAGGTTGGCTTGGTCGCTAAATGCGCCAAGATACACCTTCTGATCCAAAGGACTAGATAAACGGCCTCGGTATGTTTGACTTACATCCTGAGAAAAACGTCACTTGCCAAGCCTGCCGTCTCTAATTTGGTGGTAATATGACAGAAGTAACTACCAAATTAGAGTGGATCGAGGCTGCATAAATTGGCTCGGGGTAACTGTTGGTGTTCAGTTATTCACCGGTGCGCCATTTTTGTAATTTGAAGCTGGCATTTATGTTGCCAACATTTTTCTTGTGGAAATTCCGGGAAGTAGGAAACATACAAGGTCTGCGTGCTTTCTTCCTGCAGATGCATAAAACTAAAACATGGTCAGTCAACAATACGTACTGGCAGGTTGCTCTTTGTTCCATGGGTTAAAATATAAAACATCGTTTCATGTTGGTAAATCAATGATAAAGTCGGCAGCTTTTCACGCGCAATTTTTGACCGGCAATTTGTTTTGTCCATCACATGATATGTTATTAAAGTTACCAACATGTCAGTTTCATTAATTAGGTAGTCAGTGGAGTGATCCAAGACTTTGTTTTTGAGCTAAAGATCTCAAATTCGATGTTTATCCTTGGTCTTAAAAACCCTAATATTCTAGAAAGGAAAAGTTTGGGCTTAGGTGTATCACAGGTCTTGGACATGTTGTTGGTCTTAGGCATCCTTGCTTTGTGTCTGGTGAGTTGCGGTGATGCACTCATCCAATGGACTATTGCTGCTTTGTCGATATCTTCACATTCCACTAATGAGTGAGAAAGGCCCCAACCTCGTCTAAGTCCTTTCATATACACGATAATAAAAAATAATAAAAACTACCAACGAAATTTGAAAGGACTTTTCAATAAAAGAAAATTATACGAAATTGTCATCTCTTATTTAATAAGTTTAATATGCCAGTAATCAACTCTATTAATGTTGGAAAATTGAAAAAAGCCAAATAAACATCGTTAAGTGACAAAAATTATAATATATAATTGCGTAAAATTTGAGTCATTCTAACACATTAGTAACCTTAATCAATTGGGTTCTACTAGCTTTAATGAGTCTCTCAAAACAATATTAATCATGTAGATTCTACCATAACTCACACAAAACAATTATGCCCGTGTTTTCATTCTACGTGAGTTACATTTCACTTCCCATGAAATTATCATTCTATCTATTTTTTAAAAATCATTACTCAAAGGATTCAATTCAAGAGTGCACATCATTTATTTATCAAGTAAAGAGAGACATTTATTAATTCAAGATAAATTTCATAAAAATCAAAGCATCTGGTGGAATGAAATTAAAAATTCAGAGCCGATAAACTTTAAATTCCGACATGAAATTTCTATGCCTATAGGATATTTGCACCAAGAGCAGCAGCCCATCATCACATCTCGCGCGCCTCTCTGTACGAAGAAGCCCGGCCACAACGGCTCTGTCGGTCGCCCCGGCCCCCGCCCCCGCCACCGCCGACGCCGACCACCCACCTAAAAAGTTGATATAGTTGGATTCTGCAGGCATCAATGTCGTCCAATTACGCAATCTGAGACTCCTTGTAAACAGTGAATCAGAGAGAGAGAGAGACTTGGCAAAGCTTGAATTCATGCAACGTGTGACTTCACCAGAGGGAGAGGAAGAGAGAGAGTCCACTATCCCTCAAAAGCTCCGCCTCTCTCTCTCTCTCTCTGACTATCTGACAACTCAGTTCCATTTTTTCCTGACTTTCACACTATCCGAAGCAGAAAGGCTGGCAAATATCACAGACAGTGACAGAGAAGTTCGAAAAGGATGGGTGGTGGGACAAAGCCCCCCTTCTTTCTCTTCCTCCTACGTGCCCCTAAAAATATATATATATATATATATTGAAAGTTATAAAATTCATCCATAAAATTTAATTTAATTTTAATATTTTCAAATAGTATAATTAAACTTAAAAAATGCAATTGAATTTTAGAATTTTTAATAATATTTTTTAAAAATTTTAGAATTATATTACACTTTTGTAATAAGCATTACAACTTCTAATACTTTCATCTCAGAAAAAAGAAAAACCTTTATAAGTCATCAAGAAGATTAGGAAGGAAGCTATAATAACTCTTTGTGGAATTCCAACTCCAAAACAATTCAATTTACAAAATATTGATATTGTTCAATATCAAAATAATCCATCGATACCATCCACCTGGGTGGCACCGATAGCTTGAGCTCCCTTCCTCTCGCAACCCACGGTTGTCATAGGGTGACTTAATTAGTCGTGTGTGTGGTGGCTAGCACTTTCGGCCTCCAGGGTTTACTCCTCTAACTGTCGGTGAGGTGTGGGGTTCCCTAGGTTATCAAAAAAATAAAAATAAAATAATCCATCGATTTTATCAATTTCATTTCAATAGAATTTACTTTTTCCCGCACTTAAATGTCGAGACCCATCACTTCATCACGGTCCGAGACTCGCATTTTCATTTGGTCGGACTGTGAAGCAATCTCAATGCATCTTTAAATTGTTTCGAAGGCAAATCGCCTCGACGTGCGTTGATTATCATTGAAAAAGGAGCGGAGAATAGCGCATCTCATGGGACTCTTTTTCTTACATCTGTCCTGCAAAATAAACATTAGATTATCTTGTCCCCGGGCGTGATTTTCTATGAAAGCCCCTCCCCCCTCGTTTCAATGGTTGATCGAGAGCGATGTCCGTCCGTCCATCCGGCTTTTTTCTTTTTCCTAGGACGGAGAATTTCTTCCCGCCTTCCGGCCCACTTTTCGCAGCAAGGTCAAAGTTCTGCTCTCGAGAGCAGGAATCGATGACGTCCATTTTTATAGCCGTTGCGCTGCGGCGGGCTCCATTCCCATTTTTTCAGGCTCGAGCAGGCACGCATGACAACGACACCTCCCCACTGATTATGGGGACCGAAAGGACATATGATGATCTCAGTTGCCTCAAACCATTTGTCCTTGTCCCTCCGTTAGCTTTCCCCATCTTTTTCGGCTCGTGTTTTAATTTTTTTGTATCCGAGTAAATTTTTTAATTATTTCATCTGATATTCAAAATGTAAAATTCAAGATATTCTCAAATTAAAATGGAAAGAAAATATTTTCTTACTAATAAAGAGTCCAAAGCATATAAACACTAACACGTTAAAATAAAGAAGATATCTTAGCCAGATGTTTTCACTGGATGAATTATTACCGCAAAAAACCCTCATAGGTAACAACACCCGTGAAGGATGATAGGCCCTTAGACTAGCCTTCAACTACGGCTCACTACATGCTTATGACTCTCTAATAGTTCCCGAGTTGAAGGCTTGTCATTATCATTCTGTTTGCTTTCGTGCTCTCTCTCTACTTCTATTCCAATGTCATAACCATTTCCTTCCTCGTTTTTTCTTGAATTGATATTATAAAATAAAAATCTTAAATTAATATTTACTTCAAAAAAAATTTCACTAAATTTGTCGCCAAATTGTTGGATTAGACGACATTTGACAGTTAATAAATTGATTTAAAATTTTATCTTTGATTTATCATATGTGACTGATTTGTGGTGATATTAATCTTGAATTATGGCCGAATCCTTAAGCTACGCGGCTTTCCTCTTTATAAACTTGATCCAGGCTGATAAGAAATAAATCTCTCTAATACACGGATTTTTGCTAATGAACGATTCATTTCCTTCTTTTGCTTCTCTCAGAAAACTTCGCGCACTCGGAGATTGACGCGGTTTGGGTTCCATGCGCGTGCTCTGCTTTCCCTTCTCTGTGTTTTTCCCTTTCTTGTCCACTTTCGTCGCGGGAGGAGCGTCCTCTCTTCTTCATCTTATAGCTTCTTCCTCGTCTTCTCGCATTCGCTGGTTCTTCATCTTCTAGTTCTCACTCTCTCTGTGTTTTTACTTCTGGTTGGGTGCGTCGAATCTTCTCGCAGTTGTTCGTTCTCCCATTTTGTTCAGTTGCTTCGCTGGCTCAACCATAACGCTTTTGCTCTTTCATTCAATAACTTCATCACTGCTCTCTCTCTCTCTCGCCAAATATATATAACAACCTCAATTCCAGAAACCTGCGGATTTACAAACTACGGATACAGTTCACCGTTTTACGCAAGCCCCGCGTTTCTCTGTTTTTCCTTCTTCCGTTTCTTTTTCTACATTGGGTTTCTCCGAAAACACTTGTTCATCATCACCTTCTCATTCTTCCTTTCGGTCATTTACCGGTGATTCTTCCTCCTTTTTTACACAAAGATTGGCAACCTATTTTCGTCTGTTTCTGTTACATATTCCTGTGGCGACTTTTTCAGCGTCGGATCGCGTTCCTCCACGATCTCACTTTACGTGCGTGCGAGCCGCGCACTTTTCGCCTATATTCCAAAACCCACCTCGCAGAAAGCCGTTTCTTTCTCTCCCCTTTCCCGTTCTAAAGCGAACCTGCTAATAAGGAGGAGCTTATTTTTCGCCTTTTCCGTTCCCTCCCCTCTTTTGCTGAACAAAATCCCTGCATTTTCCCGGGGAAATTTAAGGCGGGGAAGATGGAAAAATTCGATCTTTTCAAGTGGGTCTTGTGCGGTAGTATCGTTCTGTTTGGGTTCGGTTGTGGTCGTGTCGATGGGCTCGGCGTGAATTGGGGGACATTGGCGACCCACAAATTGCCTCCCAAGACGGTGGTGCAGATGTTGAAGGACAATGGGATTCAAAAGGTGAAGCTTTTCGACGCGGATCGTTCCACAATGAGCGCCCTCGCGGGGAGCGGGATCGAGGTCATGGTCGCCATCCCCAACGATCAGCTTGCTGTCATGAACAGCTATGATCGAGCCCAAGAGTGGGTGAAGAAAAATGTCACCGCCTATAACTTCACCGGAGGAGTTAATGTCAAGTGAGTCTCTCTTGGGCCCTTGCGATAATTGAGTTAGAATTTGCTGGTCTGAATCCATGATCTGGCTTGATGTTGAGTGTAAATGTGATTGATATTCATGCGGTAGTTGCTCGTTTTTGCTTTCTTTATATATGTCGGCACGGTAGCTTATGAAACATAAGTTGTGGGAATATTTTAACCATACCCG
This sequence comes from Corymbia citriodora subsp. variegata, assembly GCA_014858505.1. NCBI lineage: Eukaryota > Viridiplantae > Streptophyta > Magnoliopsida > Myrtales > Myrtaceae > Corymbia > Corymbia citriodora. Next base: position 17,972,458 of record CM026420.1, on the reverse strand, counting down.
GAGCAACTTGTGATCTTGTTGCTTGAAGTGAGGTATGTGCATAGGCATTGTTCGTCCATTTTGTCCTGTGTCGGAATTTTTATACCGCTGTTCATTTTCAAATTGCGAAAGCGACATAAAGTATGGCATCGTTCGCTTCTTTTTGCATTTTCTTTAAGGCGGTGTGATTTCTATCTGTTGCTGAAGATTTTTCCATCAAGGTGGACTGGAGATTGTAATCTTTCTGAAGTCATGGTGAGTGACGGGCACCGTGTCGATTGGAAGTAGTCTGATTTTGTAACCCAGGTTGTTTTGTGCGGTCCCAGTACCTTCAGTTAATATGCATCCCTGTTTATATGCAACATGTTTATAAAAAAGTAACGAAGCTTTCTGCATTCTTCTAATGAACCGACGGAATGGCTTCCAATGTTAATTCTCTTGACTCTTTTGCCCTGCATCTGTCTTTTGATGTTGTGCATATAGATACGCCAGGCAGGAAGTGTGTTGGTGCGATTAGTTTCAAGTGGTAATTTAGTTGAAGAAATGTGATTTTTTTGTTCCTTTTGCAATTATTGAGACTGCTTGGGAGTCGAATCTAACGGCATTTGTCTTGCCCCCGAATTAATAGCAGTACTTTTCATGATACCTAATTTGCAGAGCAGATACAAATTGAGAAGACTAAAATGACAAAGTGATCTGCATTTCATGTACCGATTTGTTTGCTATTCTTGTTGGTTCGGTCCTGACATATTCCCTGGTTTGTTCAGATATGTAGCTGTTGGAAATGAGCCTTTCCTCAAATCCTACAATGGCTCATTTGTGAATGTCACCTTTCCGGCCCTTCAGAACATTCAAAAAGCCCTCAATGAAGCCGGGCTGGGAGACACTGTGAAGGCAACGGTTCCTCTAAATGCTGATGTATACAGCTCACCAGATAACAACCCACTTCCATCCGCTGGAACGTTCCGAAGTGAGATAAGTGATATCATGACCCAAATGGTGAAGTTCATGGTCGAGAACAACGCGCCCTTCACCGTGAACATTTACCCATTTCTGAGTCTTTACGGCAATGATGACTTCCCATTCAATTATGCTTTCTTTGACGGTGCAACTCCCATTGTCGACAAGGGGATTAAGTACACCAATGTCTTTGATGCCAACTTTGACACTTTGGTGTCAGCTCTTAAAGCGGTTGGATACGGCAACATGACCATTTTTATAGGGGAGGTGGGTTGGCCCACAGAAGGTGACAAAAATGCAAACAACGGTAACGCATACAGATTTTATAACGGGCTCTTATCAAAACTTGCAGCGAACACGGGGACTCCACTTCGGCCAGGTTATATAGAAGTTTATATGTTTGGTCTTCTTGACGAGGACGCCAAGAGTGTTGCACCAGGCAATTTTGAGCGGCACTGGGGGCTCTTCAGATATGATGGACAGCCTAAATTTCCTATTGATCTCACTGGTCGTGGTCAAAATAAGTTGCTAATTCCTGCTCAGAACGTGGAATATCAGTCTCAGAAGTGGTGTTCATTTAATCCGGGTGCCAAGGACTTGAGCAAACTAGCAGATAATATAAACTACGCTTGCACGCATGCAGACTGCACAACTCTCGGATATGGGTCCTCCTGCAACAGTTTGGATGCCAACGGGAATGCTTCGTATGCATTCAATTCGTATTTCCAGGCCCAGAATCAGGATCCTGATAGCTGTAATTTCCAAGGTTTGGCCCTGGTTACCACCAAAAATATTTCACAAGGGAGCTGCAATTTCACAATTCAGTTAGTTTCATCCTCCGCTTCTGTATTGTCCCCACTGATTGCGTTGGCAGCAATTTCGATGGCTTATACCTTTTTGTTACTGTAGTTTTGAATGTAGATATCGGTATGATGATTTATTTTTTAAATTCTTTTAAGCCATCTCTGGTATCTTCATGCGATTGATTTGTAGTGTGGAATTACAATGTTAACAGATTCATATTCCTTCTATTTCTTATGGTCAATGGTTTGCATTCCGGCCCCAATGAAACTGCCTGTGCAAGAAAATTTATTTTAATGGCCATTCGTGCTCGATATTGGAGTTTCATTGAGTGCACGAAATCATGATGTAAGAGTTACAACGAGAGGCGGTGTACTTTGACCGGCTAATCCTCGGTTTGACTTAGAAAATTATTTTGCCGAAACAGAGCGGATTCTTCTTTCTGTGGCAGTGGAGATGAGAAGGTGCTTTTGAAATCAGGAGAGCTTCTCTCTTCTGTGCCGAAGCAAGCTGATGCTCAACAGGATCTGATATACGGAACTGCAATATGCATCTGACTCGTACATGAAGTTAGGATGAAACAACTGGAATTGGATTTCATTGCTGAATTAGTGGGGTCTAGGACATTAAGGTGAATGCTTGCTTGCACATTTGCGAGAGCATTTGCCTTATCAACTAACCCTGTGACCCAGCCGCTAATGTGGTCCTCCCTAGTCCTAGTGCATTTCTCAGCTCAATCCGATTATATTAGATTCAGTCCAACGGTGTACTCGACACGGAGATGGATATGACGAGGTGCAATCTGAAGCTGAATGGAAAATCTGACTGCTTCTACTTATGGAAAATCTGACTGCTTCTACTTGTCCCAAAAGGACATAGGAGACGCAATGCCACAATATTTCTCAAGCTTTGCAATTTCATCCCTAAAATTAGGATGTCCTTTCGTTTCTTTTCTAAGTTCAATGTTCTTTGACAAGAATACATGCTAACATGTAGCTCAAAAGTCGAGTGCCAGATACTGTAAGTGCCAAGAGTGCCAAAATTTGGTATGAGCGGACACTTAAGTGTTAAAATCAGACAAGAATTTTTTTTTTTTAATTGTCAACGGTTAGAATTTTAGGCCAAACTGTGACTTGGTATTTTCCGGTGATTTTTTACTAAGGTAGCAATTATTTAAAAAGAAATATTTGCTTGGCAACATAAACCACGTTGTTCCATTTACACAAATAGGGCAAATGCTAAACAATGTCGTTTTGGTTTATGTTTTTCCATCTCACGGTCACTGTTGTCACTCACCATTCACTCATGATCACTCGTCTATTGTTGTCATTGCACAGCGTCGTTGCTGAGGTCCAGGTGCACCTTGTGTACGCACCAGCACCTTGCAACAACACACCATCACCACAGTGGTGGCTGGTCTTGATGGCTAGATTGTGATGGCTGGTGGTAGCTAGATTAAGAGATTGTGATGGCTGGTGGTAGCTAGATTAAGGGTTTTTAATTTTGGGATTTTGGCCAATTTAGGGTTTCTAATTTGAGAGACCATGGAGACAATGTAGTTTATTGTTGAGTAGGTATTTTGGCGAGCCATATAGACCACTTATATTATTAAAGTAAAGTCACATTAGATTTCTGACTACTCTTACCGAAGTTGATACTTAAATATTCTAATTCTTTTTTTTTAAAAAGTGATACTTCAAATACACAATTTAAAAGTTTTGACACTGATGATATTTTTATCCTCAAAACTCTGCCCTAGACTCCTGTCGGGCTGTAACTGCCAAGAGCCTATAAGGCTGGCATGCTGCTAGTTACAAAGGGTCAACCTTAGAAACTCTGGTGTTCCATCATTAAAGAATGTATAAATTCCGATTTACTCTTCTTTTTCAAGCTAATCTAGGGAGCTTCATACAGAGGGTCATGAAATTCTCTGTGGCCTCCGTGAAATCTAGTGTATATGCATTAATCTCTGATTGAATACACTTGAAATAGAACATTATTATGCTGCGATTTACATGAACAAGTTCCCCCCAGCCGCAACAATGAGACAGAAGCAATGACAGCACCGAATAATTCTCAAAAGGAACATTAACCTATACTGCAATGATGGGTATGCCTCCCATCACCAGGCTCAGAACTTGGCAGTTTTCTTCTTCCTGGTGACGGAAAAGCATGCAACTGAGTGCCAAAGACTCTGGAAAGACGAACAAAAAATTCCAAAGATTACTCAATTTTTCATATTGTACAGTAAACAATCATCCTAGTGGTGTTCTCGCAAAAGCAGAGGAATCAGAGAGGCCATAAATACATCGCAGATATGGAGTATCATAGATCACGGCAAAGAGAACTCTATTCCATCAACATATCTACCTGGTACAAATACAAGGAACATCAATGTACAAATGCCATCATATATAGAACCATGGCTATGATGAACGCTTTGCTAGATATTGAAGCCACTCTTCAGGCGTTTCCTTCCTCATTTTCAGCATCTTTATTGTGGCACCTGTCAGGGGTATGGCTAGTATATCATAGTCTTTTGGAGCCTGCAACACAAGTTACATCATTTTTGAGTTATTAGGACAAAATCATGAGCAGCGTTCAATCGAGACTCCAAAAAGTTGTTCAGAACAAAAATTAAGCAAAATTAAAATGTCAAGTTTCAGCAAAGCAGCAAGCTTCTTCTACAAATGGACTTGTGACGACAATGGAAACGATCAATGAAATGAAACCAGCTCAATAAAGTTTGTACAATTAGCTTTCTCAAGTTAACCAGCAAGAACATGGAGAGTGAGTTCACACAGCTCAGTCAAAAGACGAGTTTAAACATCAGAAATCCATTTTATACAAGGTGCATAAGCTTCTTCTGCAAATGGACTTGTGACAACAAAGGAACCAATCAGCAGCTCGATATAGTTTGTACGATTAGCTTTTTCAAGTTAACCAGCAAGGACATGGAGAGTGAGTTTCAGACAGCTTGGTCAAAAGATGAGTTTTGAACATCAGGAATCCATTTTATACAAGGTGCATATCACTCATTCCAGGTAAAGTCATAGTTTCATAGCAAAAAAGACCCTTCTACGAATTTTTGACTAGTTCAGGCATGGTAAAATTTGGAGAATTTTTGTTCTCTATGCTCCACCAGCAGCTCTATAACTGGAAGATTTAACATCTTACAGGGGTAATGGTCTTAGCTATAAACCTTGGGGACATTAATCAGTTTCATTTTGGTTTCCTCCAATGTTTTCTGACCTTTCCTTGAGTTGCATCTGGCGCAGGCCGTGACCTGTCAAAAAAATCAAGCACATCAATAAAGATTCCTTGGTTACTCTCTAAAATAGAAATTTGTGCATTTGATGCTTCACATATTACTCAGTTTCAAACAGAATGTTAATGATTTTCTTTATAGCATCAAGATGAAATCATTTTATGCAATCACATCTACAATGTGGTATATTATCTGACACTTACAGGACCTACATTATTAGTCTCTTGCTGATGCTTTCAGAAAACCATTTCCTGAGGCATCATCTTCTCATTTGTGTGTTTAATTTGTCATCGAAATGAAGGCAGTGCATGTATGTAGAAACATGATGAACAAGATACAGGCCATAAAATTTCCAGTCACAAGAACACTCTAAAACAAATGGTCAAATCCAAAATAAAACTATGGCACAATTAGACTTCCCAATAATCAGTTATACCAAGCACATACCAAATTTTCCCATTTCCATTCTCCACCTCGTGCAATTGGAAGAACATGATCGATTGTCAAATTCTCACTTGATGAACAATACCTGCGGAATGACAAAGCATCATGTCAACATGCAGAAACTTCAAATGGTAGAAGTGTTGAGTCCCTGCTAGGATAATCTTTTTCTTCAGTGCTAAAGAATATGGAGTTGTATCTGGCTGACATGATTTTGTCCGATGACTCTACAGGAAGAGAAAAGTTACAAGAAAAAGATTGCAGGTAATTGCCATGCTAAATCAACTAGAATTCACCCAAAGAAACAGCATATTACTTATAGTTTGCAAAGTTCGAGAATCCAGCCTCAAAAAGAATGATCAAATGGTGGAGGAGAAAGACATAAAAGAAAACAGATCATGCTTTAAGATTTTGAAAGAGAACATTTACAATGACTTTATTTTGGCCACGTTTATACATGACCTGAGTCCAAATCCGTTAAGCTTTTATTTGCCCTCTCCTCTGGTAACATTAGTTTTACTATTCTAATACAAGGATTGTAGTTTTCATCCCATCTCATTCCAGCAATAGCACAATACTACAAAGCTAGACCAGAGAAATGACTCCAAAAGGCAGATTACGCATCCATTTCCACTAGCAGTAGTAGTAATTGCAGCCTTTCGTCCCAGATGCAGATTATCACCAAAACTAGACAATGAGTAGCAGCACCGGTCCTAATCTTCTACCAACTACCACCAATTAAAATATGAAGCAAAACAAATGCATTGAAAAGGAAATACTTACTGGCAACTATAACTGTCTCGATAGAATATGTTTTTACGGTTAAGAATAGTTCTGATTCTTCTCCTCTTGATAACTTGCAGTAGATGAGGAACCTGAAGCAGAATGGATATGGTATTTTAGCAAATAAGAGAATAAAGTAGGAGATTAGATCAATGTTCAAATTAGAAATGAAAGGAATTGCCTGCCAGAAGTATAACCAGACAAAGTGGAAAATACAGAAGGAAGCCCAAAAGAGCTCCTCAAGTTCATACCCTTAAAACAGCAGGTATGTAGAATGAACCGCTTGGAGAGTTTACAGTCTGATCATAATACTCAAGCACATCAGCCTGGAATGAAGGGCCCAGCAGTCAACTTCTAAAAGCTAAATCCTTGAATGTCAGCTAGTATAAAGTAGCTATGAAGAACGCAAGATCAATAAGCAGGCATTCATTGAGACAGATAAAAAAAAAGGTAGATGACCGACTGGAAGTCCATTAAATGCCAACCACTGCACTTACGATGCTTCCTAAAACATCATAACCAGTCATTTGAGCAAAATACTGAAGTTCTTCTTCAATTGACTCTAAAATATCGATAACCTCCTTCATAATTAACTTTGAACAATAAAGCAATTATTGTTATCAAAAATGGCCTTCTAGCATATCATGTAAGCTTAGCAAGACACAAATTAATTTCTGTCTGTTCTTAAAAATAACAAGGGTCTGACCTTCTCCATGAATTCCAAGCAAATAGCACGTCTCCAGCTGACAATGTCAACAGGCCTGAAGCAGTGTAAAAGCAGTTAGAACTTCCCTTTTTCATGGATAAGAGGCAATTCAGTGCCTATCCTCCTCGCAGAAAGCACAGACACAGTATCATAACACAAAAGGAAGGAAGAACTTATCAACAACTTATGCACATAAGCAACCTCACACCAACTATCTACTACCCAGTAATGGCACGATGACTCAGAATACTTTCATCTCCATCACAACAAACAGAAGAAACTTTCAATCTTCTTCCACAATCGATGCGCTCTGGGAGTGAAACACTCGCCAATAATTACACGGGAGAATATAATGTTTTGGTTCTTACTCCTATCTTTACACTATGGATACTTCCTCAATTCTACCAAGCAGGTATGACAAACAAGCGATGGCGGCCATACCAAGCGAGCTGAACGATCCATTATCAAGCAAGTCATAAGCTCCCCATGAACAGAGGAAATCACCCAGTGGAGCTTCCAATGTGACAATCAAATAGTCGACCTATCCCAACGTAGTTACATCGAACTAACAAGACAATGCTCGTTCAAAGCTGTGATTTTGCAGAGGTTCAGAAACATGAGAAACCCAAACCTCGTGGATTTTAGACGACACAAGCAACGGAAAATCGAAGGAATCAACGAGGGACCTGTAAGCGATGTCCAAGACGAGGCCTCGGAAACACGCAAGGTCGTCGGTCTCGGCGTCGCTGTCGTAATCGTAGTCGTCGAACCTGTCGGCCCCGACGACGCTCGAGAGCGCGAACTCCGCTCCGAGATGCCGAGACGCGCCGGCAGCGGAGCGCGAGCTGAGTCTTGCGGAAGGCGACCGGAGGAACCCGACGCCGCGCCTCCGGAGCCGGGCCGGCGCGCGGTTGTTGCAGAAAAACAAATCTTTCGGCTCCAACGCGGCGGCGGAGGAGGAGGGCACTCCTTCGCCGTTGAAGAAGAGGAGCTTCACCCGTCCTTGAGCTGCGAACTGAGCCATTGCCAAGCCGAAGAAACTCTTCCTCCCGCCGACCTACAAGCTCCTTAGAGAGAGAAAGCAACGGAGGTCTCCGTCCTCGACGACGCCATGACCGTGTCTGCATCACCATATCAGCATCATCCTCCGCTTTAGTTTTCTTCAGGCGGTGTGACGTGAGCTGAAATGGAGAATTTTGCTCATCTTCAAGCCCAAACGAATCGAGCCCACTATCGGCCCAAGGAAAGTATCATCGTCTTCCAAACCCTGTCGTCGTCGTCGTCTTCAGGTAATTATCGCATGGCAGCTGAATCGCGCGGTCGCGATTGCTGGGTTCGTGCTTTAAAGGAAGAGTTTTTTGGCGGTGCAGCAAAGCGAATTCTACGTTCTGGTCGGCGGGAAGGAGCTGCTTTCCCTGTTCTGCCTGCAAGGTTTGTTGCTGGGAATTGGTTTTCGTTTGAAGTTGCTAACGTGTTTGTTTATCCACATGCATTAAAATGATGTCTTCTTGTACTTTGTGTTGTGTCTGTGATATGTGAAAGTGTTGGTTTATCGGACTGAAGCCGAGTAGAGTCGCTTTGCGAGTTGGATCTGGTGAGCTGATTTCGACCTTGGGGCAGTTCTTGATGTTGGTGTTCCTAAGTGAGGATCATATATGTCGTATGGCGACTGGATGATCAAAGTGAATCAGTTAATGGCTGAACTAATTCGTAAGTTTATCCCGGTTGGAAAACAGCAGGCCCCATCTGAGTGAACTCTACACTGAATAAACTGGATTTTGAAATCTAGGAGGCAAGTTTGAAGAGGATATCTATCGGCGGGAAATCAAAACACAGTTCGACGGAAGCTCACAAACAAAATGTGCCAGCTCCAGTCACCTGTCCACAAAACTGGTTGCCTTTGACATCATGTGTTCGTAGGTGCAGCTGAGATATATAGAGGTAAGCAGCTGAGGAAATGCAAAAAGCATACAATCTTTGTTGGAGTTCTGTGAAGAGAAGTTGAATTAAGTGCCTCTTGCTTTGTATAGAAGTCTTTTCAAAACTGATAAAGAAAAATAACTAGATAATTTACTCTTAGAAATCTCAAATTAAAATATTCTCAAACCAAATTCAGACAGGAAGTGATTGTAACCGAAGCAACCATTGATAGGGTATTCCTTACCTGTCTGATAGAAGAAATAGCGATCACTAAAAGGATCTTCCGGTGCATGTCTAAGAAGAATCTGCTCTGCTTCTATCTTGCTTGCTTCTCCACAATCCACCTGGGAAATCAACTGAACTGGGAACACTTGTGCAATGAAAGAAATTTTAACAAGCCAACATGCCCATAAATTTCAGTATGCACAACCCAATGGTATTTTTGAATCAGAAATGCACTTTATGTGGAACTAAGATATCATACGATAATTGCACTTGCGAACCCCAGCAAACTAATTTTTACTTTCAGCTTTAATGGGGGCTGGACTCCTTTTCAACTGGTTATCTATTCCCTCAATTGGAACTTTAAGCATTGTTGAAGGAAGTAATGGGGAAACATGTCCTTCTATGTGCATTTAACCGCTTGTTCCTAGAATAGTCTAATAAGTAATAGATATAAGCTTTTTTTTACGCAAGATACATATTAGTACTGTGGGAAGCCACAGAAAGTGTATGTGCAATTAGAAGCTCTGGCGCAAAACAGGAACATTCTAATGTATTTGCAATAAGAATCAAGAGAGAGCAAACATACAAGAGAATTACCTGATGAGGTGAGTAATAGTGAACTGTCATCAACTCTTTTATTTAAATAATAGACAGATCTGGTAGTTGCCTTGTTCAACAGAAAACTAAGCCTTGAATGGACAAAATTAAAAATCTTATGAAGCCCCAATTTCCCTCCTCTCATTGGAAAAATCTCAACCTGATTTGGACAAATGCAGCTGCCTCTACTGCTGTAGCCCTCAATATCCGCCATCTCTGGGTGCATCTCTCTCTCTCTCATCTCCATCTTTGGTCTCATACTCCCTCCTCTGTCACAAACTCCAACTGTTGCTGGATGGTCAAGCTCCTCACCACGACATAGCTTGATGCTGCTCGAGTTTCATCCAGTCTCCCTCACTGAGCTGTATCTCATCGATAGCAGTGAGCTCAATGGCTTTCACCCACTTGATGGCCTTGAAGGCGTCGAGCTCCATGCTGTCAAGGGAGCTTGATGGAGCTTCTTGCCATCACAATCACAAGAACAAGTGATTTCCTCAGATATGTGCTATGTGCCATTGGCATTATGCAGATAGCTAATCCTGTGTTCTTTCAGGTAATTTGCAATAAACAAATCGAGATCTTCAAAAAGAAAAATGTTGGCTCTTGACACCTCAAAGAAACTATCCTTCAGTAAGCTCATTGCCAATGGAGATTCGGTGATTGTGTACGAGAGACACGATACGATGAAGGCTGTTAACGTGTGCAGGTGTCAGTTTTCCAGAACTGTTTTGGCGTGTTCAAACATTCTGATTGGATAGGGTTACCCTTTGGGTCCAAGATGTATAGCAACAAGAGCGGATGTGTGCACTTGCTGGCTCCTTCTCCAGAGTTGTGGACTCTGGTATTAAGCCACAGTACTCAAATACATTACATTGCAGACATAAGCTTCGTGATCATGTACTTGAAAATAGTTCCTGGTTGTCTGGTTCTCGAATTGGGAACAGGAAGTGAGTCATTATCCACGTCGCTGGTGAGGGCTGTGACTCCTACCGGTCATGTGTATACATTTGATTTTCATGAATGAAGAGCTGCATCTGCTAGGTAATATCCGTGAGTCCTCACTCACTATGGTGACGAACCACACATGTTGTAAATGGGTATGCCTATCGACCAAAAAAAAAATGGGTATGCCTAACTGTTTTTTTGGCTGCTTGGCTTGATCTTTTGGTATCTTAGATTCCGTGACTACTTTTGTCAGACAAGTTTGCTGATTCCTGGTTATAAGTTTGAGTTTTTGGCTTAATAGGTTACTCCTTGAGATCCCCTAAGCTAAAACAGAGTGTATGCAAAATTTCACTGTTTTCTTAACGTCTTCCTTTACCCTCGTAAAAGCTTTTACAATTTGTTTGGTGTGGATGACCAGGAAGAAAAAGAAGGGACTCGGATAATTACCGGAGAAAAGAAGGAAAAATTGTTTGAAAGGATCAAGCTACAGTAATGTTTGGATGCTAATGACAAACGAGAGAAAGGAAAGGGGGAAAATGTATTATGACATTAATAGATTAAGAATAAAAGTGCCAAATAAGAAAAAGCCTTTTGTTAATGCAGAAACACCTCCTAATCCTCCCTAGATGGACGGATTTAGTTATGTTTAAGATGTATGTAAAAATGACTTTACCAATCCCTCCTACTATTTCCTTCCTTCTTTTTCGCTCCATTCATACATGATCGTATTTTTAGAATCCTTCTCTTCCTTTCTTGTCCCCCCTTAAATTATGTGTTAAGGTAGAGCTAAACTAGTTGTGGGTGAAGTAATATCCGCGTAATTGGACCTGAGTTTGAAAGTTTTTCTGATTTTAATCGATAAGAATTTGCCTAGAGAGTTTCTGGTTTTATTGCTTCTAAAGTTGAAAGTCTAGTGCCCTTTATATTCTCTAAACATGCTGGCTTGACTTTTTCCTTCCCACAGGGAGGACTTAGAGAGAACAGGAGTGAGCAACATGGTCACTGTTGGGGTTAGGGACATCCAGGGCAAGGGATTTCCTGATGAACTCTGTGGCATGGCTAATGCTGTATTCTTGGACATATCACAACCTTGGTTGGTCATAGTGTCTGTGGCGAAAATGCTCAGACCAGACGCCACTTTATGCTCTTTCTCACCCTGCATTGACTAAGTGCAGCACTCATGTGAAGCACTCGGAACGAACTTTACTGGTAAGCACTCTCATTTCTACTAACTCTTCCATGTTGCTATATTTTTTATGGATTGAGTTGACAGTACAGGATTTCCTGTCTATAGGTAATCTATTTATGTTGGATATTCTTGCTGTGATTGTATTTCAGTCTAACATTGATGGCCATGGATCTGTTTCATTTGTCTAGACATACGGACCTTTGAGGTGCTTCTTCGCACATACGAAGTTTGGGAGGTTATGATCAATAGTATGTGAGGTCAGGGAGGCAGCCCTCATCAGCAGCCTCCATGCAAGAGTAGGCAGACTAGTGAAGGAAGCAATGAGCAGGAGGGCCTGAGTTCAGCTATCATGGCAAGGCCGTCTGCTGAAGCCAGAGGCCATACAGGGCATTTGACATTCACAAGAATCAAATGCTCGGCATAAAAGCTGTAGCAAACCCGAGATACTAGAAGAGTTATGTGTGTATATTCAATTCTCTACTGGAATTCCCTCTTCAGAACAGTTGCAGTTGGTTGGTGGCTTTGTCTGTTCTTGACTCGGCCAACCTAGAATTGCTGCCTCCTGAATGATAGGACCTGTGATTTTTGCTTAAACAGAGCTCATTCGAAGGTGTTCTATGAAGAAGATCTGGAGTTGCATCTCAGATCAGGGAACTTTTGCCCTGAAGAGTCTTATCCTATCTGCCAAGCCTCATCTCTGTAATACTTTCGTTTCACATTCTCATGTGCAATATCTGAGGTTTAAAATAGTTGCGGCTTGGGCCATTGCTCACGAGTACTGCAAGAACATCACAGTTGATGATAAGAAACGTGATTCTTTTAAGATCTCTTTCGTCCTAGTTCTAATATGCTGATGTTAACTGTTCTAGCGATTTGTTGCGCGATATAATTTTTATACTCCGCAAAGCGGAGCATGTCTGTGAAGCGCGGTAATATGCTGACGTTAACTGTAAAGTGCGGTACTCCTCTATATGGAGGATGTCTGTTAACAGTTGGACATGTAATGCCAATTACTAGGTGGACATGGAATTTTGTTTGTCTCGAGGGCGCGCACTTTGTGAAGGGTTATACCCATTCCCTTCGTGTGATCTAGATTATCTCCTTCGATAGAGGGAAGATGACTCCTCAAGCCTTTGCGTTATCTTTTGGGCAGTCGTATCGATTGATCTATCAAAAGAGAGGTTATAACTAGATGCAACGAATGCATTGGATCTAGGGTGGCATAAGGGGAGCCAAAGTTTTCCTTATGAAGAAGTTTGAATTGGATATCGCCATAGTTTCCCCGGACCTCGGGATCAGTCCTCATATACAGGAGTAGATAAGAAAGGGACCGGAAATTGAGAGCAATTTGTAAGCTCTCAGTTGAGAGATGGGATTAGGAGGACCATATTTATGAAAAATCAGACTACTCCCAAAAAAGGAGCCACATATGTCTCACCATGTGAGAATGTTAGATTTGATTTGTTTTGGGTAAAATAAATGATTTAGAAAACTTTCTATTTAGAATGATCGGTTCTATTGATAACAAAAATGAATGAACGAAAAATATTATCACCATTCATGAAAATATATAAGTATAAATTAATAGATGCCAAAAACTCAATTCAATAAGATTATTTGAGGGTTTAAAATATATTGGAATATCCATTAACTCGATTATAAAAAATAAAAAATAAATTAATTATTGTAAACCCATTATAGAAAATTTCCAATAACTTTAACTAATATGAGCGATCACTTTTAAAAAAAATTATCTTTCAAATTATTCATTTTTGTAAAATGAATAGAGCAGTGAACTTAATGAGATTAGAGAGTCCAAATCATACAAAAATAGAGTCAAGCAAAGCAAGTACAATCAATATATTCAATTGGCCGCACGACCAAATAGGACCCCGATCAAGGTTTAGCAGATTTATGATCTTGGATCAACGGTTCAAAGTCCAAGATCTAGCTTACAAATGAAAGAAACAAATTGAAATGACAATCAATTCCCATGCAAGGGTATTTATATAAAAGACAGAAAATGAAACTAGGAGAGGAGCATCCCTATCCTTGCCCTTATTGATGATCGAGTTGGGAAGAGAGTGGTAGACCAGCATGCCAACGATGGGTAGAGGTCCTAGTACAGGTAAGCCCGAAAGGTTGCCAAGACTAGATATGGGTACTACTAAATCTAAGAAGAAATGCCTTTATCCATCGAGCTAACAAATCTGCTTCTCTATTGGAAAAATCCAAATAGCTTGGGGAGAAATCCCGAACCCACTCTTCTTTTTCCTTGTGTTAGACCATTCGTGACCTATATGTCTAAGACGGTGAGCTACTACTAAGAAGTATAATTTCTAAACAGACCATCTAAAAGGAAAGGTCCTTCATTCCATTTATTTATTCGGAACGAAATTGCGAGGACTCAACCTCTTCATCATTTGTGATGGCGCATATGAGGTCTCCTTTAAATAGCTAGGCTATGCCTCACATGGTCTGAGTAAGGCCTATTTAGCACCTAACCAAGGGATGTGAATGGTCTCTAATTTTTGGGATCAAGGACCGACCCTATTGAGCCTGGAACTGAGAACCAAACCTCAACCCTATAGGTTTGGTTTAGTTCTCGGGTCAATCTAGACCCATCGATTTTTTTTTTTCATTTTTTGTATTCCTTAAAATAACAAACATACAATTTCAAATTGGATATCATCAACAATGCAATATTGAGCAATCAAATTATGGATACTAATACATATCAAATATAAATATATGATAAAGTAATAACAAAAATTTACATTTACTAAAAGTAACAAATCATAATAACGAATATGCAATGTGAGGGAACAAAGGCGAGTAGCAAGACGATTGAATAGAGGTGAGCCAAGGCAAGTGAATAAGGTTTTCTTTGTTGAATTAGGGATAGATTTTTTTCTTCTTTCTAGTATACATGACAAACTTGAAAAGAATAGAGGAGGAGGGGTTAAAATTTAGAGTTGACAAAAGTATATAATATATGATATGTTAGATACATATATTATATTATATATAATATATATGTACAAAGTTTGTCCAAGTTGAACCAACCCTAAACTTACAGAACTGAAGAACAACCCACACAGTGCAAGTCCAGGGTTCCTAAGACCAAGGATTGACCCAACCCCTAGGTATGGAACCAAATACAATAGGATTAGGCCAGCCAAGGTTAGTCTAGGGTTGACCCTAGATCAATGCTCACCCCTAGCTATACCTATGGAAATTGATTGTGTATATCATGTTTGTTATTGTAGTGAAAGACCACAAAGATGTAGGAATATTACCTAAAAGACGAGTATACAACCCTCTATTAGGTTTGGGCTTTTCCAAGCCCATATCCTACATATTAGGTGAGGCTCTTCCAAGCTTGTACGCCACGTGACATTGAGTATTGAAATTGATACTAAGGAATTCTCCAATGAAGAGTCACCATTAGCCTATTAGAGTTAACTAGAAAGCAAGTAATGTCTGGAATTATATTTCACTTCCTACACAACCAGAGAATTTAGGGTTTGAAACTTGATTATACTATTAATTAATTAGTGTTCTTTTGATACATAATCTTGTTCATTGTTAGGCAATTTGAATTGATTTTAAACCTATCCACTAACATATGCAGTAATCATGTGGATGCATAATCATAAAAATACAATCAAGAACCAAGGTAAACGTTAAATAAATTGTAAAGAAAAGAAAGGATTTAGTGACAAGATATAAATAAATGCTAATCATAACCAAGCTTAGTCATCATATTGAAAGTGCGTAATCAAAAGAGTTCGTTTCTAAGAATAAACGAAACCCTATGGCAAAGCAGTAAGAGTTTGCTTAATTTTGGAATATGATTTTTATCGAGGATTTTCACACATTTTAAGAGAAAATTACCCCAAAAAAATCTTTTTTTGATCTTTTTCTGATTTTATAAAAAAAAATTATTTTTCGAAATTTAAAAAAAAATTATTATTTTTTGAAAAAACATTTTAAATATTTGTTTATAATATTTTATTCCGAAAATGGGGACTTGGGTTGGGCCCTAGGACCCGATCCGAATATGGGCTGCACTGGTCACACTAATCTGGGCTCATGGACACCAGCAAAGATTGGGCCAATAAATCGGGCTTCACTCAACCCAAACCAAAATAAGCCCAAACTAAAACAACTTAAGCAAAGCCCAACTCTCACTAATCTTTTAACACAATTAAACCCAAATATGTTAAAACGACACTTCAGGCCCAAAGTTCACTATGCCTAAATAAGCCTCAGTCCAATATTCTCAGCTAAGCCCACGAAGCTCATTACTCTCAGCCCCACCTTCACCGGTTCTGTGACCCCAGAACTCCAACCTTTGCTCTCCGACGTCTTCTTCTTCAAGCACGCCCAGAAAACCCAAAGCATTGCTTTACTGATTCAAGAACATCGACACTGCAGCCATGAACATTATGCTTCACTTCATCGGAGCTTCACCCGTATATTCAACCATCATTATCCACTTGAGACTTACGCTCACAGCCGTACCACGAACACAGAGGACATCCGCAGGGATATAGCAAAGCACAAAGCAAAGGCAGCCAAAAACTTGAAGATATTTGGACTCAGTAGAAAAAGAATCTCAGTGAAAATGTACTCAATAATCAATAGAAAGCTTAACATTGGGATTTGTCCCAGTAACCACTCTTCCTACATGAGAAGGTAGAGAAGGGGGGTTCGAAACCCCACCTATGGCATGAGCATGATTTAGTAGGCTTCAACTCATACGTCTTACAAGAAGATAAAGCAAAAGTCTAAAAGTTAGAATAGGAATAGAGTAGAATTGACAAAAAAAAAAATCGATAAAAAGCTTATTTGGACAAAAACTTCGAACATATGGTGAGCATAGATCGAGAATGAGATATACATTTTTTCAACCTTGAACACAGATCTAGACCCAAAGAAGATCATCTCGAAATGCTGACATCAACAACAAACTCACTTGGACATAGTATGGGCAAGAACCCAAGAAAACGAGCTCGGCTCTTCTATCATCAAAATAGGGCAAAGCAAAAGGGTGGGAATGAGTTTTGATCTAAGTAGCATCGACATCAACACACAACACGTCATCTCTAAAATGATAGAGGATTTCATCACATTGGGACACGTTGTATATTAAATGTATATTTAAATATATACATAATAAATTATCATTTATATGATTATTTCAATCATATTAATTAAATTCAATTCACAAATAAATAAATAATAAATAAGAGCAAAGAATGAGTTTACACTGAAAACATCAATCCATTGTTTGTTATCGTTTCAATTTGACAAATTCAAGTATATTTCATTTTAATGATCGATAAAACTTGGAAGAAAAAAAATCAAGCAATCCACATTCTGGACTTGTGTGTCGAAGATAAGTGAGAGAGAAAAAACTTCAGGGGAAATCAAGTGTTGCAAGACATGAGAATTGGAAGAAATGAAAAGAGTAGGTTTTTCTTTTTCCCTCTTAATATTTTTATTAATTTTTATATTTTTACATATTTACATTTTCACCATTCATTTATTGAAAATTTTTAAAATTGACGCATATATATCAGAAGAGTTGACCATGTGTCGGATTTTCTAACGCATTGCATGTCGAAGCATGTCGGACACATGTTAGAGTGTTGAACACGACACAAAGGCTTCTAAAGAGTATCCATACTCCATAGATTTTGATAGTGGAAATCCTACCCAGGTCATTTACAACGATGAGAGGACAAGTTCAAGACAAGTCAAGCTATGGCGGCGCGTGATGTGATCCTTGGGAAAAGGGTTTTGGACCGAAAAGAAACTTATCAGAGATGTGGGAATCAAGAGCGAGAGATCACGAGCAGAATTACCTCAACAGGGTACAAATATCTAAATTGGATATTTTTAGATACTTTTTCAGACCTATTGCCGATACGCCGCCGGCTGTAGGTTGTCAGACAGTTATGGTGAAGGCAGCTAGTTGGGTACATCAGGTTGTGGTGGACCCACACTGTCCACATGAACTTGAGCTGCGTAGCGCCACAAAGCACTAGATCAGAAGGGTCATCGTAGGAGTCAATTCCGTCGTTATAGATCCGGTTGTCGCCACCTTCATCGGCCTTTTCTCGAGTTCGAGTCATGACCAGCTCGATGGCAACGGCGAGTGTGCCATTTTTGGCCTCAATTTTTTCTGAGTGCTTCGGCTTCTTCCTGGAGGCCAAAGGCGGTGAGGAGGGAGGAGGAGTTGAGGAAGTAGAAGCACTGCCTCATTGAGTGGCCTCCTGGGACTCGGCGTCTCCGTTGCTGCTGCTGACGTTGCCGCCATTCATGGAGGATTTAGAGTAGCCGAGCGGGTGCCAAAGAAGGGAATGTTGGAGAGATAAATCTGTGAACAAACTTCGGATTGGTGAAGGAGAGGGCGACGATATGAAAGAGGGAAGCGTCACATTCTAACACATGTCGTCCATCATTCTTTTTATATTGCAATTAAACCATGTGGAAGCGAACAATACCCAATTAATAAACAGTAGGGATAGCAAAAAGACTAATACAACAGCAACATTGCCGCTCGGCTTGATCCCTCGACTAAAAGCCCCACTGACGAACCGCCTCGGCGGACAACGCTAAAGCGGCCGCGCCCAATCTCCTCGCAGATTCGGTAGTCTAGCTTCAGCGCTTTGGTATTTCTGTTGTTTCTCTCTGCTCTAATTTGTGAAAATTGTTGGGGTTTAGTTATCCAGGAAAGAGATCTGTGTTTTTTTTCTTTCTCCTCACAAATTTTTTTAAATTGAAATTTAAAGGCCGAATTCCGCACCCCTATCAATTGAAATACTAATGACACTAATAGAATAATTTTTTTCTCAAGAAATAAGACTTGCAGCGGTTCGAAATTCCGCATCTCAAATTTCTTGAACTTGACCGTGCTAAATAAAAGTAATTAGTATTATAACCATTAGTGTCCTTCATAATTGGAATCTAGCTTCCTTATATTATCACTCACTCTGTCAAATTATAGAGAGAAAGTATTTAGAAAGAGAAGTTATGGGAGAGGATGTTTTTCATTGCTCAAATTTTTTATGCATAAGAATATGCAAGAGGCATCCTTATTTATATGAGAGTCTTTCTCATTACAACCGTTGATTAGCATTCGATATATGGTGGGTGGAGAATGCATCTCTCTATCTATCAACTACCGATATTTATGAATACTCTAGAACATGGTACATTTACCGTATTGTCCACCTCTAGAAATATTCTAGAGCACTTTAGAAACTCTAAGAGATTAGCCTATCTTCTTGGATTATACATGGTCTTTCATTCATGGGGAACTCCAAGACCATGACACATGCATAAGGTAGTCAACCAATCGAAACTAAAGAATCAAAAATTCAAACTACACTTAGGTTTTGTTTGTTTTGTGAAAAATAAATGATTTGGAAAAATTCTTTTTAAAATAATCAGTTATGTCTCTTGCAAAATGAGTGAACAAAAACTATTTTCATCATCAACGAAAATATTTAAAATATATTGTTGTTGGTTGTGAAAGGTTCCCTTAACTAGTATTTTAAGAGAAATAAATGATCATTTAAAAAAAATCAATTTGTTCATATGTCATAAAATAAACAGAGCCCTCCTATATAATATGATCTCTTCAAAATTACAATACTTTCACCGATATATGCATTTATGACGCTAAAGGGTTGAGGAAGAGTTCCTTTGTAGAGCATTTCCAACTTCCAAAATTTGTAGTCATTCAGAGGCTTCTTCCATGACTAAAAGAGGTAGGGTTTGATCTTTTCCTGAAAAGCGAAGTAATTAATAAAACTCACTTAATTCTTTGTGACAGGTTTTTGGTGACATCACGAATAAAATTCTTGATTAGTCTCATTGTAGAAATTACATTCATATATTTTTCTCATATATAATTCTTTTTTGTTTCCATGTAGCATACTATCGAGAGATGGCGATGGAAGCCTTAATCTCTCTGAAGCTGTCAAGATAAACACAGTGTAACTATAGCTAAAACACATGCATTTGTGACATTAATAGGAACTCTCCCAGGTCTATCGCATAAACCATGACATAGTCTCTATATAAAGAGAAATAAAAATACGAAAGAAGTCTCTATCTCACAAGCTATTACTAGAACAACAACATTAGATCTCAAATAAGCAAACTGGGAAAAACCCACAAGGTTAGCACAAGGACAACATTTTCAGAAGCGGCTATATTTTAAGGGTATACACTAACCTAATGGGGCTCTTATGAATTCGGAATTAGCCACTTTGCAGAGCGATCATCTCGAGCAAGTCCAGCTCCTTCTTTTCCTGATGGTGATGGTGATTAGGGTGATGATGGCGACTACCAATCTCCAAGCTCATCTCCAAGTCCAACTCATGATCATTATAATCGCTCTCTTCACTCCCACCCCCACCACCACCACCACCTTCACTCAGCACCTGATCATGGTGATTGTGATGATAATACTGATGGTCCTTCACAGGATAAAGCCCAAAATTCCCATTCCCATCGACCATCGGCAATCCCAAGACACTGCCAGCCGGCCTCTGAGCTGGCAGTGGCTGATGGAGGTAATGGGGCTCTGGCAGCTGACGAGGGTAGTAGGCTGCTTCAGGCTGCACGTCCGAGCCACGGAAAATGTCTGCTGCCGACAAGGATAACGACTGCTTCTTGGTCTCGTGGTGGTGGCGGTCACCCATGTTGCGAATGCGAGCTGTCGACCGTTTTGGAGGAGATGGAGTGGTGACACTCCTGATGTAGTCTTGCAAGATATTGGAGCTGTTGGTGTGGGGGAGCAACTCATGCTTACAGTGTTGCCTGCGTTTGATTGCGTTCCAGTGGTTCTTGATGGAGTTTTCGGTCCTCCCAGGCAATCTTTTGGCCATCTCAGCCCATCTAGTCCCAATCTCCTTGTGTGACTGAATCAGGATCTTGTCTTCCTCGATGCTCCACGAGTCCTTCTGCTAAGAAAATGATTAGAGCCAAACGAAGAAGAACAGGAGTAGGAGGAGGAGGGTTGAGAGAAACTTAGTTCTTGGTACATATAGCAGTGAAGTTTCTTTGAGGGGAAAAACGAGGAAAATTCATAGTGAATGTGTTTATACCCTTTTATTAGTTGATGGACCTCATTCATGTAAGGCTTAACTTATGAATGTGCTTTTCTAAATGCATGTTTCGAGCAATTTACTTAGGTATATGTTTTTTTTTCAGGTAAGGAATACTTAGGTATATGTTGTGTGTTGTTCAATGGAAGAATTTGGAGTTCATGAAATGAATTTAACCTTTTTGTTTTGTTCCTAATTAACTGCTGAGCTAGGGCATGGAAGTGCATAAAGGGTTCACGCAATATTTGCAGAGGCATCTTTTGATACTTTTACAGCCATAATTATCAGGCATGAGTGCCGGTAAACCCGGTCCGCGTGACCACTCGTCGCCATGCATGCCTATGTGTTGTCGCATATGGACTAAACGTTATAGGATGAGAGCGTGTCAGCACAATTTAGGAGAGTGCGTTACCGAAACACTTAATACCGACAAAAGAAAAAAAAGGGGATACAAACAAAAGAAAGAGACGGTTTCACGAGTTCCATGCATTGAACGACATGCGTCGATAAAGTAAAAAAATAAAGTCATTTTTTCTGTTAGAAATAATTAAAGAAACGTGAATCGTCAATTATGATGAGTATGGGGTGGTGTTTTTATTGCATGTTTTTATGAAACAATCACAACTATGCGAAATCACAACAAACTGATGAATGCTCATATCCTTAAATCTATATGCATATCATATATATGTGTCCAAATACACATCACTTATGTACCTGATCATTCATATCGAATCTAACTATGATTCTTCTTATGAATGAATGACTAAACCCGCATGGCGATCAATGTGAATTTGAGAAATGGAAGGTATAATGAATGGCATAGTCTAAAGCAGGAGCCAATTATGGGCAAGAAAGAAACGGTTTTAAACGATAAGAAAGGAAAATAAACCTTGATATCAGGCCTCAAATGGTTATGCCATCGCTCCCTGCACTGTTTGCCGACTCTCCCGTCCAGCATCTGAGCAATCAGGCACCAATTCTTCGCTCCATGCCTCTGGACCAACCTCGTCAAGAGGCTGCACAACGAGAAGAAGATGATACGCACAATGATTAATTTTCTTCATCATATGTCACCCGCAGAGTTCACCCAGAAACCCTCATAAGGAAACTAAGCTGACAACGTAGATATCAAAAGAAGACATTAAGAAAGAGAATGGAAGGGAATGTTTTTCGATCTTAACTTGTCTTCCTCGAGGGTCCATTGACCTTTAACGACCAAGGGCTTCTTGTCAGCCTCGTCGTCCCCATTCTCTCTCCTCTTCTTCTTCGCCGCGGTCGTCTTCTGCTGCTGCTGCTGCTGCTGCTGCGGCAGACCCAGCACCACCGTCCTCTTGCCCCGATCGTTGCTGCCGTCGTCCTGCTCACGACCCCATTTGTAGTCCAAGGTCGCATCACCCGAAGAGACTCCTTCGCCAAGCCTCAGGTTTAGCGATCCGAGGTCGTTAAAGTCGAGCGAAGGGGTGATCTGGCGGTCCGCCATCGACAGATCGTGATAGAGATGGCGATCGACCGGAGCACTTCTCCAAGAGCAGTCAAAGAGGCTCTTGAAGTCGTGCTCGCCTTTTGCAGCTACACCGAAGCTGTCGTTCCCCCTCTCCGGCGAGGCGCCGGCGGACAGAGGAAGAGGAGGTGTCGACGCCAGCGCGTGGAGGTCGAACCTGCCAGGGAACGTTGCGGTCAGGGAAGGATCGGGAGGTGGGTGATGAAACGACTGGTCGAGCCGTGGTGTTGGGACCACCGGAGCAGAAGGGTTCGAGGAGGAGTCCTCGTCGGCGAAGTCGAGTTCATGTTCGAGATGGTCGGTGTTAGGGCTGTTGAGGAGCCTGTAGAAGTAGCCATTCTCGTTCAGAGGAGGAGGCGGAGGAGCCTCGAGGTCGAGAGAGAAGCCGGCCCCGGCCCCAGGTTTCGGGGGTGAATTTTCCGGGAAAATGCCGGAAAAGAAAGGGAAATCTCCTCGGAAGGTTGAGGAAGGGGGGGAGGAGGAAAGGTTGAGATCCATGCAGAGAGAGAGAGAGAGAGAGAGAGAGAGAGAGAAAGAGAGCAAGAAGTGGTCTAATGCTGGTTTTGGCTTTGTGAGTGTGCGAACTGCGTGTGAAAGGAGGCTTTTTAATAAGGGGGGAAAAGGGTGGCGGAAAAGGTGCGATTGAGTCCACCTTGATTTCCCACGGTTCGCTAGGGAATCCGACGGTCAGGATCGAGAGCTGTAGAGCCGATTCGACTCGACTCGCTTTATATTTTCAAAATTGAATAATGGTCTCGAGATCTATCGAAAGTTCGATTTTCCAAGCTCGAGCTCGACTTTGATAACTTCTCGACAAGACCGAACTTGACTAGACTGGTAAAAAAAAAAAAATTACATGGAATTCCATTTAAACCCCAAGCTCGTATTCTGAAAATGCACTCCGACTCAAAGATGAACTATATTTGTCCTTCTTGAGGGACAAAGCCCTCAGCTTTTCCAAAGTTGAAGACTGTCCTAGGAATCGAAGATTGCAGCGCAGTTGGGGATTAGACCCTCGTATCTTTGCTCGGGAGCCCAATAGCGGGTCGACTAGGAACTAGAATACCCTCTATTCCATGTAGCTCAAGCTTTGTTGTATTACTTTTCTTGGTGTACGCGGTACCTTTCCACTCTAGCGACATGTAGTCCAGCTGAGTGACCGTTGGTACCGTGTTTTCCTTATTCTGTACTAGCTCTTGGTTGTCTTAATATACACTTACCTTACCAAAAAAAAAAAAAAACTATATTTGCCAATTCATTTTCATATCTTTAAGTATATGTACTTAACATATGTTAAAAAAATATATAGTTACTCAATCTGTCTCACGAGTTACGCAATTTCGAGCTTGACTCAATTATTTACTTGAGATATTCAAACTCGAAAAATGTTCTATAATATTAAGCTATTTTACGAAAAAGAAAAGAAATCGTTGAAGATGAACCTCACTTTTGGTCCGAAAACTATCTATAGATCTCCATTTTTCAAAAATATCTAATACATAATTGAATTTTACCTTTTAGAAAGTACTTTACACATTCACAAAAATTATCATTGAAGACAGTTCTACAAAAAGCTCTTAAACTTATTGTACGGCGACTAATTCAATTTTAACTTTTTCAATTTGGTTAATTTAGTAGTAAACTTTTGACAAATTTCCAACGTAATCCTTTTAGTTAATTTTGATAAGAAATTACAGACGTGGATGATTTTTGCAATTCATTTTCATTTTTGTGAAATTTTATTTTTCTTTTTCTTTTCTTTTATCCCCCTTTTCTTCCCTTCCTTTTCTTTCTTTTTTCTTTTTTATTATTTCTCCACCAATTATCATCCACAACCAAGGGAGTCATAATCTAAGAAGCACTAATACTCTCCAAGAGTCTTCTTGTTGTGTCAGACACTTCAACATGTGTTCAATACTCTCCGACAATTTTTGACACTGTCCAACACTCTATCAACGCATGTTGGGAAATCCGACACATGGGCAACTCTCCCTAACACTCAAGTCAAGAATTCCAGCACACAAGTTTGGAACTTCGACATGTGATTCCGACACATAGGAGATCAATTTTAAATTTTTTTAATAAATGATGGGTAAACTGTAAATATGTAAAAAAATTAAAAACAATAAAGGGAGAAAGAATAAATGATAACACACAATTTACTGTCCAAGTTTATTTATTCTCTTCTCTTCCGACATGCTCTAATGCACAAGTCCATAATGTGGATTGCTTATCTTTTTTTTTTCTAAGTTTTATGGATTATTGGAATGGCATTGAATTTGTCAAATTAAAACAATAAATGATATTAAAAAATAATGAATTAATATTTTTAGTGTAAATTCATTGTAAACTCTATTTTTAATATTTATTTGTGAATTTGAATCAAATTAACATGATTGAAATAATCATAAAAATAATAATTCATCATGTATATATAAAAATATACATTTAAATATAACGCATCTAAACGTGTGCATTTCTTTATTTTTTTAGAAACAATTTGTCGGCGTGTTGTATCATGTCGTATCATGTTATGTCACGTATCAATGTCGATGCTACTTAGATCATAACCCTCACCCAAATTCGGCGACGCCCTCACCTAGCCTAACCCTAACACTTTTGCTTGTGGCCAACAATTGGCAAAAAGAAAAGAAAAATAAAGAAAGAATAGAAAAGAAAAAAAATTCAAAACATTACAAAAATCATCCATGTCAACCAATCGTAAAGTGATCGAACCACTATGTCAACAATTTTCAACCAAAATTGGCTAAAATGATTATATTTTAGTCCAAATATTTATGAATAAATTAATCAAATTAAAAAATTTAAGCTTAAATTGACTACTATATAATACATTTACAAATTTTTAGACAATTTTCCCATTATCCATGTATCCATATTTACAAAAATGTTATTGTCTTTGCATAAATGCCTACCCTAAAATCCTAAATTCTAACACCCATTCTTACTATTGATACCAATTAAAAACTAAACCACCCGAAGTCCAAGCAAGATGCTAAAGACTAGTTTGCAAAGAGTGGGATTTTGGAATTTTTTAAAGGCACGCAAGGGTGTGTTTGATAACTATTTTGTTCCATTTTTTTAATTATGTTCTCTAGAACAATTTTTTAGCATTTGAAAGTATTTGATAACTGCCCAAAATTTTTATTTCCAGTATAGAAAATAAAAATGCATTTGGTAAAACTCTTAAATTTTTTTATTTCTTTTTATTTCTTAATAATTTTATTATTTTCTTCTCTTTTTCTTTTTCCTTTTCTATTCTTCCTCCTTCTTTGTGGCTAGTCACCACCATCAACAGTAGCTAGCAATCAACTGGGCAAGGTCCAGCAACCTTGCTGGAGCTTTGCTAGACCAAGGTGAAGTCTAGAGAACTCGCCGAAGGTTCACCTGGCATCACAAGCCTTGGCCTCATTAGTGATTAGGTGAGCCTCACCAAGCCACTGACAAGGCTCGAAAGGAAGGAATTCCAGAAGAAGCGACACTACACTCTTTGCTCTCTCTAGGGCTTAGGGATCGTGATCGCCGAGGAGCTAGTGGTCAACGTTTAGATCAATGGCGGGGCTCGTCATTGCCAACATCTCCTCATGTCTTTTCATGTCACCTAACTTCCACACATCACACCAGCGTGCCCTCCATGAGCCTCACCAAGCCATCAGTGAGGCTCGACCTCGCCTAAATCTAGCAAGGCCAAGGCTTGTGGTGGCCAAGCAAACCTCTAGTGAGCTCGCTAGACCTCGCTCAGCCAACGACCATTAGCAGCCATGATAGTGACAAGTGGCAGCAACCAACTTGGAAGAAGAAGAAGGGAGAAGGAGAAATGAAGAAAAGAAATGAGAAAAATGAAAAATATGTTGGGTGTGATTCTAGAATTATTCTCAAGAACGAAGAAGCAATTTTTTTAATTCTTGATTATGTTCCAAATCAATTCCCAGAAAAAAAAATTACCAAATAAATTTTTGTTCCTTTTTTATTTCTGGGAACTAAATAATAAAATTCCTTACCACAAAGCAAGTTAACAAACAGAGCCTAAGTGACTATTGAGTAAAAAATGAGATCACTTTTTAAGAAAAATATAATCGGAGTTCCATCGAAACTTTTTCCTCTCCAAATAAATTTTACCATTATTTTCTTTGGCCAAACCAAATGCTTAATTTTCGGGAGGCATTGGGATCGCGGCGAGGAGGGGGGTAGTTGTCGCAGCGGAGGGCATGGAGAGGGGACTCGATGCAAAGGCGGCGTTTGCGGCGACAGCCTCCTCAGCAGACCTGAAGACGGAGGGGGTGGGGGGGTCTTGAGCAACGGCAGCTAAAGAGGGAAGGAGGTGGAGGTCGGTGGAGGAGGGGATGAAATGGAGGGAGGATAAGCAGTGGCGGGGAGAGTATAGGAGGATGCAGTTGAGTTGAGAAGGCAACAATAGTTTTTATTTTTCTTCTTCGGTGGGAAAAGTTTTTATTTTTGTTTTTATATCAAAAATTAAAAAAT
Source organism: Corymbia citriodora subsp. variegata (assembly GCA_014858505.1). Classification (NCBI taxonomy): domain Eukaryota; kingdom Viridiplantae; phylum Streptophyta; class Magnoliopsida; order Myrtales; family Myrtaceae; genus Corymbia; species Corymbia citriodora. Next base: position 17,945,509 of record CM026420.1, on the reverse strand, counting down.
TAAAAAAAATCTACTTCCCATTCCTCTTCCTAATTTAATTTTGGATTAAAAATTTATCTCGAAAATCAAAAAATAAAATTACATCATCAAATGAATTTATATTCTAAATATATTCTCAATAATAAAAGTATAAATAAAATTATTATTATGTACAATCAAAATGTTTTTGTTTTTGTTTTTAATCAGACATTGCCCTCGTCCTAATGGGGTCATTTTTACTAATTTTCCATGTGGGAGCATCATTATCCTCTGCCAACTTAAATCATATTATTTTCCTTTTTCTATGATGGCCACCAAAAAACAAAGGGCATGCTTTAAGAGGGCAATAGATTCAATAAATGCAAGAGATTTCTCTAGCAGTCTAGAGTTCCATGTGCCATCACGAAAGGTAACTCCATAGGAGAGCTATACTACCATATTTTTGACAGTACCATACGAGTAGCGCACGAGCGTGATCATTTTTGTGAAATTGGTCAATGCATTATAATACAAAAGATAAATCTCCTTCTTTTAAACAAAATAAAAGAAAATTTCACAAATTCAGAAAATTTGAGTCCACTAAATTTTATTTTGTATCATGGCGCATCGAGTCCGCTAAATTTCTCAAATTCAGAAAATTCGAGGGCTACTCCATATACATAACTCCTCAAACGAAAACCATCCACAAAAGGATGACCACCATTTAACGTCTTTCTACCTTGCACGCGCCTCTCAACCAAAAGCTAACTAATTACAACAAAATTTTCGGACAACGCCCTGCGGTGCAACCATTGTTCGACCCGCAGAGACCCCAAAAGACTTCCAAGTTCTCCAGTCGATCCTTCCAAAGTGGACCCATCTCTGCTCCTCTTCTTTTCGAGTATTTACACTTGAAACTACTTCGTCTCCCGGCAGATGGAAATATATTTTGCCCCAAGAATCTCTGCCAGAGAGAGTTAAAACCCATTTCAGAGATCAGCCGCCACAAAAGTTTCGCTAATTTTCATATGTACATACGCTTGTGATAATAGCAAGCCCCCACTCAAAGAAAGCAAATTCAGACAGTGCTTTTAATACCCAAAACAGTAGAGCAAGATATGTACCATTGTTGGACCTTCCGGAACTCGGTGAGGACAGGGTATATGTTTTCAAAGGCAGTATAAATCTCATCCCTCACCTAAGCCAGCATAAAGAGAGGTCAGTCCACTGATCACATCAAAGTAGAGAGCAGACAAGTCAGGGAAGAGGCCGATCACCTTTGCCCCAGTAAGTACAATCTTCCCGGAAACAAAAATTAAGAGCACTATCTTGGGTTGTTTCATGCGATATATTAGACCAGGGAAGAGTTCAGGCTCATACTGCATCACAGCAAAAAAGAGATAAGTCCTCATTGAGTAAATAAATGCCATGCCCCGTAGTGCTGTTTATGGCAGAGCAGCCAAATGGCAATACATAGAATCTACTTAAAAAGAAACGTTCGACTCTTTAGCTGGAACATACAAGTAAAAACAAATCCAAAGGACAAATTTTTGACTGAAATTGATAATGATCAAAAGCATTTCCTATATGATAGAAAGAGAACAGATTCCTGTGAAAGAAAATTGAAAAGGGACTTGTGAACTGTTCTTTGCAGTTTATGACAAAGCTGCTCTGATTAAGAATGCTACCGATGCAAAAGATGTTTTAGAAGTCAAGCAAACAAATAGGGCAAGAGAATTAACAATTTATCACAACTCTCATTCAGCAACTCCAATACTGCTGATTACAAACACTTTGTTACTTCAAAACCGGGGGGAAAAGGCACTCACGCTTGAAAAGGCACCGTGAGAGTATGCAAGACCTTCAAGTCTGATAGGAAATTTCACATCACAGGAGCCAACAATGTTCTGAATCTTAAAGTCCTGCCAATCATTGTAAACAAAAGCACATTAATAACAGCAACTGCTCCGCAAAGTGGCCAGTACCATAGGCCTGAAAAAGTGTATATCAATGCCAGAAAGTGAGAGAGGAAGGACAATACCTTAAATGTGGCAGGAAACCCAAGCTTTTGGATAATCCTTGCATACTGGAAGAAAGCAAAACATCTTCAAATGCGATACTTGAGAACTAAATGCTGTTCTAATCTACCTTAAGTGGACAAATCACCAATCATGGCAATAATTATATGCAGAAAACAATAAAAGACGAGATCTTGCCCAGTTTTGGCGATACCTTAATTCTGCCAAAGTAGATGCTAGCTAAATCTACTTTAATCACGCGATTTTCTTCAGGGGAAAAATGATGGGTGTATATGAGAAGTCAAAGTACCTTTCTTGCTGCCAATTTTGATTGTTGTTCACTTTTGGCCCCAGTGCAAACCTAAAGCAGTGCAATTGTAGCTTTTTTGATCAAGCACAATAGCAACAAAGAGAGCAATAGACTAAAATCTTAAATGACAGGATTTCCTGTCTTAACGAGACAGTAGTATTAGGTCAATCAAAATAAATCCACAAAATTGAGGCAAGTTCCCATGCTCAATGGGAAAAAAAGAAATAAAAGAATAATCTTAAAAAGAGCAGTTCGGATCAGAACAATGACTTAAGTACCGGAAACACTGTTGAAGTTAAACATAAAGTGACAAGAAAAATTTAAAATCCTCATAATTATGAGGCATCATTAGGCCCACAATGATACAAAATCTATCAATCACAGACAATAAGATACAATCAAAATCACAGAGGCATCTCCAAGATATATAAACAGAAATGTTAGCTTTAGCTTTTATCTTAATGACCTATATTCACTTACCATCTTTCCAGAAGCAAAAATCAAAGCTGTTGTTTTTGGTTCTCTAATCCTCATGATGACCGCAGCAAAACGCTGCATTGTCAAGCCAAAAACGAAGTTAGGCACTAAACCTAAGCTTGATTAAATTCTGAGCACCAACTCTGAGTTGGCCAGATCTTAAGGAGCACAACAAAAGCAGCCACTATAGCAAAGGAGAGTAGCAAGAAATGAAATCCAAAACCATAATGAATGGGGGAAAACAGAGAAGTTCTTTTGCCATGAATCACTCTATATTATGATATGTTTGGGAGAAGCAACTCCATAGGTTTGATTTAAAACACAATTTGCAAAGCTCTATTTCTCAACATCCACCACCTCCAAAATTTAATTAACTTTTCAAAGAAAAGGCACCACAATAGAGTCGGTCCTTCACAAAAGTTCAAGTACCTTCGGGTTATATTCAGCATTCCGAGCTTGCAGGGCAATAGCTTTAAGATCCAACTTGCAATCCAGATTGACAGTTGAGACAATGTTCCTATGAACATGTGATAACAAATAAACATTGAAGTTCCCTTGAGCCATAAGATTCATAATGTTATAGTGATATATCAAGCTAGTTGAAAATCAGATGCTGTCATCATAGCCTCACAGGTCATTCTTGAGAGCCCAACCCATTCAGCATCAAACTACTCTTAACATAGACAAAGTAGATCCAAAGTCGACACAAGTCAAGAAACAGAAATCACAGTTTTGTCTCAATGATTTTAACAGTTGAAATGATTGGGAATAAGTAAAAATAAAAAAAATAAAACTTAGACCCGATACATATCCTGGGCAACAAATATAAAAGAGAATGGTCTAAAGAGAATCTAGTAGAAACGATATTATGCGATGACCTCATTTATTGGAGAAAGAAAAGGAAACATTCTAATGTCTGAAGTAGTACTGAGTATCGCACAAAATGCACCAAGCTCTCACATTAAGTAAATTGCCCCACTATATTGGCTTCGGTAACAAGGAAACAAAAGCTTAGTCCCCTATCTACTCTTAAATATATTTCCAAGGTACACTTTAAAAATATGGTCCTATTGCAATAAAAAAACCCATTAGAGGCAAATTCTAGCCATTATATTTTTTCGAGTGCATTTTAAAATTATGAAGCTCTAGATCCCCAAGCCCCTATTAGTTAGGCATTGGAACTGGGTCTTCCTAGGTCTTTCATAGATAAGGGTCTAGTTTCACTCCTTCTATTGCAGGGCATTTTCCTTAGCTGCACGCAACACTACAAAGTTATAGGCAAACAAAGGCAAAGAGGAAAGGGAGATATCACGACCAAACAAAGACCTGGCCACCATCTCCTAAAACGTCACCAAAAACATATCCTTTGCCGACAATCAATCAAAAATAGAACAAATCATCAATCCAGGTCGAGCGGAGCGCTTTGATTAAATTCCCATCGTTCCGCTTATCACCAACTTCTATTTTGCTTTTAATGAGGAGGAACCCCGAGATACGTGGTTAGAACGGCGCCATCGACAACATTCTCCATCTTCACTCATACTTGCAAAAAACCAGCACACAGGGATCTTCAATAGGCTCCCAGCTCCCCGAAGGAGGAACACTCAGCAAACTCCTATCAAGAGACAAAGAGACATAAGCTAGAAAGACAGACTTACTGGAGGATGGGCACGATGCCAGAGGGATGCTTGGTGAGATCCACCGGTTGGCTCCCTTCAAGCCCCTCCACTCGTTCGGCCATTAAAGACAATATCAATTCCTCCCCTCTTCCCCCCCGAGTCTCTCTCGCGCGCCAATCAAACGAAGAAACACAAATTCAGCAGAGACCCCCTTAACCCTAGTTGCAAAAACTCAAATCGATACCCTCCTCGTTACTCTCCGCGATTACGACGAATTGGGGGGCAAAAATCAAATCGACCCAGTTACTAATTCCTCGAGATCACTCGACTTGCTGCCGATCTGGGACCAAAAGGGTCGGGTCCGAATTCAACGCAACGCGCTCGAACGTTCAAGAATTCCGACGGGATCACGGGGACACGAAATCAAGAACCGGTTTTTCGGAGGAACCCAAGATCCGACAGATCTTCGCCGAGGAAGAAGGAGGAGGAGGAGACGGAGAGGAAGTGGATCGAACAGGGAAAAGCCGTTCAAAGGGAGGGGGTTTTTATAGGTTTGGTATCGAAGAGGATTCTGATTTGGAGAGAGAGAGAGAGAGAGAGAGAGAGATGTTTGTCCCTGTGCGATTCCGAATAAAGAGAGAGCCCGAGACGAGGAAGCTGCTGGTGAGCAGGGTACTACCCGGTCACGTGTCCAACCCCGCTCTATATATAGCCCACCTTCGTGGGATGCAGCCGGTTGGAGGCGAGCATGCCACCGGTTGTAGCCGGTCGTGTGATTCCCTAGAGATTCCTAATCCGACGAGGGTCATATATATATATTGTGCGCGTGTAGAAGGCCTTGGCCTTCCCGGCTTGAGAGCTTATTCAATAATGCCCATGAGATCACGATAGGGTAATTAGTGACGACCAATGGGATTTTTGAATGGAGTGCTGACGGAGACAAATTTGAAATTAGAGAGAAAGTTTATGTTTTCTTTAGATAAGAAAAAGTTCGAAATAAATTTAATCTGGATATAACGTTAGGATTTTTATTAGGAAATTATGCCATTCTTCATCAATGATATGATCACTGGATGCTAAGATCTCTTTTCTTGAGCTTCTCTCGCCCTAGTTGCGAGATAAGGTGGTGGTACCATCTCCGTACACCAACAATGGTGTGTCAATGTTGTCCTCTGTCATGGCAAAGATTTGGGCTCTAGGAGCACCACTGCGGTGATGGTTAAGGCTCTAGATCACTGGCACTCCTTTGTAACTAGGATTGTTTGAGCTAGCAAAGACTAGAATTTTTCCCAATCCAAATCGAGTTTTTTGAAACCCTAATTACAACAACAATTGGGGTTTTCCAACACCCTTGGCGATGTCAAACGAGGGTTGCCGAGGATTGTTGACATCACCTAGCTTCTTGTGAGGGTTGGCAACAATCATAAATTACCGTGCATCAAAAGTAACCACTTAAGTGGTATCGTTTGGTCAAGAGTTTCATCTGTTAGTGACCATTTACTAGTACGATAAAAGAGGCGACATAATCATCGAAGTTAGTATGGAAACACACATGGTCTTGCTTATTCACTTGCTTACCACACAGCCTTGTCTTCCTAAGTTCATTTGCCTCCGCAATAGCCTCCGGGACCTCCGAAGCTGATCGTGTAGCCCTTCATCCCCCTTATGACAAATCCATGATTCTTGAAGCCATACACATTGGATTTATCAACCCACTTCGAGATATTTGCTGTAGGCGGCAAGGCGTCGCCAAACCTGTTGACCCATTGGAGGGTTCGAAAGTATGTGGCGTGCCTAAAATTGCCATCGGGCTTGTGTCCGCTTCCCATGGGGGGACAAACTCCGTCACTTCCGGCAAGGCCAACTCCGCCCCAAGCTGTATGGAGCGAGCCATTGCGCAAGTATAAGAACAGCTCCTTTGGCCAGTAACCGACCTTTATCGGTGGATCGTCGCAATGCAACCACCAGTTTCCAGTTTCTCTATCCTGGTTAAGAGAAGGAAAAAGAGAAACTTGCTCAGCTCAATAGTCTAAGATAATATACATGTCTTGGTCATGATGCTTGGTACAGTGAAAGTTTTGATTTCAATAAGAGAAAATAGCACCAGTCATTTATATAGAACAAGGAATGCGATTTACGTGCGTAGTGTGAATTGTGAAATTATCATGCTCTTACGTGCATGCATACGTGACGAGAAAATTACCGATTCTTGTATATTTTAATAAGTTTTGAAACATTGAAAGGTATTGTTTTTATAACGGTTCTTTATCATCGTCAATTTGTGGCGGTTTTTGTCCGTCATTAGTTTATAACGGTTTTGTGACATTTCATAACAATTGCTATCAATTTGCAATGAATTTGTAACGTTTCTCAAATAACAAATTGTTACTTAGGTAGTGATGTGTTTTATATATATATATTAAAATAAGAATATTCATATTTTTTTCCTTTATTGTGGTTGTTCATGTTCCTTCTAGTGTTATATGGGGAATGAAAATGAAGATCTATTGTATCTTAGGATGATAAACGGTAGAGCTTATCAAATTGAGTTGCTTATCTAGGTGGTGGAATGATCCTTAAGGACCATGCTTGCACATCTCCAATGTTTTATTTTATTTTCTCATCTTTTTCAATAGATTTCCATCAATCTCATTTTTTTTCCAAAAATTGAGTCCTAAACATGCTATACAGATATTAATTTAATTCTAAACTCTTCAATTTTGCCATTGTAGTCCTAAACTTTTCCATGAACTTCCAACGTGCTCCTTTCGTTCAATTACCGCCGAACTTGGTGTCCTGTCATCGCCAAGCATCCCACGTGGCATGCTGACTTGAACTACTAATGGATCACCACGTTTGCGATTTTTTGTAGAATTACTATCTTGGAATTTTACGTAATGATTTAAGACTACATCGGCAAAATTATAAAGTTTATAACTCAATTGGCATCCATAAAATAGGTCTATTACTAATTGGATAATTATCCTTATACATAACATACTTTGAGAAAATTGTATTCTTCATACATTCTTATTACCAAATAAGAACCACTATCTTAACGACCATAAAGCTAATCTTACCTGATCAATTCGGATTGCAAACGCAAAAACATCCCTCCCATAAGTAGAAGCGGCACGCATAGGAGTACCGGGGCTCAATTCCCTATCGATTTGGATAAAGCCGCGACATAACATGTTATAACATCCGTCTCGATAACCATTACCCTATTAGAGTAAAAAAAAAAAAAACAATTCAAGTTACCTCTAATGTCAAAAATTGGTTTTGGAAATGAGGAGTTTAACTAAGGTAATTGTTCTTAAACTAACCGTCCAATAAGTGAAAAGCCGAGGAAGATTATCGCCATATAATCCTGGAGCAACCTAGTAAGACAACCTTGCTCTTTGATTTTATTTTATTTTTAAATCATAAATTCACAATATCAATACAAATTTGCATACCTGCCAACCTGCTACAATCATACTAATATGGTCCGGAGGACCCGTTTCAATCCACATATTATGTGAACTAAATTGGTCGTGAGCAAGGGTTAGATTATAGACACTGACTGCACCATGACACCCATATTTAATGTATTCAATCGCGTCCTCTCTCAAAGAAACCACCTGCAATATTATAAGATTTCTTCACCTCTTTATAGGGGGCAAAAAATGGAAAAATACGTGGTTCACTTGCAAATCACATTGAATTTTGGTGGAGAATTAATTGCGCTGAGAAATCCTATAGAGCAATTAATTATCGTCGAACCGCCGGGCGAGAAGATGGAGAGAGAGAGAGAGAGATCATACATGTTGATTAGAAGCAACAGCATCATGCTTCACAGCCGCCATAGACGGCATCTTCGGTAGAGATCTTGCACTTCTCAAGTTTTCTTTTGTTACTCGAGGGATAGGTACTGTTCCAATTGGGCAAGGCTCTCGCGATCTAAATTTTACAAATTTTTCATTTGGAGAAAATCTTTCGAACCTGTTAAAATGTAAGTTGGGTTCCACCTACAAAGGGAAAAACTAAATCAACCAGAATCAATTTAAACAGTGTAAGAAAATAAATGTAGGTTGAATAACCTGTTCCCGTGTAGTTCTGCTCGGCTTTTGGGGAAAATTTTGACGAACCCTTACCTGAACTCTATGATTCTTCAATAGAGGATGATCAAGTGCCGGTTGTTTGTTAATATCGATGCAATCGATGATATCCCCTTCTTTTGCCTTCATAAGAGCATTAAACCCGATGAATGGTTTCCCATAGCGCAAAGCTTGCTTTAGGCTTTAGACTTAGCTAAGTAAACTGTAGATTCCATAAAAGAGAAAAAAAAAAAGGAAATAATTCAGAGTTAGAAGAATCATTAAAGGGTTTGGAAAGCATGTTTACCACAAACGTCTTGACCGCTGGCTTGTTCATGATTTTAACTTGTCTTTCCAGCTCCGATTCATCTTCTGTAACATTCGCCATATCAGAAACTCTGAAAAGCATGAGTAGCAACAGCACCAGTTTCATTTTCAGCTGCACAAGTATGGTCATATTTGCTGTTCAGGCTACGTCTCCTTGCGAATGAAGTGTATAATGGACTCTTTATAAGACGGTTATAATTAATGAGGAAGGACCCAAGCGGCATGCAAAGAGCCAAATTTTAAGGATAATAACTCAAGACTCCCTGAACTTTAGCACTATTGCAAAATCGACTATGGCATTGTTGCACAATTGGCCCTGTAAGTGGAAAAGTTACAGATTACCCCCAAAGCTTTGATTTGTTGTAGACTTTAGTTTTGTCAATAGCCGTTGAGTGTTATTTCAAAAATGGAATTGTTCATTTTTGTATCATGAGAACCTATATTACATGGTTAGTGGAGTTAAATGAAAATAGATAGGTTGCATGGCTGATGACATTAAAACAAAATTAGTAGAGGTTATTTTGGTCAAGAAAAATGAGTTAATCAAGTTTTAGGAAACACTTAACGGCAATGCAGAAGGAAAAACTAGTGACTACAACACAAATCGAATTTTGCAGAGGACGGGGGGAATTTGCAATATCTCAAAGTTTACAGACTATTGTCCAATGGTACCAAAGTTGAGGGGGGTTAATTTGTACTTTTCAGAATTCGAGGGCTACTGTCAATGGTGTTAACGTTCAAGGGATTTTGATCAATCGACCCAAAGAAAATGAATAACCATTGCATATGGATGTGAATTTGTCCTATTCAATATTCGACGATGTAACATCGATTCCTTAGTGTTCCTATCATATTTCCTCTTCCATCTGTCGACATATATATATTAGAACAAATTTGTCATGCAATTGTTTTTCTATAATATGCTACTTGTTAAGTTTTCACTTCTTTTCAAAAGTAAATGAAATTACGAAGGCACAAAGGCAAAATTCAGGGGGGTCAATTCGTAACTTTTCAAAATTCGAGGGGCCCTTGTGTGGCAGTGCTAAAATTCGGGGAAGTTTCGAAAAATTATCCTTAGTTTTCTAGGAATCTCTTTTGCTCCGATCGCTTCCCAAATTCATAAAACTGTAACTTTCCTTATAGCAGGCCAAGTCAAATACAGGAGCCGCATTAAGCGGAAGCGTTACTAATTGAAGAGGAGCTTCGGGAGACTAAAGGCTATCCTTGAAATAATGCATGCCTGCCATTTTTCGCCTTTGGATAATGCATGTTTACCAAATGTTTGTCTCTCCACGTTTGCCCCATGCATAGAAAACACCACGGTAGAGAAAATTGCACAAGGAGCTTTAAATCTCATTTAAAAGATGTAATAAATTTCTGAGCTTTTCAATTGGATCTACCAAATCCAAAACTTTTATACGAAAATATAATGGAGTCTTAAATATTTCAATTAGTTAAATGAAGACTTCAACTATCTATTGAAAAATGCTATTAAATTCTTTATTTTATATGAAAAGGTGTAGTCTCATAAGGTTGAGTTAGGCCGGATTTTGGATATCAAAAAAAAGAAAAGATAATGCCCAAGCGAACTTTGAATGCAACATAGGCAATTATAGATACTTTTATTGAGAGGTTTGATTGTACTATTTGAAAAGAAAAAAATTTAGAACTTGATTGAATAAATTGAATGTTTAAAATTTGATTGCAATTCATATATAAGGTTTACAAGTTCCACCACATGTTTCCATACCATAAGATACGCTATGGTATATTAGATATTGATGGATTTCTTTCTCCTAACTATGTGAAAAGTGACAGAGCGAAACTCAAGCTAGGTTAATAAATGTAACTAGAAAAAGTCCAATGCAAGACTTGGAGTCCATTTGTTTCTAAAAAATGAGTGATTTGAAATATTTAATTTTTTTTCTAAATTAATCCCTTATATCATTTGAAATAATTAATCAATTGAAAATGTTTTCATTATCGACAATTATTTATGTTTAAACATTTTCATAGACAAGATAAATATTTTTTGTTCACTCATTTTTGTTAGTAATACATATAATCATTTTTAAGAAAATATTTTTCAAACTATTCATTTTTCATGAAATAAACACATTCTTACTTTCTAATTACAAACTTCCCACAAACTTTTGTCCGATTTGAAGCAATCATGTGAATTAGAAGTCAAGAGCATCATGCTATACAAATGCTAGTTCTTACAAGTAAATGCTCAAGACCAAAGTAAACTTAAAAAGTTGATCATAATCAAGTACTTTTTAGGTAGTCTTAAGTCCAAGAATCGAACTTTATCCCCCAAAATATCTTGAAACTTTTTATTTTAACTTAAATAAAAAGATCTATTATTACTAATGGAGTCTAAGGTCTGCTCTTCTTTTCTTTGAACCCCTTGTTTCACTCCAGTAGCAAAAATCCTGCCCCTGTCCAGTTTTCTTTTGTTTATGAGGAACGGTACTATCCCAATGGGTAGGCAAGGCTCTCATTGTCGACACCTAAATTTTGATGATATTCGAATTCCTACCAACCATCCAAGCATCCATTTTCGTAAAAGTACAAAAATAGAAAAAAGAAAGGAAAGAAATAGAACGAAAATTAAAAAAATATTTTAAAAAATTGTAAAAATTATTAGCGCCATCCACATTACATAAGGCAACTAACATTTATCTCAATTATTTCTATCTAAAATTGACTAGATGGATTACATTAGCAACATCAAAACTTTAAGATTAGATTAATCAAATTAAAAAGTTTAAAAACGAGCTAACATTAAATTCAATAAATTTAAGACTTTCTTGATAATTTCTCCATTACTTGAATCAGCCTCGATGAAAAATCTTATGAGTGTTGAATTAACACTTGAGCTGATCCCAACGCAGGCAAGAAGGAAGCTTGAACAAATGTTTCCTTGGAGAAAGCCCGCATTCAATAGCTTAAACAAAGATCGAAAATTGAGAAGAGGGTTCGAAGAAAAAGCTAGACCAAAATTCAAAAGCCATACCCAAAAAATCGAAACTATTGCCCTTTTTATTCATGATTCCTGTTTCGGTTCCGATCTAGCTCCGCTCGATACGAGGAGAAATTACAAATCACCTCAAACAAAGCCACCGTTCACTCGAATCACCTGTCCATTGACCCACTCGCCGCCGTCGGAAGCCAAAAACCCGATGACCGGAGCGACGTCGTCCGTCTTCCCTAGACGACCGTGAGGACACGCCTCGACCACGCCCTTGACGTACTCCTCGCCCCTCCCTGCGAAGAACAGCTCGGTCGCGATCGGCCCCGGCGCGACGCAATTCACGGTTATGCCCGTCCCCTTGAGCTCCTTCGCAAGAACTCTGGCCATCGTCTCGACTGCAGCCTTCGAGGCCGTGTAGGCTCCGTAGTTAGGCTTCAAGGCGGCGACCAAGGACGACGACAACAGTATGATGCGCCCGCCTCCACCGCGTTTCAGCCGATTCGCCGCCTCGCGGCAGCTGAGGAACGTGCCTCTGGTGTTGACACTGGGTGTTACGGACATGGGAGTTGGTTAATGTCTTCTTTACTAGGGATGAGCACAGAACATACTGTGAAGTGCTTTGATTATACCTGAAGATCTGGTCGAATTCTTCGACGGGAGTGCCGGCTATGGAGAAATGCTCGGCATCCATGACCCCGGCGGAGTTGACGAGGATGTGCACCGGCGAGTCGAAAGCGCTTTCAGCCGCGTCGAACAGGGATTTGACGCTCGCGGGATCGGAAACATCGGCTCGGACAGAAACCGCAGCATCAGGAGACGAAGAATTTATCTCGGCCACGACTAGATCAGCATGGGCCGAGTTGGAGGTGTAGTTGACCACGACTTTCGCGCCCAGCGAGGCGAGATGGACCGCGATGGCCCGGCCGATGCCGCGGGACGAGCCGGTGACTATGGCCACTCGACCCTGGAGCGGGACAGGGGCGGCGGCGGCGGCGGCAGTGGCGGAGGCGGCGGCCATATTGGATATCGTATGGAGCTCGAAAGAAGTATTGCGGAGTGAATTTTGAACGGGAGAGCTAAGAGAAAAGAGGGAGGAACAATTTGGAACCGGAAATTCAAAGCTCAAGCAATCTTCTGGACAGGTTATAAGTGCCGTAGATTGAACAAAGTCTACCTTGGACGTCGAATCAGATCTGGTCAGGTGTACCCATCTCGTGCCTTTCTTTCAAAGTGGATTTTGACTGAGTTGGGAAGGAAATATTATAATAGGAATAATACTATGAAAAATCTAAAAATATACACAATCAATAAATTTGTCATAAATTAATTTTTCAATTATTAAAAACCTTAAATTAGTACATTTATGTTAAATTTATCTTTTTTTTAATTAAGTAACATACGACAGTTGATAAGTGTATCAATTTGAAAATTTACGCTCTTCAAATTGAGGTTTTTTGTAATATTAATCCAAATTAATGGAAAAGTAAATTTATCACAATATTACTAATTTGGGGTTTTGATACTCAAAAAATTAATTTTAGTAAATTTATCATAAATATATTAATTTTGAATTATTTATCATCAAAAAGTTAATTACATAAAGTTGCCAGTTAAGGCTTGTTGATTATATTAACCCATTATAATACGATTAGAACTTCTTAGTTTTCAACTCTTTCTGCTTCGTCAATCCAATACCAAATCGGCTTCTTCCTTGAACATGATTAGCTCAGAGTCATCTGATGATATCTGAGAAAAGTACTCCTCCCATTATTTTAATATCGCCGCCATCTGGAAGCCATAAACCCAACGACCGGAGCGTACAGTACATCAAAAGTTCGATCCGAGATTACCCATTTCGGGATTCTGTAACGGAAGGCTAGCCTCGAGCAAAAGGATGGAGGGAAAAGTGTTGCATGATCTTCACCCGTCGACAATATCGTCGACAGGAACGATCATGACACGTATCATTTCGAGGCCGCGCATCGTACTTTGGCAGCAATTTGAGCATTATCTAATTCTAATTTTTATGCCATGGCTGATGGAGTTCATCAGATTAGCTGCAGACCAAAGATCATGCTAGGATTTCCCATCAATCACCGTCTCATCTTCTGCAGAATCTTTCATTCCTGAAGCTCTACGAGTAAAAGGGTTCGCCTGCGAAGAATATTGTCGTCCTCGACTCTCTCGGCGCTAGAGATTTCGATCCTAGTTACAAATGAACTAGCTTTAATCGGTTCGGTAGTTTCGAGAGTGATTGGAGCTTACGATTCGGCCATGTCTCAGACCCTTCTGAAGAACTGACGGATCAGCATTTCAATCAGACAGAGAGAGACAAAGAGACATTCTCGAAGGATAGGTTGCACATTCAGCCAATCTTTCCAATACTAGAATGACACAGTTCTGAACTTGAATCTATCGACCTAGACATATCCACCGTCGACTCGAATCACCTGGCCATTGATCCATTCAGCTGCATCGGTGGCCAAGAACCCGACAAGAGGGGCGACATCCTCGGTCTCGCCGAGCCGCCCATGCGCGCACCGGTCGATCGCCTCATTAACAGTCTCCTCAGTCTTCCCGGCGAAGAACATCTCAGTCGCAATGGGGCCCGGCGACACACAATTGGCAGTGATGCGGGTGCCCTTGAGTTCCTTGGGCAGGATCTTGACCAGCGTCTCCGCCGCCTTCGAGGCGGTGTATGCCGATGTATTCGGCCACAGCCAGTCCACCAATGACGAGGACAACATTATGATCCTGCCTCCGCCGCCCCGCTTTAGTCGATTCGCTGCCTCTCTGCAGCACACGAATGCTCCTCTTGCATTGACACTCTGAAAGACATTAAAAACAAGGTTACTACCCGGAAAAACCTCAAAACTACAAATTTAACCCAAACTAAATTTTCAATTATAAAAAACCGCTCAAATTAGTACATCAATGATAAATTACCCCAAACTAAGTTTTTTTTATTATCAAAACTCCAAAGTGATATATTTATGATAAATTTACTCTGCCTTAATTTTCGTTAAATAGATTAATAGCATGAAAAACCATAAACCGATAAACATGTGATAAACGAAAAGTAAAACTATAAATTGTTACACTAGTCTACTATCATGTGTTATTTAACTTAAGAATTTGATAGTAAAATTTAACAAAATTAACAGAGACTATATTTGTCACGAATATATTAATTTGGGATTTTTGTGCGACAGGTGTATTGATTTGGAGTTTTTCACGGAATTAACCTTAACAATAATAATAATAATAATAATAATAATAATAATAATAATAATAATAATAATAACTCTAAATGTCCTTTGATTATCGTGAGAAATCATTACAAAAATAAATAAAAAAATTTCAATGACTTGGTTGATGTGATTATTCTATTCCATCGTATTATAAGAAATTTTTATCTTGAAAACGTGGGCTTCACCCTAAATAGAATTAACAACCATCTTTGTCTCTAAACCTGTGAAACAGTTGGATCGAAATAGATTGAAAATAGTTCAACTCATATTAACCCATTTCCATTCAATATAATTGTAGCGACTCATAACCAACCCAACTCATATTGCTCAAAAATTACAATATTAAATTTATTTTGACACTCAAGTGAACGGCATTCATGCTGTTATTATTCCTTCCAAATGAAAAGCAAAAAATCGATCCCACACAGACCCCTTTTTCTCAAGAGCCGTCACCTGAAGGTCTTATCGAAATCATCGACAGAGGTGTTGGCAACGGTGGGGTACTTGGAATCGAGGACGGCAGCAGAGTTCACCATGATGTAGATCGAAGACTTGAAGGCCTCCTCAGCGGCGTCGAAGAGGGACTTCACCTGGTCCGGGTCCGAGATGTCGGCGCGGACGGAGATGGCAGAGCTTAGGGACGAGGAGTTGATCTCCATGGCGGCCGTGTCGGCCTGGGCAGAGGAGCCGGGGGAGGTGTAGTTGATGACGACCTTGGCGCCGAGAGAGGCCAGGTGGAGGGCGATGGTGCGGCCAATCCCGCGGGAGGAGCCGGTGACGATGGCCACCCGGTCCTTCAGTGGGAGCGCCGTAGCTGTGACGGTTGCGGCCATGGAGATCCGGAGGGCGAAGAAGCTGGAAAGATGCAGAGGGAGTGAAGGGATTACTAACTCGCCAGTAAAGCTGTCTCTTTTCCAAGCAGACGAACAAGCCCAGTAGAGAACAACGAAAATCTAGGCAAAACCGTTGGTAGTTTATTCATGCCAAAACCTAGGAGATGCTATTTGAGTGCGCACGTCTATCAGATTCGGCACTAGGCATCAATTATTATTATTGAAAAAATCATCGTGTCCTATCGAAACAATATGATCGGGAGTATGTAACAGAATCAGAACTGCCCAAAACCGATCCAGAATGAGCAGTTCCATTGGGACCGAGGGACCGATCTGGTTTCAGTTCCAATTATGAAACTGCCCACCTCTCCACCCTAACTCAACCGGTAAACATGGTAAGCGGCACGTGGAACTCCCCTTGAAAGCCTGTAAAACCCAAACGAATTAGGTATCCCAGTCACCGTGCTTCCACGAACGCCAATCTTATTCAGCAAAGATTGCCAAGCAGCTTTAGCAAGAGGGACGCTCGTCCGCTCGAAGGAGAGACGAGCTCTAGATTCGTGGGCAGAGCTACATATCAGACCCGTGTCCTTTACCGAACACCATTCATTAATCCTGTCAAAGTCTAGTAACTCGTTCAGAATAGCAAAGCCAGGCGACAATCCCAAACTGGAGACCACATAACCGATAAACCGGCCTTGGGGTTCATTTCGCAGAGGTTCTGAGGAGATTGAGAGGAGATCTGCGCGGGATTGCAGTCATTGTAAATCAGTTTCATGAACCAACCTAATAATTGAATTAAGTAGGCAGTTCCTCGTTCTAAGGTGAGAACCGTCCATTTTAAAATCGATCACTCTCAACTGTTCACAAAAAGTTAAAATTCTTTTATTATTATATAATTCCGAATTCTTATTTTCTGCCTGATAGTCATTAGTCATCTTAGAACCTTTAAAAGGTTGTGTCTTTTCGGGAGCAATAAACTCGGGAAAAAAAAAATAAACGTATTACAATTTATTTGTGAAACAATATGCCTGTTCAAAAAAAGGGTTTCATAAAATAAATATGACATTTTTGTTCAATAGACCAAGTTACATTTCTCATTTCTTTCAAGAAATATCCAGTCATTGTTTTCAATTTTTGTATAAAAATATTAGAATTGCTATCTGATATTTTCTTTCGAGATTTTATTATATTATGGAGAATTTTTGTCAATAATCATTAGCAACATTGTGAGGCAAATAATTCCTTAAAAGATAATGTCCTTTCATGCCTCAAATTCCGATTGTATTATTCTTCCCGATCAATCTTTTCCCCCGATAAAAATAATGGACGAATTGGCGTTTGTTCTTGGAGGGTGATGCAAGGACTGAAGTCACAGCGAGCTTTCCTTTCGAGGCGGGTTCCTGAACCCTAAATAGCTTTTCGGGACTATAATCGGCCCTCGGAGAAACGAAGACGACCAGCGACAAAACCCATCATGGATGATCCTCGATAACATGGGGCCTGGCCCGTTTATAACCACGAACCCGAAAACCTATCATTATGCCTTCGCAGTGCTACTTGGTCTAGCTTTATTTGTGACTTTTTCTTATAAGTGGGACTCTCTTATCTTCTTGGATACTTAATCCGTCATTTTCATTTGATAAAACTCACGTCAACAATAATAATCAAACTCTGGAGCCTGCCAAGATGGCTGGGTAAGCAGACAACCACTTATGTAGTCGCTTATTCCCAATTCTTTTCTCTTTCTTTCTTTTTCGAAGTCATGATCAGATCAGTCTTAGATTGATATCAGGTTCTTTTACGTACTCAGAAGGGCTTTTCAAATCCAGCAAGTGACCAAGGCAGAAGTCAAAGTCTAACACTACAGCCCTGGAGATATTTTGGCATGCTTTGAAAGGCGAATCAACTAAATTTCGCAGCACACACAGCTGTTCATAGAAATATCGGATTACCACGAAGAAAAAAGAGTGTGTTTGTAGGGCATGTAGTCCACATTCCATTCTCCAAGCAATGGAGATATTTGACAAACAAAGGGTGTGATTGTGCTATTTCAGCCAAAACAGGGGAAACTCTTAAATCCAAAAAATTAGATTTTATGGTAGATTTTGGAGCAAATCAAGCGGCTAAGGGGAAGGGGAGACCCGTAAAGACATGAAAGGAGCGACTGATTGTGAACCAGAGTAAGCTTCTAACTTTCAGATAATTAAGCTAGGGTTCTCAACTTTCACAGGGACAAGATTTAGGATAAATATAAATGCCATAGGTAGAGATTCGAGAAAGAACGTAGGCGATTGCGCAACACACAGAGCAATGAAATGAAGGCTTTTGGTTTACTTGGACAGGGCTTTAGAGGTACTCACCCTTTTGTGCTTCAGCAGAGCGAACATTTCCGGGAAAGGGAAAAAAAAACTGAAGGAAAGAGGGCAAGCGAAGGGCACTTTTCATATGAAAGGAGTCGTGCAAATAGGAAGGAGAATCAAGATCTAATCTAGACCCTCCCTCCCCAAAACTCTCTAACTATCAAAGGAGTTAGTCCAATGTGTACCATTCACACACCTCTTACCGCCGTTGAATGCTTACCTTACTGACGATATCCCATACACCTACCCATGTTCACCTAACAAGAACCTAACCCAGGGATTCAACCAGCATAAGCTGAGCTCATATAACATGTGGGAAAAGCATTCTTTGATCATTTGGATCATCAATATTCATCAAAGTTGGTACTTTAACAGTGAGAATGCAAACTCTTTGGGCAATATCTCAGACCATGTCCAAGAACCGATGGGTCAACATCTCAATCGGACAAAGAGAAAGAAACAGAGAATTCCAAAGGCAAAAGGTCACACGTATTTCAAAGGCAATCTTTCCTAGACAAGAATGCCATAATTCTGAGCTTGAATCCATCAACCTACACGTATCCGCCATTGACTCTAATCACCTGTCCATTGACCCATTCCGCTGCATCGGTAGCCAGGAACCCAACGAGAGGAGCGACATCCTCAGTCTGGCCGAGCCGGCCGTGCGGGCACTGGTCGATCGCCTTATTGATCATCTCCTCGGTCTTCCCTGCAAAGAACATCTCGGTCGCAATGGGGCCCGGTGCAACACAGTTGGCGGTGATGCGGGTGCCCTTGAGCTCCTTGGCCAGGATCTTGACCATCGTCTCCACCGCCGCCTTCGAGGCGGCGTACGCCGACGAATTCGGCCTCAGCGAGCCCACCAAGGACGAGGACAGCATTATGATCCTGCCTCCACCGCCCTGCTTCAGCCGGTTCGCCGCCTCTCTGCAGCACAAGAATGCCCCTCTTGCATTGACACTGTGAAAGACATTGAAAAAGAATCATCAGCTATAAATGCTCTTCTGATTATTGTGAGAAATCATCACAAAAATTATTAAAAAAATAAAAATTCAATGACTCGGTTGACGCATGCGATTATTCTATTCCATCAAATTATAAGCAAACCCTTAAAAATCAACTATGGCCAATATTGAGTAGCTCCCAAATTGAAAAGCAAAGAATCGATCAATGCAGGAACCCCATTTTTCTCGAGAGTCGTCACCTGAAGATCTTGTCGAAGTCGTCGACGGAGGTGTTGGCAATGGTTTGGTGCTTGGAGTCAGCGACGGCGGCGGAGTTCACCAGGACGTAGATCGGCGACTTAAAGGCCTCCTCGGCAGAGTCGAACAGGGACTTCACCTGGTCTGGGTCCGAGACATCGGCCCGGACGGAGACGGCAGAGCCAGGGGACGACGAGTTGATCTCTGCAGCGACCGCGTTGGCCAGGGCGGAGGAGCCGGGGGAGGTGTAGTTGACGACGACCTTGGCACCGAGGGAGGCGAGGTGGAGGGCGATGGTACGGCCGATCCCCCGGGAGGAGCCGGTGACGATGGCCACCCGGTCTTTCAGAGGGAGCTCGGAGGGGGCGGCGGGTGTGACGGTCGTGGCCATGGAGTGAGCTCCGGAGAGAGAAGAAGCTGGAAAGATGCAGGGGAAGCGAAAGGATTACTGATTCACTGGTAAAGCTGTCGCCTTTCCAAGCGAACGAACGAGCCCGAAAGAAGAAGAACAAAAGTCTAGACGAAACAATGGACGTTTGACGTTTGTCTCTTGGGAGGGTGACGCAGGGAATGAAGTCACAGCGAGCTTTCCTTTCGTGGCGGGTCCCTGAATCGTCCCCCGGGTAGCATCATGACGATCGACAGCCAATAACCATCCCATCATGGAGAATCCTCAATAATTGGGCCCGACCCGTTTATAAACCACGAACCTGAACCCAAACCCGAAAACCGATCATTATATCTATGCAATGACTCTTCGTTCGACTTTATTTGCGACCTTATTCTCGTACGAGGCACTTTCTAACTTGCTGGATAGATAATCCATCATCTTTCATTTAAATAGGGAGTACCTTTTATCATGATAACTCACGTCAAGAATAATAATTGAATAATAATTGAACACGTTGGGATGGCTTTGTAGGCAAGCAATCACTTATGTAAGCAACAACTTCTAATTCTTTTTTCTGATTTCTTTTTCAAATTCATGATCAACATGGTCTTAAGTTGAAATCTGGGCCTTTTATGTATCTAGTAGGGTTGGTTCAAATCCGGCTTATGACAAAGGCGAAAGTCAGAGTCTAGAACTATAACCCTAGAGATATCACAACATGTTGTTTTGAAAGATGGATCGACCAAATTTTGCAATGCACAAACTAATTTTCGAAAATTTGAATTACCACAAAGAAATAAGAGTATATATAGGAGACATAGTCCATATTCTTTTCTCCAAGCAACGGAGATATTTGAGAAACCAAGGTGTTACTACACTATTTTCACCAAAAACAGGAGAAACACCTAGATCCGAAAAATTAGATGTTGTGGGAGATTTTGGAGCAAATCGAGCGGCTTAAGGGAAGGGAAGGGGGGACCCCTAAAGATAACAAAGAAGTTCCAACTGTAAACCCAAGTAAGCTTCTAGCTTTCATAGAATGAAATTGGAGCTATCAACTTTCAAGGTAGCAAGAGTCGGGGAATATATAAATGTCATAGGTAGAGATTTGAGAAAGAGCAGGGGCAATTGCAAAACACAAAGATCTATGAAATGAAGGCTTTTGATTTACTTAGATAGGGCTTTAGTGGTACTCGGTCTTTTGCTCTCTAGTGTAGAGTGAACATTCCAAAAAGAGAAATTCCTAGGGAAAAGTTTGCGACGGGGAGCACTCATCTTACAAAAGCAATCATGCAAATAGGAACAGTCAAATGATGACTCATTGAGGAAATAAAGGAGGAAGAGATTTCATCTATTATAAGGGTGTATAAAACGGACCGATAGAATTGGGAATCGACTAGTTTGATCTGATCTTTGAGAGTCTCGATCTAATTCTCAATTCCTAAAAGTGGAACTGGTGTTTTCCGAGGAGAAACTAGACCAAATCGACTACATTTATATATTTTTAATTTCTTCAAAAACATGAAAGTGATCAAATTTTTTTCATAACAGATAGCATCAATTAGTGAAACAAAAAAGTGACTAGTTTCATTGAATTGGATCGGAACTAGGAACCAATCGCCCCTAATCTATTAGATTTACCATACCACAGCTTTCGACTTGCCTTACAAAGAGCTCTCCTATGGACTTGATGTGTCTATTGTGAGGCAAGAGATTTAGGATCACCTCCCCAAAAATCCCTAACTATCAATTGGGGTTAGCCCAATGTACCATTTGCACACCTCTTACCGCAATTGAATGCTTACCTTACTCAATGATATCCCGCTCGCCAACCTACGTCCACCCAGTATGAACCGAACGAAAGGATCCAACCGGCGACAATGCAAAATGTGGTGGGAAAAGTACCATTTCCATTATTTTATCATCAATATTCATCAGAGATGGTACTTTTAACCACGACAATGCAAACTTCTCGGGCGGCAAAAAAATAGTTTCTGATCGAACAGTACACGGACCAAAAGCGTAACGGCCTCCCTTGGTATCTCGGAGCTGTTCTTAAAATCTCATCACATCAGAAGTACCTTGATTTTGCTCCCTGATGATTGATGGAATTTATCATGTTAACATTAGATTCAAGACCACGCAAGTCTTCCTCATCAGTTACTGTCCATCTTCTGCGGAATCTTCGTTGCTGAAGCTATACAGGCAAATCTGCGCTAGAGATATTGATCATAGTTACCGATAAACCAGGTTTAATCGATTCCGCAGTTCCCAGAGTATCGGAGCTTATGTTTAAGCCCTATCTCATCTCAGACCATGTCGAAGAACCGATGGATCAAAACATCTCAATCGGACAGAGAGAGAAACAGAGAATTCCAGAGGCAAAGGTCTCGCACATTTCAGGCGATCTCCCTAGACAAGAATGACATAATTCGGAGCTCGAATCCATCAACCTAGACATATCCACCATTAACTTTTATCACCTGTCCATTGACCCATTCGGCGGCATCAGTGGCCAAGAACCCGACAAGAAGGGCAACGTCCTTGGTCTCGCCGAGCCAGCTGCGCGGGCACTCCTCGATCACCTTATCGATCATCTCATCAGTCTTCCCGCGAACAACATATTGGTCGCAATGGGGCCTAGAGCGACGCTGTTGGCGGTGATGCGGGTGACCTTGTCCTCCTTGGCTAGGATCTTGACCATCGTCTCCACCGTCGCCTTCGTGGCAATGTACGCTGCCATATTCTGCTTCAACCCGCCGACCAGCAACGAGGACAGCATAATGATCCTGCCTCCACTGCCCCGATTTAGCCGGTTCACAACCTCTCTGCAACACAAGAATGCCCCTCTTGCATCGACACTATGAAAGACATTAAAATAAGGTTTAAACCACGAAAAACTTCAAACTGCATATAATCATAAAAAAAACCCTTCAAACTTACCCCAAACTAATTTTTTGACCATCAAAAACCCAAACTAGTATATTCATGACAAATTTACTCTACATTAACTTACGTTAAATTGGATTAATAGCATGAAAAATCATAAATCGATACATATGTGACTAATGAAAGGTAAAACTCTAAATTAGTACATCGGCCGACTATCACATGTAGGAATTTAATAGTAAAATTTAATGAGGGAGAGTAAATTTATCATGAATGTACTAGTTTGAAATTTTTTGTGTCACAAATGTACCGATTTAAGGTTTTTCATGATCTTAATCTTGATAACAATCATCAACTCTAAACATGATTATGATTATTGTGAGAAATCTTCACAAAAATAAAATAAAATAAATTCAATGACTTGGTTGATGTGATTATTCTATTCCATCATATCATAAGAAATTTTTATCTCGATAACGTGGGCTTCGTTGTAAATAGAGTTAACAACTATCATTGTCTAAACATGTGGTATGGGTCGAGTTGGGTCGAAAAAATGGTACAACCCATATTAACCAATTTCTATACGATATAATTACAGCAATCTATACCCAACTTAATTCATATTGCTAAAAAAATTTAATATAAAATTCAATTTAGAAAAACTCATTTCTTATGTTAAAATATGATGGACAATTTTTATAATTTTTTAAAATTCTGATTTTTTTATTCTTTTTCTTTTTCTTTCTCTCTTTTCTTATTTTTCTTCTACACTCGACTACCAATGATGATTGACTACCAGGGACAACCGACAACCGACGGTAGCTAACAACCAACAATGGTAATGATCAATGGCTACTGGCGGCCATTAATGATCGGTGGCTGTAGGCGATCGACGGCAAACAGCCGACGAGCCTTGCTAGATTTCCTTTAAAAAAAATAAAAATATATAAAATATCATAAAAGAAAAAAAAGAAAAAGAAAAAATGACTTATATATCCATGACTCAGTTAAACTAATTAGATGACTAACCTTTAAGACTATTAACCGATCCATTAATGACCCACTTAAACTTACTTTTAATACTTAAGTCAACCCATTTTTTACCCACACTATTAAGCATAGGTTAGAATATGGGTCCATGTCCATTTTGCCACCTCTATCTATCTCTCCGCCATTCTACTCTCTATCAGAGCTATAAGGTAAACTCTTAAAAATCAACTAGGGCCTAAGAAATTTATAAATGAGAAGAATAACAATAGTGTATTACTTTCTAACAATACTCACTTAAGTGTTATAAGTGAGTGTTATAACTTTTTCTTCACTCACTTAAGTTCCATATTGGAATAAAATCGATCATTTGAGTGACAATTCCGACAAACCATCGTAAGTGGATTTTTTGATATTTTGATTTTTTTAAAATTTTTTATTTGTTTGATTTTTTTCTTTTTTTTTACTCGTTTTTCACTTTTTTTTAGGGCCCAACGAAGGTCGCCAACAACCCTCGCTAGCCGCAGATGAGGTCGCGAAAGGCCCTCACCAAACCTAGGCAAGGTGGTGTTGCCCATGGCCACCTAAAGTTGGCAAGGGCCTTCGTAGCCTCGCCCATAGCTAGCGAGGTCGCAATGCCCTCGCCCAAGGCCTTCGTGGCTAGATTTGGGCCAAGGCATCGCGGCCTCACCTACCACCGTCCCTAGGAAGAAAAAGAGAAAATTTGAAAATACAAAATTCCAAAACATAATAATAAATAATTAAAAAATTAAACCACATCAGTCCCGATAAAGTCACATAAAACGATCAATGCTCCACATTGAATATTAGAAGGAATGGAACTAACATTGTCTATAATCAAGCAAGGAAAATGAAAGGAAATATTTTTTGAGGAAAATGATATTATCTTCTTGATTTGATATCTCTCTCTAGATTGTCTTTTTAATTTATTTTTTTTATATTCATAAAAAATAAAGCTGTTAAAGAGCCGTTAAGAAATCATTACAAAGCGGTTATAGAATAACAGAGGATTTATTTGATAAATAAATTAGACTTTACAAATCGATTGAAAAAACGTTATATGACCATTAAAAAGTTGTTATAAAACGTTATAAAACCTTTTTATATTAATGGCAAACAAAAATCATTACAAATTGATAACAGTAAAAAACCGTTACAAAAATTAGCAACTTTCAATTTTTCAAAACTATTGAAATGTCTAACAATTCCAAAGTGAGAAGGAAGCTAGGAAGATGCAAAGGAAGTGAAGGGATTACTGATTTACTAGTAAAGCTATCTCTTTTCAAAGCAGATGAATGAGCTCAGAAGAGAACAACGAAAATCTAGGCAAAGCTATTGGTAGTGTATTTATGCAAAAAACTAAGAGATGCTATTTGAGTGCGCATGTGTATCGGATTTGGCACTAGCCATCAATTATTATTATTTTTATTTATTAAATTCGAATTTATAATTATTAAAAAAAATCGTGTCATGTTGAAATAATATGATTTCGGGATAAGCAACAGAATCAGGAAGTGCCTAGATCACCCAAAACTAGACCAAGCCAATCCTAGACCAGCAGTTCCATTAGGACCGATTTGGTTCCCAATTCCAAATATGAAGCTGCCCATCTATTTACCCTAACCGAATCGATACACATGGTAGGTGGCAGGAGGAACTCCCCTTGAAAGCCTATAAAACCTAAACAAATTAGGTATTACAATCACTGTGCTTCCACAAACACCATTCGTATTTAGCAAAGGTTGCCAAACAGCTTTAGAAAGAGGGATGCTCGATGGACAGATGACATTTGGTTCAACTGTATTTGTGGCCTTTTCTTGTCAATGGGACTCTCTATCTTCTTGGATAAATAATCCATCATTTTCATTTGACTAATGAGTACTTTTTATAATAATAACTCGCATCAAGAATAATAATCGAATTGAGGGAGCCTGCCAAGATGGTTTGGTTGCTTGCCAAGCAACCACTTATGCAAATGCTAATTTCCAATTCTATTCTCTTCTTTCTTTTTCAAAGTCATTATCAAATCAGTCTTAGGTTAAAATCGGGATCCTTTACATACCTTGAAGGGCTTTTCAAATCCAACTTGTGACAAGGCAGAAGTCAAAATCTAAAACTATAGCCCCAAAGATAGTTCAGCACATTCTTTCAAAAGACGGATCAATCAAGTTTTGCATCATACACAACAATTCATAAAATTTTGGATTACCACAAAGAAATAAGAGTGTGTGTGTGGGGAGCATGCAGTCCATATTCTATTTCCAAGCAACAGGAGATATTTGACAAACAAGGGTGTGATTACACTAAATTCGCCGAAAACAGGAGAAACTCCTAAATCTATAAAATTAGATTTTGAGGGAGATTTTGGAGCAAATCAAGCTACTGGAAACATATCAAAGAAGCTACTAGTTGTGAATCAAAGTAAACTTCTAGCTTTGAGAGAATGAAGTTGGGGTTATCAACTTTCACAGTGACAAGATTTGGGATAGATATAAATGCCATAAGTAGGTAGAGATTTGAGAGAGAAAAGACGCGATTGCATAATACAAAGAGCAATGAACTGAAGGCTTCCAGTTCCTTTAGATAGGACTTTAGAGGTACTCGCCCTTTTGTGCTTTAGTATAGAGCGAACATTCCCTAGAAGGTTAAAAAAAAAAAAACTGAAGGAAAGAGGATGAGTGAGGAGCATTTATGATACGAAAGTGGTCATGCAAATAGGAAGGAGAATCAAGATCTAATTTAGAGCCCGCATTCCCAGAAATCTCTAACTATCGATAGGAGTTAGCCCAATGTGTACCATTCACACATCTCTTACTGCCGTTGAATGCTTACCTTACTCAACAATATCCCGCGCACCTACCCATGTTCACTTGGGAAGAACCTAACCCAGGGATTCAACCAGCATAAGCTGAGCTCATATAACATGTGGGAAAAGCGCTCTATGATCATTTTGATTATTAATATTCATCAAAGGTGGCATTTTAACAGCAAGAATGCAAACTCTTTGGGCGATATCTCAGACCATGTCGAAGAACCGATGGATCAACATCTCGATCAGACAAAGAAAGAAACAGAAAAATTCCAGAGGCAAAGGTCCCACACATTCCAGGCAATCTTTCCTAGACAAGAATGACGTAATTCTGAGCTTGAATCCAAAAACCTACACGTGTCTGCCGCCGTTGACTCTAATCACCTGTCCATTGACCCATTCAGCTGCATCGGTGGCCAGGAACCCGACGAGAGGGGCGACATCCTCGGTCTCGCCGAGCCGCCCATGCGGGCACCCCTCAATCGCCTTATTGATCATCTCCTCGGTCTTGCCGGCGAAGAACATCTCGGTCGCGATGGGGCCCGGCGCGACGCAGTTGGCGGTGATGCGGGTGCCCTTGAGCTCCTTGGCCAGGATCTTGACCATCGTCTCCACCGCTGCCTTCGAGGCGGTGTACGCCGACACATTCGGCCTCAGCGAGCCCACCAAGGACGAGGACAGCATTATGATCCTGCCTCCGCCGCCCCGCTTCAGCCGGTTCGCCGCCTCTCTGCAGCACAAGAATGCCCCTCTTGCATTGACACTGTGAAAGACATTGAAAAGGAATCATCGGCTATAAATGTTCTTCTGATTAATGTGAGAAATCATCACAAAAGTAATTAAAAAGTAAAAATTCAATGACTTGGTTGACGCATGCGATTATTCTATTCCATCAAATTATAAGCAAACCCTTAAAAATCAACTATGGCCAATATTGAGTGGCTTCCAAATTGAAAAGCAAAGAATCGATCAACGCACGAACCCCATTTTTCTCGAGAGTCGTCACCTGAAGGTCTTGTCGAAGTCGTCGACGGAGGTGTTGGCAATGGTGGGGTACTTGGAGTCGAGGACGGCGGCGGAGTTCACCAGGACATAGATCGACGACTTAAAGGCCTCCTCGGCAGCGTCGAAGAGGGACTTCACCTGGTCTGGGTCCGAGACGTCGGCCCGGACCGAGATGGCGGAGCCGGGGGACGAGGAGTTAATCTCCGCGGCGACGGCGTCGGCCTGGGCGGAGGAGCCAGGGGAGGTGTAGTTGACGACGAGCTTGGCGCCGAGGGAGGCGAGGTGGAGGGCGATGGCGCGGCCGATCCCGCGGGAGGAGCCGGTGACGATGGCCACCCGGTCTTTCAGAGGGAGCTCGGAGGGGGCGGCGGCTGTGATGGTCGTGGCCATGGAGTGAGTTCCGGAGAGAGAGAAGAAGCTGGAAAGGTGCAGGGGAAGTGAAAGGATCACTGATTTACTAGTAAAGCCGTCGCCTTTCCAAGCAAACGAAGAAGAACAAAAAGTCTAGGCAAGACAATGATTGTTTTTGGGGACTGAAGTCACAGCGAGCTTTCCTTTCATGGCGGGTCCCTGAATTTTGAATATACTTTCCGGGGAGCAGAATCGTCCCCCGGTTACATCATGGTGATTGACGACCACCAGCCATCCCATCATGGAGAATCCTCAATTATTGGTCCTGACCTGAAACCGAACCCGAAAACCGGTCATTATGCTTTTGCAATGCTACCTGGTTCGACTCTATTTGCGGCCTTCATCTCATGCGGAGGACTCTTATCATCGTGGATAGATCGATCATCTTTCATTTAAATAGGAAGTATTTTTTGTTACGATAACCCTCATCAAAATTAATAATCGAACTATGGGAAGCTTGCCAGGATGGCTTGGTGAGCAAGCAACCAAGCAAACACTTATGAAGGCACCAGCTCATGATTCTTTTCTCTTTTCTCTTTTTCAAAGTCATTCTCAATTTAGTGTTAGGTTGAAATCGGGGTCATTTACATTGTTAGGATACACGTGTGAGTTGTGTTAGAAAAGTAATCCCACATCGGGTAATTGATGTGGTGTAGAGCAATTAATATATCATAATTGACCCATAATTTACTAACTTAAACTTTTGAGTTAAGATGGGTCCAACTGGATATATTGATAGGCTCGGACTTAAACTTTCCTCTTGGAGATCTCTCCAAGTGAAGATATCGGATTTCTGTTGCACGTCCCCAATAATTGGTATCAGAGTCGACGGTTACGGTTCCCGAATAAGTAGGCGTTGTGATGTAACAATGTGGGCCCATGAGGATAGCCCAAGTGGGCGTTGTGATGTAACAACACAGGCATTAGGAGCTCACACGTGAGGGTAACAACGTGGGCCCATGAGGATAGCCCAAGTGGGCGTTAGGAGCTCACACGTGATGGTGAGATTGTTAGGATAGAAGCTCTGTGAGGGTGAGATTGTTAGGATAGTTAGGAGCTCACATGTGAGGGTGAGATTGTTATGATAGGAGCTCTGTGAGAGCTCACACGTGAGGGTGAGATTGTTAGGTAACAACGTGGGCCCATGAGGATAGCCCAAGTGGGCGTTAGGAGCTCACACGTGATGGTGAGATTGTTAGGATAGGAGCTCAGGAGCTCACACGTGAAGGTGAGATTGTTAGGATATAGAGATTGTGTTGTGTGAGATTGTTAGGATAGGAGCTCAGGAGCTCACGCGTGAATGTGAGATTGTTAAGATACAGAGATTGTGTTGTTAGGATACAGAGATTGTGTTGTGTGAGATTGTTAGGATAGGAGCTCAGGAGCCTCACGATAGGAGCTCAGGAGCTCACACGTGAATGTGAGATTATTAGGATATAGAGATTGTGTTGTGTGAGATTGTTAGGATAGGAGCTCAGGAGCTCACACGAGCTCACACTTGAAGGTGAGATTGTTAGGATACAGAGATTGTGTTGTGTGAGATTGTTAGGATAGGAGCTCAGGAGCCTTACGATAGGAGCTCTAGAGCTCACACGTGAGGGTGAGATTGTTAGGATACATGTGTGAATTATGTGAGGGGGTGAGATTGTTAGGATACACGTGTGAGTTACGTAAGGGTGAGATTATTAGGATACACGTGTGAGTTGTGTTAGAGAAGTAGTCCCACATCGGGTAATTGATGTGGTGTAGAGTAATTAATATATTCTAATTGACTCATAACTCACTAACTTAAGCTTCCCCAACATACATATCTCATAAGACTGGTTCAAAGCCAACTTGTGATAAAAGAAAAGTCAAAGTCTAAAACTATAGCTCCAAAAATATCACAACATATTGTTTTGAAAAATGGATCAACCAAATTTCGGAACGCACATAGCAATTCGCAAAAAATTTGAATTATCATGAAAAAATAAGAGTATATATAGGAGACATAGTCGAGATTCTTTTCTCCAAGCAATGGAGATATTCAACAAACAAGGGTTGTGATTACACTTATTTCTGCCAAAAACAGGAGAAACACCCAAATCTGAAAAATTAGATTTTGTGGGACATTTTGGCGCAAATTGGGCAACTTAAGGGAAGGGGGGACCCCTAAAAATAACAAAGAAGTTGTTAGCTGCCAACCAGAGTGAGCTTCTAGCTTCTAGAAAATGAAGTTGGAGTAATCAACTTTTAGGGTGACGAGATTTGGGATAAATATAAATGTCATAGGTAGAGATTCAAGATAGATAGACTTGAGTAAGTTCTTAAACTGCTTCATTTGAACTTTGAAACATAAAATAGTGAGGTAGTCATATCTTGTTAAGGAAGAAAAATTTACAACTTCGGATAAGAAGTGCGAGGCGTGCGAATATCGGTATGTTAAAATAAAAAGCGCAGTCAAACTAGGTGCCCTCATCAAAGAGACTATCATTGGCGGCCCTCGTAAATGAAAACACCCCTAGAGGAGGACCAATGAAATTGACTTCAATTTCGCTTCACTATGAGCGCATGACCCTCCAAGCTCGATTCAAGAATGAACAAAGGCGATTGCAGGATGCAAAGATCAATGAAATGAAGGCTTTTGGTTTTACTTAGATATGGCTTTAGTGGTACTCGGTCTTTTGTTCTTTGGTGCAACATGAACATTCCAAGATAAAAAACTTAAAGTAAAGAGAGGTGATGAGGGGGCACTCACCTTACGAACTTTGAGCTTTTAGCCTTTCCAATGATAGCTTTCACTTGTCAAACGCCCCAACATCCCCAAGCGGCTTTGGAGGCCAAAAGTCCCATGGGAGAACTAAACCAAACACACCCAAAAATAGTCCTACAAATAGGAACCATCAAATGATGACTAACTAACAAAATAAATGAGGAAGAGATTTCATCTATTGTAGGAGTATGCAAAACAGACTACTTGAGTTGGGAATCGACCAGTTTGGTTTGATCTTTGAGAGTGTCAGTTCAATTCCCAGTTCCTAAAAGTGGAACCAGTATACCAATCCCTAATCTATTGGATTTGCCATATCAAAGCTCTCGACTTGCCTTACAAAGAGCTCTCCGATAGGCTTAATGTGTGTCCATTGTGAAGAAGGAGATTCAGGATCTAATCAAAAGTCCATAGCAATTAGCCTAGTGTACTATTCGCACGCATCTTACCACAACGGAATGCTAACCTTACTGACAATATCCCACTCGCATACTTACGCCCACCTAATAAGAACCGAACCTTGGGATCCAACCAGCATGAGCTGAGCTCATACAATATGTGGTGGGAAAAGTACTATTTTCATTATTTTATCATCAATATTCATCAAATATGGTACTTTTAACCACGACACTGCAAATTTCTTAGGCAATAAAAAATAGTTTCTGATCGTTCGGTACGCTGACCAAAAGCATGACGACCTTTCTTCACGTCTTAAAGCTGTTCCTATAATCTCATCACTTCGTAAGTACCTCGATTTTGCCACCCGATGATTGATGGGAACTTATCATATTAACATTAGACTAACGACCATGCAAGATATTACTCATCAGTTACTGTCCATCCTCTGCAGAATCTTCATTGCTGAAGCTATACAGGTAAATTTGCGTTAGAGATATTAATCATAGTTACCCATAAACCGGGTTTAATCGATCCAAGAGTTTCCAAAGTATCAGAGCTTATGTTTCGGCCATACCTCAGACCATGTCGAAAAACCGATGGATCAAGACACCTCAATCGGACACAGAGAATCCCATATACAAAGGTCTCACACATTTCAGGCAATCTTCCTAGACAAGAATGGCATTATTCTGACTTGAATCCATCAAACTACACATATCCACCATTGACTCTAATCACCTGTCCATTGACCCATTCGGCCGGATCGGTGACCAAGAACCCTACGAGAGGGGCGACATCCTTGGTCTCACCAAGCCGGCTATGCGGGCACTCCTCGATCACCTTATTGATCATCTCCTCAGTCTTCCCGGCGAAGAACATCTCAGTTGCGATGGGGCCCGGCGCGACACAGTTGGCAGTGATGCGGGTGCCCTTGAGCTCCTTGGCCAGGATCTTGATCATCGTCTCCACCGCCGCCTTTGAGGCGGTGTATGCTGCCATATTCGGCTTCAGCCCGCCGACCAGCGACGAGGACACCATTATGATCCTACCTCCGCCCCCCCGCTTCAGCCGGTTCGCAGCCTCTCTGCAGCACAAGAATGCCCCTCTAGCATTGACGCTGTGAAAGATATTCAAAAGAATCGTCAGCTCTAAAAGTTCTTCTTGTGATCATCGTGAGAATTCATCCCCAAAGACAAAATCTAACAGAGAGAACACCATTCAAGGACGCGAACTATAAGCAGAGAGTTGAACAATTAGGGCCAAAATTGATTAGCTTCCAAGGGATAAGCAAGAACCGATTTTACGGGAACCCCATTGTTCCCAAGAGCCATCACCTGAAGGTCTTGTCGAAGTCTTCGACGGCGGTGTTGGCGATGGTGGGGTACTTGGAGTCGAGGACGGCGGCGGAGTTCACCAGCACGTAGATCGGCGACTTGAAGGCCTCCTCGGCGGCGTCGAAGAGGGACTTCACCTGGTCCGGGTCCGAGACGTCGGCCCGGACCGAGACGGCGGAGCCGGGGGACGAGGAGTTAATCTCCGCGGCGACGGCGTCGGCCTGGGCGGAGGAGCCAGGGGAGGTGTAGTTGACGACGAGCTTGGCGCCGAGGGAGGCGAGGTGGAGGGCGATGGCGCGGCCGATCCCGCGGGAGGAGCCGGTGACGATGGCCACCCGGTCTTTCAGAGGGAGCGCCGCGGCGGCGTCGGAGGCGGGGCCGGCGGCGGCTGCAGCCATGGATGGAGTTCCGGGGAGAGAAGAAGCTGGAAAGACGCAGGGGAAGTGAAAGGATTACTGATTCACTGGTAAAGCTGCCCCTTTTTAAGCAAACGAACGAGCCCAAAAGAAAAGGACGATAACTTGGACGAAGAAATGATATCCTGAAGAATCTCGAACGATACATTGATAATAAATTTATTTTAAAATAATTATTTATCATAAAAAATATTAAATTAATATAAATATGATAAATTTATCTCAATTAATTTTTTAATCATAAAAATATTAAATACATATATCTATGATAAATTTATTTTTCGTTAATGAATTTTGCGTCTAATTTTACTGTTAAATTACTAATTCAAATAGTATGTGATGACATGATATGGTATGCAAAAATTCATATTGTAAATACAGTGAAAAAATCTAAATTTGTACAACACTGATAGTCATCATGTGTTTTTCATGTCAGTAAGTTCAATGATAAAATTTTATAAAAATTGACAGGGAATAAATTATTACAAATTTATCGGTTTAGGTTTTACCTAATATGAGTTTAAAAAATAGTTGGATAATTTGGATTTTGTTTCTTGGAAAGCGACCCAGGGAGACGAAGTCGCAGGGAGCTTTCCTCTCACGGCGGGGCCCCGACACATTGAGGGGACAAGAATCATCCCACGAAGCAGGATAACGCCCACCAACCAACCCCATCTTTTTGGAAAATCCCTAGGTAACATCGTGCCCGACCCGTTTACAAGCACGAACCCGAAAATGCAAAGAGACACCCACCATTTGACGATTCCTCTTATTAGTAG
Source organism: Corymbia citriodora subsp. variegata (assembly GCA_014858505.1). Taxonomy (NCBI): domain Eukaryota; kingdom Viridiplantae; phylum Streptophyta; class Magnoliopsida; order Myrtales; family Myrtaceae; genus Corymbia; species Corymbia citriodora. Next base: position 17,911,905 of record CM026420.1, on the reverse strand, counting down.
AAACTGGAACTTTCTTCCTCGTCATTCGATGTTTGGGCTTGTAAAACGCACAAAAAAAAACCATAGAAATGGAAATGAATCATAATTGTGAAATGCTAACATAATTTGCCACCGCAGTCCATTAGGAGGTGAAAATCGAGCCGGAACGTTTCAGCATATCAGGCACCACCCAATAGTACTTCCACAACAATGATTTGTGTATTGTACAAATTGATGATGTGAACGTGTGTTGAGTGTCTGAATTTTATGTTATTCCTTATATGCTTGTCTATTTTTAAACTGCTTGTGCCCCGTAATTTTGGGAGAGAGTGGATTTTTCAGCATTGGGTTTCTAGCTTATTGACATGCGAGCGGACGACATTTTGACCCTGAAATTTACGGTTTCTAGATCTACTCACATTCGATCACCTTTGAATTCGACCTCCTATCCTTCCAGTTTAGAGGAAACCTTTGGGTGATCAAGACTCTTAGTTTGTCCCCGCTGCTATTCCTTAAGGTTTGCCATGATTGATGGCCATGTTATATTGAGAAAATGTAAGCAAGCAATCTTGGGAGTGCTCGAACCATGTACAGTACACCTCAAGTGATTTTCTCAAATGCAGTGGAAGAGGCGAGGATAGTACATGAGAACCTGTTTACGGATCTGCAGGAAACAATACTGTCTCTGCCGCCATTATTCCCGCCTCTGCATCTATTTTAGGCGAAGAATATCCACAGCAAGTTTCGAGGACCTGCTTATTTAGACAGTTTGAGAATTCATATGGAAAAGATACACAGCCCGGGCGGATACACTCCTAATCTCATGGATTGCCTTCTTTTCCACCCACAAAAGCTCTCTCCTCCTGATTTTTTTAAGAGGTTCTCTTTTCTTCTGCTTTATAATTCCCCAGAATAAGGTCCACATGTCGAGCAATGAACATGGAACTTACATTAGCTTTTAACCAGAAAGGATTTAATTGGCATACTCTACCTCCATGGCTGCTGCTCTTCATTACCTTCACTTCAGGACATCCATGGAGGTTGCAGAAGTGACGAATCTGAGAAGCATTAATCTCGCCAAGGCTAATCCGATGGTTCCCTTCCACCTTCATGCATTAAACCATTTAACCGCCAATTTATACAGAAGGAGAATGCGTCATTGGATATCTGCTGGATGTGGCAAACCCGCCTCATCACGTCTGTATATGGCAAAGACATAATTCCTAAATTCTATCTACCAAGCCTGCACAGGTTCAAGGATTAGGAACTACATAGATTTCTGACTTGGGAGAAAGACAACAGCCATATCCAAATCATCACCATACTCACCATCAACAACAACCTTGTGGGACTGAAAAGGGTTTGCTGAGCCAGGATGCCGTTATGTGCTTGAGTAAAACTATAGCATTGAGAAACTATGAAAAGTGACATCGGGATGCTATAATTTGTTAGGGTTGAACAGTACAGCAATTCCTAACAAGCCCTTTGCAGCATGAATGGAGCTGGATAACAAGTGCAAAGTAAATAGCACAAGAGGTTGTTGAAAGTTACCAGGTAATTTCTCCTACCACAGATTAGATGTAGCATCAAATTATCAGAGTGAAAAGAGCTGTTGTTACAACCAGAGCATGTCCAGGTGTACAGACTGTTCTGAGAGAGGGAAAATGCATTTAATAATTTCCTCTCTCGCCTGGAAGGGAAAAAAATGAACGTCACAAAAGCACAAGCCAAATTGGCAGTGGGGGCCAATTTCGGCGCAGCTACAAATGATGAAAACAGAGTTGCTCATTTTTCTTTTTGGGTTTATGGCTGAAGAACTAAATCCTTCATTATCATATTTTGTTCAGAGAGAATAGCCATACAAGCTACGTATACACAAGTTCAGTTAAGTGGCTTACCAAGGCAATTTGGAGTCGTCATGTGAAGAAGGGTGATCATGAGCTAAATCCTCTTGAGACAGAGATTGGGATGACAACCTATATATCCGCAGCTACACATGAAATAAAGAGTTATAAGAGGACCATTGAACCAAAAATCGAGCCTGATCTTACACCTGCAAGAAGCAATCAAGAGATGGAATTCTTTACCTGTCATCTCAGAGTTACAAGTTAATACCATTCCCCTGAACCAGTCATTTTCCTGATTTTACTTTTTGCTGTCATTCATTACCAATAGTCTCTACATGAACAAAGACCGCCATCGAAGTGATGAAAGCGATATGCATCTCGCACGATGATAGTTTGGCTTGATATCTTTGAGACAAATTTGATCCAATTGTGACAGTCGTCACAGATACGAATATTTTTTATTACCCGGACTGGGATTAACTCAGGCAAGCTAAGAAGAGCAAAAGCAATGGCCAGTTTCTCGCTGTGAACAAATCTCATGGGGTCTTTTTGTCCTTGCTCAGCATCGCTCTACAGGCTACATTGTTTTTCCACATAACCAATTTCTGCTGCTCGCAAATTCAGATCCCCCAGGTTTTTGTATATCTCATCAGTCAATGGGTGTAGTCTATCACCCGCATAGAAGGCATAGACTGAGTTCTTGACCTCTATCCAGCTTTGCCCTGGTTCTTTCTTCACGCCTCTCTCTTTCATCACTCACCTCGTTGAATCTCAGAGATTCCATTTTCCAGTTAATGCATACATATTTGATAGGAGAACATACGCAGTTGAATCTTCAGGTTCCATCTCTTGAAGATGGTGAGCAGCAAATTCACCAATTTCCACATGCTTATGAATTGTGCAGGCACTTAATAGAGTCCTCCAAATCATGGCATCTGGTTCTATTGGCATATCCTCCACAAACTTCTTGGCACGCCTCAGATGGCCTGCACGACCAAGAAGATCCACGATGCAAACATAATGTTCAGGTTCCGGCACCAAACAAAAGTCTACTTTCATTGACTCGAAATACTTGAGTCCTTTCTCTACCAATCCAACATGGCTGCAGGCTGACAAAGCTCCCACAAAGGTAATGGAATTTGGTGTCATTCCTTGCCGCACCATCTTATCAAACAAATCCACTGCTTCTAAACCATATCCATGCTGAGAATAACCATTTATCATGGCATTCCAAGAAACCTCACTTTTTTCAGGCATGTCATCAAATTCTCTTTTGGCATCACAAATGCTGCCACATTTAGCATACAATGTAATCAAGACATTGGAAGCCTCAGTTTTGGAATAATAACCCGTTGTTATCATTGCAGCATGAATCTGCCTGCCAAATATCATATTTGCTGTGCTAGCAGCAGCTTTTACAGCAGAGCAAAAGGTGTACAAGTTAGCTTCAACTCCAGCTTTATTCATCCGTGCAAAAACCCAGAGTGCCTCCTCATGACGACCACTCTGTCCAAACCCAGATATCAGCGCATTCCATGATACATTATCTTCAACATCAATGTTCTGAAATACTGAATATGCTTCTTTTATTCTGCCACATCTACTGTAAAGACTAAGAAGTGAATTTCCAATCGAAAGATCAAGTGAGAAACCAGAGACCCAGCACTGAGCATGTATCTGGCGTCCTTCATTGAGTGCTGGGATACCAGCACTTGCAGTGATGGCACTTGATAATCCAATATTATCTAATCGGATGCCTCGGTTCTGCATTTCTTTGAAAAGTCGTAAAGCTTCAGCAAATAAATCATGCTGTACATACCCTGTAATCATTGTCGTCCAAGAGACAACATCTTCTTCAGTAAGTCTACTAAGTATATTTCGAGCAGTATCTAACTTTCCACATTTGGCGTACATCTCTAATAGCACGCTGCAGACATACACATTATGCTGAAATCCACTCTTGATGACATGAGAGTGTATCTGTTCACCTTCGTAGAGAGTTCCCAAAGAGATGCAGGTTTTAAGTATGCTTGGGTATGTATATTATTTGGCACAATGCCCTCAATCTGCATCTTTCTAAGTATCTCAAGCAGCCCGATCAAATTGCCTGACTGACCAAAACCAACAAGCATCAGATTCCATAAGACCACGTTCTGTCTACTAGTTGAGAGAAAGCATTTATGTGCAGTTTTTATGTCAGAGCATTTCACATACAAATCAAGCAGGGAACCTTCAGTTATAACATCTGACAGAATTCCCACTTTTTCTGCATATGAGTGAAGTTGTTTTCCCATCTGGAGATGCCCTGCATCAGCACAAGCACTCAGGAGGGTTGCTACCGTAACATGGTTTGGTTTGAAGCAATCAGCCAGCATACTATCAAATAACTTTACAGCCTCATCACAAAGTCCATGCTGAGCGAGCCCAGCTATAAGCGAGTTATATGACACACCATCTCTAAATTCCATCCCACTAAATATAAGCTCAGCAGACATCCAATCTTCAGCTCGGCAGTATAATGCCAAGAGAGCATTGCATATGCAAATTTGAGTGGAGAAACCCCACCTTAAAATGAGACCATGGACCTGCTCTCCAAGCTTGAACAGCTCAATCTTTGTGCAGGCACTCAGTGTACTGGAGAGAAGATACGGTGTCGGCCGAACGGCATCATTATGCATCCAATGGAATAAAAGAAGAGCTTCTCTCTCACGGCCATTTTGAGAAAAGCCAGAAATCATTGCGACCCAAGAAATGCTGTCCCTAGAGTGCAACATTGCAAAAGCCCTTTTGGCATCATCAACAAACCCATTTTTCGAATACAGATCGATTAGCTGATTACATGCCAACGGGCTAGTCCCAAAACCATGACAAACTATTTTACCATGAATCTCTTTGACAAAATGGAGGGCAATTCTATTCCCAGAGCAAGCTTTCAATACCAACGCGAACGTGTTCTCATCAGGACGAATATTTTCAGCTATCATCCGACAAAAGAGGCCCACTGCTTCAGCACTCAGCTTGGTGGCAACACAAGCAGACATCATCTCATTCCACGAGAGCGCGCTTCTCGTGAGCATATCATCGAAGACCTTACGCGCGCCATCAATGTCACGACCCGAGAGATTACCCGTCTTCAAGATCCTAGAGTGGAGCTTATCGCCGCCTTTCAATGATAAAGACCCGACACCTGAAGACCCTTCGCGGAGCGATGGCTCGTCCTCGTGAACGGCCCAGCGACTACCCACTTGCTTCGAGTCCAAGCTGCTTGAGCTCCAACGGAGACACTGACCAAAAAACATGACGGACACGGATTATGATGTCGTGTGGACTCTCATGGTGATGAAGTAGCGACAAGAAACGAGGCGTTACCTTCGACCTCGACAGCTGCTGTGTCGGAGCAATCGGTTCGAGCAGGGAAAGTGAAGTACGCGACCGGCGGAACAGGGCAGTGATTCGAACCATAGGAGTGTCATCAACCTCCGGTGGCGGACAGGATTTAGCATTAGCCGGGTTTAATCCTAGAACAACAACCCAATCATTCGGATTTCGCGGTATGAAGTATGATTACTTTTCCGATGAAATGAAATTTTGAACCTAGGCAAATTATAGTGCATCGCAAATACTGTCCTAATAAAGGGGAAGAGGAAAGAACATAAGTTCACGCATGGTGTAAATCCCCTTGTCACAAACGAACGCCAAAGAAGGAATCGATTAAGTTCTCTCTATTTCGTAAGAAACAATTTTGTTGAAATTGCACCATTGATTTCACCAATCAATCATACGAAAAATGACACTAAGTCTCCATTTGTTTCATGGAATAAAATTGATAATATATTTCTGGTATTTTTGTTGAAATTTGAAAAATATCTTTTATCATTTAGTAAGGAAAATTTAATTTGATTTTCCTAAATAATCAAATAATATTTGCTCACTAATCACTTGGGTATAAACAACTAAGGAACCCAGTATAGGTATTAGGGTCCTAATTCTAGCCACAAAGGGCCATGATTTGAGCATTAGGGACCCAAGTTGGGGCGCTCACTTACCATGCCTAGCCACTTGGTTCCAAGCTCGAGTCCAAAAAGGTGTGGCTCAAGGACTCAATAACCATGCTTAGATCCTAGCACCTGAGCTTGAGTCCATTAGGGTTGGGTTTAGGTCCACAAAAGCCAAGTGTGGGACCTCGATCCCAGGGTCCATAAGGCTAGGCTTGAGCCCAATGCTAGAGTTCTAGGCCTAACCCCTAACCTCGACGGACCCAAGCCCAACCTTGATGGACTAGGGTGCAGGTGTCGAGGTCTTGGACTAAGCATCAATGGACTTGGATGCAAACACCGAGGACTTGAGCACAAGCATTGGAGACCTACACATGGTCTCCATGGGGACAAGCTTGGGCATTGGCACTAAAGTCCTACACTTGCACTTGAAAGACCTAGCACAAGCTCTGATGTCTTGATCCAACCTTGATCAAGGCTAGATTCAAGACATGAGAATCGAGATTCTAGGCCTAGCCTTGATGAACTCAAGTACAGGCACCAAGGCCTTGAGCTTTGGCTTCAATGGACTCGACAGCCAATAACCATCCATCATGGAGAATCCTCAGTAATTGGGCCCGACCCGTTTATAAACCACGAACCTGAACCCAAACCCGAAAACCGATCATTATATCTATGCAATGACTCTTCGTTCGACTTTATTTGCGACCTTATTCTCGTACGAGGCACTTTCTAACTTGCTAGATAGATAATCCATCATCTTTCATTTAAATAGGGAGTACCTTTTATCATGATAACTCACGTCAAGAATAATAATTGAATAATAATTGAACACGTTGGGATGGCTTTGTAGGCAAGCAATCACTTATGTAAGCAACAACTTCTAATTCTTTTTTCTGATTTCTTTTTCAAATTCATGATCAACATGGTCTTAAGTTGAAATCTGGGTCTTTATATGTATCTAGAAGGGTTGGTTCAAATTCGGCTTATGACAAAGGTGGAAGCCAGAGTCTAGAACTATAACCCTAGAGATATCACAACATGTTGTTTTGAAAGATGGATCGACCAAATTTTGCAATGCACAAACTAATTTCCAAAAATTTGAATTACCACAAAGAAATAAAAGTATATATAGGAGACATAGTCCATATTCTTTTCTCCAAGCAACGGAGATATCTGAGAAACCAAGGTGTTGTTACACTATTTTCACCGAAAACAGGAGAAACACCTGGGCTCCGTTCGTTTCACGGAAAATAACTTTCAGGAAAATGTTTTCCGGATTTTCCAACGTTCGTTTCATGGAAAATAAATTCACTGGGGAAAACATTTTCCATGAAGGAAAAAAAATCTTCTAAAGTGAGGGAAAATGTTTTCCACTTTTCAAAAGTGGAAAACATTTTCCACATATACTCTCTCTTATCTTACACTCTCCATTAGTCTTCACTTATTTCTTTTATTTTTTTATTTTTATTTTTATTTTTTTCATAAATTCGAATTTTTTTGTTTTTTTTAATAAAATCGATTTTTTATTTTTTATTTTTCTTTATTTTTCTGTCTTTCTTTTTGCTGTTTTTCTTTTTCGACCGGTTGTTAGCCACGGCAACGGCCGGTGACCAACGACAGGCGAGCTGAGCTTGCCAGATTGGTGACGCCCAAGCATCACAAGACGGAAACTTATTTCCAAATTTACCCATTTTTAAAATAAAAAACTGTAATCCTCTCTTTCCTCGCTCCGTAAACCCAACGCCCTCGTGCTTGCCTCTCTTTGCTCCCTTCAAAATAATCAAATCTCTCCTTTTTAAAGTAGAACAAAGTCAATCGCTTGCCCTAATTGGTCAATCTCCCTCACTCAGCTTTTGCACGGCGTTGTGCTTCTTCTTCCTCCTGGTAGTTCAACTACTTTTCGAATTGAAGCTGTATAACTCGCGATGTCAATCTGCGAGGCTCGAGCCTCATTGCCTTGAGCTCACATTGCCGGTGAGTTGATCATGCGAGCTCGCCAGAGGTAGGCGAGCCTTGAGCCTTGCTAGCAAGATGAGCTTGACGCATGGCCGACGACTGGCCAAGGAAAGAGAGAACATAAAATAAAGAAAAATAATAATTTAATAATCTATTTTAAAAAATAACAAATAACGATTTTAAAAAATAAAATAATAAAAAATTATTGAAAAAGAGTTTATAAAGGAAAATATTTTCCTAAGCGAACAGTGGAAAATATTTTCCACTTCAAAATCAAGTTTTACCCGAACACCGGAAAATAATTACGTTTTCCTGGAAAATAACTTCTTGGAAAATATTTTCCAAAAAAGCAACATTTTCCGTGAAACGAACGAAGCCCTAGATCCGAAAAATTAGATGTTGTGGGAGATTTTGGAGCAAATCGAGCGGCTTAAGGGAAGGGAAGGGGGACCCCTAAAGATAACAAAGAAGTTCCAACTGTAAACCCAAGTAAGCTTCTAGCTTTCAGAGAATGAAATTGGAGCGGGGTTAGGACACTAGGAGAGCCATAACTTTCATACGGCGCTTACTTTGGTGCTAAAACTTTTTTTTCGCTCACTTGAGTGCCACATCGGAGTAAAATTGTTCAGTTAAGTGCCACTTCTGACCAAAAATCGTTCAGTTAAGTGCCAAAATGCATACATGGAATTTTTTAATGATTTTTCTTCTTTTTTTTAATAAATTTCGACGCCGACGTGGACTTTTCAGGCAAAACGACGCCGTTTCTACTCTTTTAAAAAAAAATCAATTTTTTTTTGCTTTTTTTGTTTTTTTTTTTAGGGCCGGCGAGGGCCACCGGTAACCCTCACCGGCCTTAAAGAAAAAAAAATCAAAAAAATTAATAAATATATTAAAATATTGTTCACCGGCGCCACGTCAGCTTTTCCGACGGCCAAGTCAACTTTTCCTGCGGCCACGTCAGCTTTTCCGGTGGCCACGTCAGAATTGACACTCAAGTGAACATTTTTTAAAACTTGTGGCACTCAAGTGAACGAAAAAAAGGTTTTGGCACCAAAGTGAGCGCCATACGAAAGTTATGGCACTCCTAGTATACTTATCCCAAATTGGAGCTATCAACTTTCAAGGTAGCAAGAGTTGGGGTAGATATAAATGTCATAGGTAGAGATTTGAGAAAGAGCAGGGGCAATTGCAAAACACAAAGATCTATAAAATGAAGGCTTTTGGTTTACTTAGATAGGGCTTTAGTGGTACTCGGTCTTTTGCTCTCTAGTGTAGAGTGAACATTCCCAAAAAAGAAATTCCTAGGGAAAGGTTTGCGATGGGGAGCACTCATCTTACAAAAGCAATCATGCAAATAGGAACAGTTAAATGATGACTCTCACTAAGGAAATAAAGGAGGAAGAGATTTTATCTATTATAAGGGTGTATAAAACGGACCGCTAGAATTGGGAATCGACTAGTTTGATCCGATCTCCGAGAGTCTCGATCTAATTCTCAATTCCTAAAAGTGGAACTAGTGCCTTCCGAGGGGAAACTAGACCAAATCGACTACATTTATATATTTTTAATTTCTTCAAAAACATAAAAGTGATCAAATTTTTTTCATAACAGATGGCATCAATTAGTGAAACAAAAAAGTGACTAGTTCCATTGAATCGGATCGGAACAAGGAACCGATTGCCCCTAATCTATTGGATTTACCATAGCACAGCTTTCGACTTGCCTTACAAAGAGCTCTCCCATGGACTTGATGTGTCTATTGTGAGGCAAGAGATTTAGGATCTGGAGTCCACCTCCCCAAAAATCCCTAACTATCAATTGGGGTTTGCCCAATATACCATTTCCACGCCTCTTACCACAATTGAATGCTTACCTTACTCAATGATATCCCGCTCACCAACCTACGTCCACCCAGTATGAACCGAACGAAAGGATCCAACCGGCGACAATGCAAACTGTAGTGGGAAAAGTACCGTTTTCATTATTTTATCATCAATATTCATCAAAGATGGTACTTTTAACCACGACAATGCAAACTTCTTGGGCGGCAAAAAAATAGTTTTTGATCGAACAGTACACGGATCAAAAGCGTAACGGCCTCCCTTGGTATCTCGGAGCTGTTCTTAAAATCTCATCACATCAGAAGTACCTTGATTTTGCTCCCTGATGATTGATGGAATTTGTCATGTTAACATTAGATTCAAGACCACGCAAGTCTTCCTCATCAGTTGCTGTCCATCTTCTGCAGAATATGCATTGCTGAAGCTATACAGGCAAATCTGCGCTAGAGATATTGATCATGGTTACCGATAAACCAGGTTTAATTGATTCCGCAGTTCCCAGAGTATCGGAGCTTATGTTTAAGCCCTATCTCATCTCAGACCATGTCGAAGAACCGATGGATCAAAACATCTCAATCGGACAGAGAGAAAGAAACAGAGAATTCCAGAGGCAAAGGTCTCACACATTTCAGGCGATCTTCCTAGACAACACATAATTCTGAGCTCGAATCCATCAACCTAGACATACCCACCATTAACTTTTATCACCTGTCCATTGACCCATTCGGCGGCATCGGTGGCCAAGAACCTGACAAGAAGGGCAACGTCCTTGGTCTCGCCGAGCCAGCTGCGCGGGCACTCCTCGATCACCTTATCGACCATCTCATCAGTCTTCCCACGAACAACATATCGGTCGCAATGGGACCTAGAGCGACGCTGTTGGCGGTGATGCGGGTGACCTTGAGCTCCTTGGCTCGGATCTTGACCATCGTCTCCACCGTCGCCTTCGTGGCAATGTACGCTGCCATATTCTGCTTCAACCCGCCGACCAGCAACGAGGACAGCATAATGATCCTGCCTCCACTGCCCCGCTTTAGCCGGTTCACAACCTCTCTGCAACATAAGAATGCCCCTCTTGCATCGACAGTATGAAAGACATTAAAATAAGGGTTAAACCATGAAAAACTTCAAACTGTATTTAATCATTAAAAAAAACCCTTCAAACTTACCCCAAACTAATTTTTTGACCATCAAAAATCCAAACTAGTATATTCATGACAAATTTACTCTACATTAATTTACGTTAAATTGGATTAATAGCATGAAAAATCATAAATCGATACATGTGTGATCAATGAAAGGTAAAACTCTAAATTAGTACATCGGCTGACTATCACATGTAGGAATTTAATAGTAAAATTTAATGAGGGAGAGTAAATTTATCATGAATATACTAGTTTGAAATTTTTTGTGTCACAAATGTACCGATTTAAGGTTTTTCATGATCTTAATCTTAATAACAATCATCAACTCTAAACATGATTATGATTATTGTGAGAAATCCCCGATAGTCAATCATCATAAGAAATTTTTATCTTGATAACATGGGCTTCGTTGTAAATAGAGTTAACAACTATCATTGTCTAAACATATGGGATGGGTCGAGTCAGGTCGAGAAAATGGTACAACTCATATTGACCCATTTCTATATGATATAATTACAGCAATTTATACCCAATTCGATTCATGTTGTTAAAAAAATTTAATATAAAATCCAATTTAGAAAAACTTGTTTCTTATAATTTTTAAAAAAATATATATTGTTAAAATATGATGGACAATTTTTATAATTTTTTTAAATTCTGATTTTTTTATTCTTTTTCTTTTTCTTTCTCTCTTTTCTTATTTTTCTTCTACACTCGGCTACCAACGATGATTGACTACCGGGGACAACCGACGGTAGCTAGCAACCAACGATGGCAATGATCAATGGCTACTGGCGACCATCAATGATCGGTGGCTGCAGGCGATCAACGGCAAACAGCTGACAAGCCTTGCTAGATTTCCTTAAAAAAAATAAAAATATATGAAATATCATAAAATTAAAAAAAAAAATGACTTATATATCCATGACTCAATTAAACTAATTAGATGACTAACATTTAAGACTATAAACTGATCCATTAATGACCCACTTAAACTTACTTTTAATACTTAAGTCAACCCATTTTTTACCCACACTATTAAGCATAGGTTAGAATATGGGTCCATGTCCCATTTTGCCACCTCTATCTATCTCTCCGCCATTCTAGTCTCTATCAGAGCTATAAGGTTAACTCTTAAAAATCAACTAGGGCCTAAGAAATTTATAAATGAGAAGAATAACAATAGTGTTATTACTTTCAAACAATACTCACTTAAGTGTTATAAGTGAATGTTATAACTTTTTCTTCACTCACTTAAGTTCTATATTGAAATAAAATTGATTGTTTGAGTGACAATTCTGACAAACTATCATAAGTGGATTTTTTTTTTTTTTGAATTTTTTATTTGTTTGATTTTTTACTCTTTTTTCACTTTTTTTTAGGGCCTAGCGAAGGTCACCAACAACCCTCGCTAGCCGCAGATGAGGTCGCGAAAGGCCCTCGCCAAACCTAGGCAAGGTGGTGTTGGCCATGGCCATCTAAAGTTGGCAAGGGCCTTCGCAGCCTCGCCCATAGCCAACGAGGTCACAATGCCCTCACCCAAGGCCTTCGTGGCTAGATTTGGGCCAAGGCATCGCGGCCTCACCTACCGCCGTCCCTAGAAAGAAAAAGAGAAAATTTGAAAATAAAAAATTCCAAAAGATAATAATAAAAAATTAAAAAATTAAACAACATCAGTCCCAATAAAGTCACGTAAAACGATCAGTCCCGATAAAGTCACGTAAAACGATCAATGTCTACATTGGATTTTTTAACGAGGTAATTCGTCGATGGCACTCGAGTGATTAAATCTTTTCAAATTTTTACACTCAAATGAGCCCAAAAAAAAAAAAAAATGATGGCCTCTTATCCTTCCAAATGAAAAGCAAAGAATAGCTCCCCCACGAACCCCATTTTTCTCAAGAGCTGTCACCTGAAGGTCTTATTGAAGTCGACAGAGGTGTTGGCGATGGCAGGGTACTTGGAGTTGACGATAGTAGCGGAGTTCACCAAGATGTAGATCGACGACTTGGCCTCCTTAACGGCGTCGAAGAGGGACTTCACTTGATCTGGGTCCATGTTTGTGTTCTGTAGAACTTGTTGGCCTACAATTCTCAAGCAACATTCGTGGTTGCCTGCTATTATTATCGAATGGCATCAATTGCCTTTATGGCCTTAAGACTGAGTTCACTTACTAATCAAACATAATAGAAGGCTATAGGCACCATGCAATGTCAGTTTTCACCATATGAAAAACCAGGACAAGTGATCGAACCAACAAATATATCGACTTCAATTGTGTTGAGTTTTCCTTTTACCAATTCATTTTGATAGAGTCTCTCTACGTTCCTCATAGAAACAATAAATTCCAATTTTCATGCTCTGTGACATCGACTTGCTCTGTTAATGGAACACTTCCACATGAAGAACGTAATATGAAGAGCACTTCCTTGTAGAGGATGCAACACGAGCACAAGCGTGCTCAATGAGTGTACATACCACAGACTCAGACATATCCATAAGAACCTAAAACTATACATGGAATCAAACACGCCGTCACTGAAATCGAAGCACATCTCAGAAAAACAAGCATAGGTATCGAAGTGATTTTACCTGACACTTAATAACCTTACCGAAACAATCAAATGCTCTTTTGTCTCGGTGCTCGGTAATGTCCCACGACTAACCTCCCACTAATATGCAATACTTGTCCTTCACCATCTCCAATTCCTCCTTCAATCCCAGCAACAATGGCGATGACAGCAACAGTTTCAACTTGGGAATCCATAGGCATTATCCATAAGATTGTTGGGAAATTATTAGAATAACATGACAATAATAATTGTTGTTGAAAATATATTTAAAAAATTGAAAAATAAAATAAATTGTCTGAGACATGCAAGAGTACTGTCCTTAAAGATAACTCCGCCCCTCGGAGTACAAAATTCAGTGTGATAGGCTCTAGTAGCTGTCCTCCCAAAATACAACAGACCGTCTTCTATATTCCACGCTGAATATTAGAAGGAATGGAACTAACATTGTCTATAATCAAGCAAGGAAAATGAAAGGAAATATTTTTTGAGGAAAATGATATTATCTTCTTGATTTGATATCTCTCTCTAGATTGTCTTTTTAAGTTTTTTTTTTTATATTCAGACAAAATAAAGCCGTTAAGAAATCATTACAAAGCCGTTATAGAATAACAAAGGATTTATTTGATAAATAAATTAGACTTTACAAATCGATTGAAAAACCGTTATATGACCATTAAAAAGTTGTTATAAAACGTTATAAAACCTTTTTATATTAATGGCAAACAAAAATCATTACAAATTGATAACAGTAAAAAACCGTCACAAAAATTAGCAACTTTCAATTTTTCAAAACTACTAAAATATCTAACAATTCCAAAGTGAGAAGAAGCTAGAAAGATGCAAAGGAAGTGAAGGGATTACTGATTTACTAGTAAAGCTATCTTTTTTTCAAAGCAGATGAACGAACCCAGAAGAGAACAACGAAAGTCTAGGCAAAGCTATTGGTAGTGTATTTATGCAAAAAACTAAGAGATGCTATTTGAGTGCGCATGTGTATCGGATTTGGCACTAGCCATCAATTTTTTATTATTATTAAATTCGAATTTATAATTATTAAAAAAAATCTTGTCATGTTGAAATAATATGATTTAGGGATATACAACAGAATCAGGAAGCGCCTAGATCACCCAAAACTAGACCAAGCCAATCCTAGACCAGCAGTTCCATTGGGACCGGTTTGGTTCCCAATTCCAAATATGAAGCTGCCCATCTATTTACCCTAACCGAATCAATACACATGGTAGGTGGCACGAGGAACTCCCCTTGAAAGCCTGTAAAACCCAAACAAATTAGGTATTCCAATCACCATGCTTCCACAAACACCATTCGTATTCAACAAAGGTTGCCAAACAGCTTTAGAAAGAGGGACGCTCGATGGACACATGATATTTGGTTCAACTGTATTTGTGACCTTTTCTTGTCGGTGGGACTCTCTATCTTCTTGGATAAATAATCCATCATTTTTCATTTGACTAATGAGCACTTTTTATAATAATAACTCGCATCAAGAATAATAATCAAATTGGGGGAGCCTGCCAAGATGGTTTGATAAGCAAGCAACCACTTATGCATATGCTAATTTCTAGTTCTATTCTCTTCTTTCTTTTTCAAAGTCATTATCAAATCAGTCTTAGGTTAAAATCGGGATCCTTTACATACCTAGAAGGGCTTTTCAAATCCAACTTGTGACAAGGCAGAAGTCAAAATCTAAAACTATAGCCCCAAAGATAGTTCGGCACATTCTTTCAAAAGACGGATCAATCAAGTTTTGCAACATACACAACAATTCATAAAACTTTGGATTACCACAAAGAAATAAGAGTGTGTGTGTAGAGCATGCAGTCCATATTCTATTTCCAAGCAATGGTAGATATTTGACAAACAAGGGGTGCAATTACACTAAATTTGCCGAAAATAGGAGAAACTCCTAAATCTACAAAATTTGATTTTGAGGGAGATTTTGGAGCAAATCAAGCGACTGAAGGGAAGGGAAGGCCCATAAACATATCAAAGAAGCTACTTGTTGTGAATCAAAGTAAACTACTAGCTTCGAGAGAATGAAGTTGGGATTATCAACTTTCACGGTGACAAGATTTGGGATAGATATAAATGCCATAGGTAGAGATTCGAGAGAGAAAAGAGGCGATTGATTGCATAATACAAAGAGCAATGAAATGAAGGCTTTCAGTTCCTTTAGATAGGGATTTAGAGGTACTCACCCTTTTGTGCTTTAGTATAGAGCGAACATTCCCTAGAAGGTTAAAAAAAAAACTGAAGGAAAGAGGGTGAGTGAGAAGCATTTATGATACGAAAGTGGTCATGCAAATAGGAAGGAGAATCAAGATCTAATTTAGAGCCCACATTCCCAGAAATCTCTAACTATCGATAGGAGTTAGCCCAATGTGTACCATTCACACATCTCTTACTGCCGTTGAATGCTTACCTTACTCAACAACATCCCGCGCACCTACCCATGATCACTTGGGAAGAACCTAACCCAGGGATTCAACCAGCATAAGCTGAGCTCATATAACATGTGGGAAAAGCACTCTTTGATCATTTTGATCATTAATATTCAACAAAGGTGGTACTTTAACAGCGAGAATGTAAACTCTACGGGCGATATCTCAGACCGTGTCGAAGAACCGATGGATCAACATCTCAATCGGACAAAGAGAAAGAAACAGAAAAATTCCAGAGGCTAAGGTCCCACACATTCCAGGCAATCTTTCCTAGACAAGAATGACGTAATTCTGAGCTTGAATCCAAAAACCTACACGTGTCTGCCGCCGTTGACTCTAATCACCTGTCCATTGACCCATTCAGCTGCATCGGTGGCCAGGAACCCGACGAGAGGGGCGACATCCTCGGTCTCGCCGAGCCGCCCATGCGGGCACCCCTCAATCGCCTTATTGATCATCTCCTCGGTCTTCCCGGCGAAGAACATCTCGGTCGCGATGGGGCCCGGCGCGACACAGTTGGCGGTGATGCGGGTGCCCTTGAGCTCCTTGGCCAGGATCTTGACCATCGTCTCCACCGCTGCCTTCGAGGCGGTGTACGCCGACACATTCGGCCTCAGCGAGCCCACCAAGGATGAGGACAGCATTATGATCCTGCCTCCGCCGCCCCGCTTCAGCCGGTTCGCCGCCTCTCTGCAGCACAAGAATGCCCCTCTTGCATTGACACTGTGAAAGACATTGAAAAGGAATCATCCGCTATCAATTTTCTTCTGATTAATGTGAGAAATCATCACAAAAGTAATTAAAAAGTAAAAATTCAATGACTTGGTTGACGCATGTGATTATTCTATTCCATCAAATTATAAGCAAACCCTTAAAAATCAACTATGGCCAATATTGAGTGGCTTCCAAATTGAAAAGCAAAGAATCGATCAACGCACGAACCCCATTTTTCTCGAGAGTCGTCACCTGAAGGTCTTGTCGAAGTCGTCGACGGAGGTGTTGGCAATGGTGGGGTACTTGGAGTCGAGGACGGCGGCGGAGTTCACCAGGACATAGATCGACGACTTAAAGGCCTCCTCGGCAGCGTCGAAGAGGGACTTCACCTGGTCTGGGTCCGAGACGTCGGCCCGGACCGAGATGGCGGAGCCGGGGGACGAGGAGTTAATCTCCACGGCGACGGCGTCGGCCTGGGCGGAGGAGCCAGGGGAGGTGTAGTTGACGACGAGCTTGGCGCCGAGGGAGGCGAGGTGGAGGGCGATGGCGCGGCCGATCCCGCGGGAGGAGCCGGTGACGATGGCCACCCGGTCTTTCAGAGGGAGCGCCGCAGCGGCGGCGTCGGAGGCGGGGCCGGCGGCGGCTGCAGCCATGGATGGAATTCCGTAGAGAGAAGAAGCTGGAAAGACGCAGGAGAAGTGCAAGGATTACTGATTCACTAGTAAAGCTGCCCCTTTTTAAGCAAACGAACGAGCCCAAAAGAAAAGGACGATAACCTGGACGAAGAAATTATATCCTGAAGAATCTCGAACAGTACATTGATAATAAATTTATTTTAAAATAATTATTTATCATAAAAAGTCTTAAATTAATATAAATATGATAAATTTATCTCAATTAATTTTTTAATCATAGAAATATTAAATACATATATTTATGATAAATTTATTTTTCGTTAATGAATTTCCTTCTAATTTTACTGTTAAATTATTAATTTAAATAATATGTGATGACATGATATGGTATGCAAAAATTCATATTGTAAATACAGTGAAAAAATCTAAATTTGTACAACACTGATAGTCATCATGTGTTTTTCATGTCAGTAAGTTCAATGATAAAATTTTATAAAAATTGATAGGGAATAAATTATTACAAATTTATCGGATTAGGTTTTACCTAATATGAGTTTAAAAAATAGTTGGATAATTTGGATTTTGTTTCTTGGAAAGCGACCCAGGGAGACGAAGTCGCAGGGAGCTTTCCTCTCACGGCGGGGCCCCGACATACTGAGGGGACAGGAATCATCCCACGAAGCCGGATAACGCCCACCAACCAACCCCATCTTTTTGGAAAATCCCTAGGTAACATCGTGCCCGACCCGTTTACAAGCACGAACCCGAAAATGCAAAGAGACACCCACCACTTGACGATTCCTCTTATTAGTAGAAACTGGAACTTTCTTCCTCGTCATTCGATGTTTGGGCTTGTAAAACACACAAAAAAAAAAAGAAAAACCATAGAAATGAAAATGAATGATACTTGTGAAATGCTAACATAATTTGCCACCGCAGTCCATTAGGAGGTGAAAATCGAGCCGGAATGTTTCAGCATATCAGGCACCACCCAGTAGTACTTTCACAACAATGATTTGTGCATTGTACAAAATGATGATGTGAACGTGTGTTGAGTGTCGGAATTTTATGTTATTCCTTATATGCTTGTCTATTTTTAAACTGCTTGTGCCCCGTAATTTTGGGAGAGAGTGGATTTTTCAGCATTGGGTTTCTAGCTTATTGACATGCGAGCGGACGACATTTTGACCCTGAAATTTACGGTTTCTAGTTCTACTCACATTCGATCGCCTTTGAATTCGATCTCCTATCCTTCCAGTTTAGAGCAAATCTTAGGGTGATCAAGACTCTTAGTTTGTCCCTGCTGCTATTCCTTAAGAGTTGCCATGATTGATGGCCATGTTGTATTGAGGAAATGTAAGCAAGCAATCTTGGTAGTGCTCGAACCATGTGCAGTACACCTCAAGTGATTTTCTCAAATGCAGTGGAAGAGGCGAGGATAGTACATGAGAACCTGTTTACGGATCTGCAGGAAACAATACTGTCTCTGCCGCCATTATTCCCGCCTCTGCATCTATTTTAGGCGAAGAATATCCACAGCAAGTTTCGAGGACCTGCTCATTTCGACAGTTTGAGAATTCATATGGAAAAGATACACGGCCCGGGCGGATACACTCCTAATCTCATGGATTGCCTTCTTTTCCACCCACAAAAGCTCTCTCCTCCTGATTTTTTTATGAGGTTCTCTTTTCTTCTGCTTTATAATTCCCCAGAATAATGTCCACATGCCGAGCAATGAACATGGAACTTACGTTAGCTTTTAACCAGAAAGGATTTAATTGGCATACTCTACCTCCATAGCTGCTGCTCTTCATTACCTTCACTTCAAGACATCCATGGAGGTTGCAGAAGTGACGTATCCGAGAAGCATTAATCTCGCCAAGGCTAACCTGATGGTTCCCTTACACCTTCATGCATTAAACAATTTAGCCGCCAATTTATACAGAAGGAGAATGTGTCATTGGATACCTGCCAGATGTGGCAACCCCGCCTCATCACTTCTGTCTATGGCAAAGACATAATTCCTAAATTCTATCTACCAAGCCTGCACAGGTTCAAGGATTAGGAACTATATAGATTTCTGACTTGGGAGAAAGACAACAGCCATATCCAAATCATCACCATACTCACCATCAACAACAACCTTGTGGGACTGAAAAGGGTTTGCTGAGCCAGGATGCTGTTATGTGCTTGAGTAAAACTATACCATTGAGAAAATATGAAAAGTGACATCGGGATGCTATAATTTGTTAGGGTTGAACAGTACAGCAATTCCTAACAAGCCCTTTGCAGCGTGAATGGAGCTGGATAACAAGTGCAAAGTAAATAGCACAAGAGGTTGTCGAAAGTTACCAGGTAATTTCTCTGGCCACAGATTAGATGTAGTATCAAATTATCAGAGTGAAAAGAACTGTTGTTACAATCAGAGCACGTCCAGGTGTGCAGACTGTTTTAGGAGAGGGAAAATGCATTTAATAATTTCCTCTCTCACCTGGAAGGAAAAAAAATGGACATCACAAAAGCACAAGCCAAATTGGCAGTGGGGGCCAATTTCGGTGCAGCTACAAATGATGAAAACAGAGTTGCTCATTTTTCTTTTTGGGTTTATGACTGAAGAACTAAATTTCTCATTATCATTTTTTGTTCAGAGAGAATAGCCATACAAGCTACGTATACACAAGTTCAGTTAAGTGGCTTACCAAGGCAATTTGGAGTCGTCACGTGAAAAAGGGTGATTGTGAGCTAAATCCTCTTGAGACAGAGATTGGTATGACCACCTATATTTCTGCAGCTACAAATGAAATAAAGAGTTATAAGAGGACCATTGAACCAAAAATCAAGCCTGATCTTACACCTGTGAGAAGCAATCAAGAGATGGAATTCTTTACCTCAAAATCCCAACTAAAAGGCTGGGAAAGTGCCTCTCATCTCAGAGAGTTACAAGTTAATACCATTCCCCTGAACCAGTCATTTTCCTGATTTTACTTTTTGCTGTCATTTATTACCAATAGTCTCTACATGAACAAAGACCACCATCGAAGTGATGAAAGCGATATGCGTCTCGCACAATGATAGTTCGACTCGATATCTTTGAGACAAATTTGATCCAATTATGACAGTCGTCACAGATACGAATATTTTTTATTACCCGGACTGGGATTAACTCAGGCAAGCTAAGAAGACCAAAAGCAATGGCCAGTTTCTCGCTGTGAACAAATCTCATGGGGTCTTTTTGTCCTTGCTCAGCATCGCTCCACAGGCTACATTGTTTTCCCACATAACCAATTTCTGCTGCTCGTGAATTCAGATCACCCAGGTTTTTGTATATCTCATCAGTCAATGGGTGTAGTCTATCACCCGCGTAGAAGGCATAGACCAAGTTCTTGACCTCTATCCAGCTTCGCCCTGGTTCTTTCTTCACACCTCTCTCTTTCATCACTCGCCTCGTTGAATCTCTGAGATCCCATTTTCCAGTTAATGCATACATATTTGATAGGAGAACATATGCAGTTGAATCTTCAGGTTCCATCTCTTGAAGATGGCGAGCGGCAAATTCACCAATTTCCACATGCTTATGAATTGTGCAGGCACTTAATAGAGTCCTCCAAATCATGGCATCTGGTTCTGTTGGCATCTCCTCCACAAACTTCTTGGCACGCCTCAGATGGCCTGCACGACCAAGAAGATCCACGATGCAGACATAATGTTCAGGTTCCGGCACCAAACAAAAGTCTACTTTCATTGACTCGAAATACTTGAGTCCTTTCTCTACCAATCCAACATGGCTGCAGGCCGACAAAGCTCCCACAAAGGTAATGGAATTTGGTGTCATTCCTTGCCGCACCATCTTATCGAACAAATCTACTGCTTCTAAACCATATCCATGCTGAGAATAACCATTTATCATGGCATTCCAAGAAACCTCACTTTTTTCAGGCATGTCATCAAATTCCCTTTTGGCATCGCAAATGCTGCCACATTTAGCGTACAATGTAATCAAGACATTGGAAGCCTCAGTTTTGGAATAATAACCCGTTGTTATCATTGCAGCATGAATCTGCCTGCCAAATATCATATTTGCTGTGCTAGCAGCAGCTTTTACAGCAGAGCAAAAGGTGTACAAGTTAGCTTCAACTCCAGCTTTATTCATCTGTGCAAAAACCTGGAGTGCCTCCTCATGATGACCACTCTGTCCAAACCCAGATATCAGCGCATTCCATGATACATTATCTTCAACATCAACGTTCTGAAATATTGAATATGCTTCTTTTATTCTGCCACATCTACTGTAAAGACTAAGAAGTGCATTTCCAATCGAAAGATCAAGTGAGAAACCAGAGACCCAGCACTGAGCATGTATCTGGCGTCCTTCAGTGAGTGCTGGGATACCAGCACTTGCAGTGATGGCACTTGATAATCCAATATTATCTAATTGGATGCCTCGGTTCTGCATTTCTTTGAAAAGTTGTAAAGCTTCAGCAAATAAATCATGCTGTACATAACCCGCAATCATTGTCGTCCAAGAGACAACATCTTCTTCAGTAAGTCTACTAAGTATATTTCGAGCAGTATCTAACTTTCCACATTTGGCGTACATCTCTAATAGCACGCTGCAGACATACACATTATGCTGAAATCCACTCTTGATGACATGAGAGTGTATCTGTTCACCTTCGTAGAGAGTTCCCAAAGACATGCAGGTTTTAAGTATGCTTGGGTATGTATATTGATTTGGCACTATGCCCTCACTCTGCATCTTTCTAAGTATCTCAAGCAACCCAATCAAATTGCCTGACTGACCAAAACCAACAAGCATCAGATTCCATAAGACCACGTTCTGTCTACTAGTTGAGAGAAAGCATTTATGTGCAGTTTTTATGTCAGAGCATTTCACATACAGATCAAGCAGGGAACCTTCAGTTATAACATCTGACAAAATTCCCACTTTTTCTGCATATGAGTGAAGTTGTTTTCCCATCTGGAGATACCCTGCATTGGCACAAGCACTCAGGAGGGTTGCTACCGTAACATGGTTTGGTTTGAAGCAATCAGCTAGCATACTATCGAATAACTTTACAGCCTCATCACAAAGTCCATGCTGAGCAAGCCCAGCTATAAGCGAGTTATATGACACACCATCTCTAAATTCCATCCCACTAAATATAAGCTCAGCAGACATCCAATCTTCGGCTCGGCAGTACAATGTCAAGAGAGAATTGCATACGCAAATTTGAGTGAAGAAACCCCACCTTAAAATGAGACCATGGACCTGCTCTCCTAGCTTGAACAGCTCAATCTTTGTGCAGGCACTCAGTGTACTGGAGAGAAGATATGGTGTCGGCCGAATGGCATCATTATGCATCCAACGGAATAAAAGAAGACCTTCTCTCTCACGGCCATTTTGAGAAAAGCCAGAAATCATCGCAACCCAAGAAATGCTGTCCCTAGAGTGCAACATTTCAAAAACCCTTTTGGCATCATCAACAAACCCGTTTTTCGAATACAGATCAATTAGTGGATTACATGCCAACGGGCTAGTCCCAAAACCATGACAAACTATTTTACCATGAATCTCTTTGACAAAATGGAGGGCAATTCTATTCCCAGAGCAGGCTTTCAATACCAACGCGAACGTGTTCTCATCAGGACGAATATTTTCAGCTATCATCCGACAAAAGAGGCCCACTGCTTCAGCACTCAGCTTGGTGGCAACACAAGTAGACATTATCTCATTCCATGAGAACGCGCTTCTCGTAAGCATATCATCAAAGACCTTACGCGCGCCATCAATGTCACGACCCGAGAGATCAGTTTTCGGAATCCGCTCACTCAAAGTGAATGGACCCGTCTTCAAGATCCTAGAGTGAAGCTTATCGCCGCCTTTCAATGATAAAGACCCGACACCTGAAGACCCTTCGCGGAGCGATGGCTTGTCCTCGTGAACGGCCCAGCGACTACCCACATGCTTCGAGTCCAAGCTGCTTGAGCTCCAATGGAGACACTGAGCAAAAACATGACGGGCACGGATTATGATGTCGTGTGGACTCTCTTGGTGATGAAGTAGCGACAAGAAACGAGGCGTTACCTTCGACCTCGACGGCTGCCGTGTCGGAGAAATGGGTTCGAGCAGGGAAAGTGAAGAACGCGACCGGCGGAACAGGGCAGTGGTTCGAACCATAGGAGTGTCATCAACCTCCGGTGGCGGACAGGATTTAGCATTAGCCGGGTTTAATCCTAGAACAACAACCCAATCATTCGGATTTCGCGGTATGAAGTATGATTACTTTTCCGATGAAATGAAATTTTGAACCTAGGCAAATTATAGTGCATCGCAAATACTGTCCTAATAAAGGGGAAGAGGAAAGAGCATAAGTTCACGCATGGTGTAAATCCCCTTGTCACAAACGAACGCCAAAGAAGGAATCGATTAAGTTCTCTCTATTTCGTAAGAAACAGTTTTGTTGAAATTGCACCATTGATTTCGCCAATCAATCATAGGAAAAATGACACTAGGTCTCCATTTATTTCATGGAAATTAATTGATAATATTTTTCTGGTGTTTTTGTTGAAACTTGAAAAATATCTTTTGTCGTTTAGCAAGGAAAATTTAATTTGATTTTCCTAAATAATCAAACAATATTTGCTCAGTAATCACTTGGGCATAAACAGCTAGGGACCTAATACAGGTACTAGGGTCCTAATTCTAGCCACAATGGGCCATGATTTGAGCATTAGGGACCCAAGTAGAGGCGCTTGATTCTCGTGCCTGGCCACTTAGTTCCCAACTCGAGTCCAAGAAGGTGTGGCCCAAGGACTCGATAACCATGCTTAGATCCCAACACCCAAGCTTGAGTCCATCAAGGTTGGGCTTAGGTCCACAAAGGGCGAGTGCAAGACCCAATCCCCAGTGCTAGGGTTCTAGGCCTAACCTCGATAGACCCAAGCCCGACCTTGATGGACTAGGGTGCAGGCGTTGAGGTCTTGGACTTAGTGTCAACAAACTTGGATTCAGGCACCAAGAACTTGAACATAAGCATTGGAGACCCAAGCATGGTCTTCATGGGGATGAGCTCAAGCATTTGCAATAGAGTCTTGCACTTGCCCTCGAAAGACCTTGCACAAGCCCCGATGTCTCGGTCCAACCTTGATCAAGGCTAGATCCGAGATGCGAGCATCAAGATTCTAAGCTTGGCCCTAATGAACTCAAGCATGGGCATTGAGGCCCTAAGCTTTGGCCTCAATGGACTTGAGCTTGGGTATGAGAGATCCAAGCACTAATATCGTAGGTCTCAAGCTCGGCCTTAATGGACTAGAGCACCAATACTAGAGCCTTGACCATGATGGACTTGGGCACGAGTACCAAGGTTTCAAGCACGGGCATTGGAGTCTCAGACCTTGACCTCTATAAACACTTAGTCAAGCACCAAGGACCTAAGCCCAAGCATTGAGGATCCAAGCTTGAGTACCGAGGACTAAAGCACAACCTTTGTGGACAAGGCTCAAGTGTTGGGCATTGAGCATGAGCACTAAGGCCTCGATGGACCCCGGCACAGATAATGATGTCCTAAGCCTAGCATATGGACCCGCTCCTAGACATTGAGCACCTAAAACTAGCGTTGGGGTTCCCATATCAACACCCCATATCAAAAATAGAGTTTCTACTTGTTTAAGGGCCAAATTATAATCATATTTTGAAAAATGATTTCCAATTTGTTAAAGAGGAAAATAATTTTTAAAAAATTTAAGCATAGATTTTCTGTTGAATAAGAAAATATTTTCTATCAACTCCTTTTCATGTATGATCCAAATGTCAGAAAATGTTTTAGCACAATATGTGATGTTGTTCTTGGAATTCTTAATTGTTTGATATAGTTCTTAATCTATTCATAAATGCTCAATGTGGTCTTTTTATTTGATAAAATAAGGGAAAAAGCCACCACAAATCCTTAAAAAATTGTGACGTCTATAATCTAGTCCCTATACCATTGCAAAACGCACAATCTAGTTCCAAAACTTTTAATATCATTTGATCTAATTCCTCAACTTTTCACAGCAAAATCAACTCAATCATTTGGTACTAATCACAAGTTTTCATAATTATATTATTGCCTAGATTTCGAATTTTTATTTATTTATTTCAGTCCATTTCCTAAATCAACAAAATACATGTTTTCTTTTTATTGCCTTTTTAACCGTTGGTCTTTACAAACGTTACAAAATTTCTATCTAAGAATATCTTAGTTTCTGATCTCTGTACTAGCAATAGTAGAACGTCATTTAAAGTTTATCGAATTAATATTTCTGCTATTTTATTTCCACGCGTTTTTATAAGGGTATGTAGAAACGATATTGAGTTATTTATAAATTTTCATATTTATATTAATCTAAATCGCGTTCCCAATTTTCAAATAAATAGCCTTTGGGGGTGGGAGCTATGTTGACAGACCCTCTCAACTTCTCAGGTTTCAATATATAATCATTATTAATAGAAGACCAGAAGATCTAAGTAATTTACATTAAATAGCTCGATATAGTGCGACACATTAATGATGTCAACATGATCGATAGATTGGTTATACGAGTAAAATTCCGATCAAAAGACAATGTGTTTGGTCATCCCAAATGGGTTGACACAATTACAACATAAAACATAAGCAATACATGTTTATATGGCTCATTTTAAATTACAATAGAGATTCTTTCTTATTATATTAAAAGCTGCCCCACATGAGATCATCACAACACTTGACGTGAGTCTTTCTTCTTCCATGGCTTTTGAGATTCAATTTAAGCAGAAAGCATACGTGCAAATGGGTGCACTTTTTACAGTGTTCCATCACGTCTTATGAATTATACGATGCACTGTCATAAGTGAGCATAAAAAATTCATAACACATTATGAAAATTATTTCCATGGCACATTGTAACATGATTCAAATATAAAAAAAGAAAATGTGATTATACGACCTTGAAAATGGAGAAGAAGAAGCCATCACATGAGACGAGCGAAGGAAGCGTAAAGGACAAAAGGAGCATTTTAAAGAGAAGATGCCCTCCATTTCCCGCGGGGCAGGTAAGGCGGGAAACGGTCCGTACGCTAAAGATTTTCAATTTGCTGGTGCCAAAATGACAATTCTACCCTCGATGGCCCTTGGCATTGGCCAACGTATAGTTTTATCCTTTGTGTCTTATGATTTGTACCATTTTCCTATTTCAATTGCGTCCCCAGACCTCTGTTTTCGTTGTAAATCAATTCCCATGACTTCCTTTCGATCTAAGTCCTCCTTTCGATTGATCCAGTTTGAAATGCTTTAATTTTACTTATATGAAAATTTCATGAGTTTTTATAGGTCGATGTTTAAATGTTTAAAATTCCGTCATAATCATATACATGGAATGAAAAATCGTGACAAATTCCAAAATGAAAATCGCTATAATATGCTAAATACTACAAGAATCTTCATTTGGTTGCGAATTAAACTTCACCATCGTGAGTTGTGATTTGCAAATCTTTTGAGCTCCATAATTTGATACCTCTCTTGATCGCAGTCAACGATTTGCATGCCTCTGAGATCAGTCCATTTGGATTCCACTTTTGAGTTATTCCGATCCGTTTCTTCAAGACAAAGGGCAAAATTTTTCGTTAAAAAATTACATGATACATATTTATAGTCTTCCATTGCGAGTAATCGCGTGACAGGATCGCTTCCCACGTTTTATACGTTTCCCATGCTCCTCGTCAATCGGGTCTCCGAAATTCGAACCTTCCTTTAATTGAAAGCGCATTAATATAATTCAACAAGTTCCTTAAAACGCCCGAGGATGGGGAGGGCATAACGGTCTTTTAAGGCGAAATCCGAAGGCGGGGCCCTTGTAGGTGGGGATAGCGGCGGCATTTTAAGGAAAGATTTGAATTCCTCTTATCTTCTCTCTCTCATTCTTCTTCTTGTTCTTGTTGTTGCCAGTACATACGCATATATATCCCCGTAAAGGTTCAGACCGTCGTCGCAGTTCCCGTGAAACCCGCCATTGATTGAAGAGCCCTTAGTAAGTATCTCTCTCTCTCTCTCTCTCTCTCTCTCGGGTTACTTCTTCTGTTCTCTTCGGTGGTGGTGGGGGTGGGGGTGGGAACCACTTGCTGATGACGATGATGGCGAATTGATGATTCTCACGCCGCACCCCTCGGATTTTTTAGAGAAAGATTGCCTTTTTTTTCTCACCCATTTTCGCCCCGATTCTGTTCATTGCATTGGGTCGGGCGTGGGTTCGGTTCCTCACTGCAGGGGATCCCTGTCGTTTCGGTTTGCGCGCAGAGATCTGAAGATTCGGGCAGGGGAGAGCGGAGTTAAATGCGTTGAAGAAGGCGGCGAAAGAAGGAACCCTGAACTTTTGGAAGCCGCTTCTGAACAGTAATCTCTGCTTCCGTCCATTTTCTTTATCGCGATTAGTTTTCTTGCTTTCTTGAATCTGCCTCATACCGGAGGCGAGATTCGGTGACTTTGATTGATTCGTGCAACTGGGATTTGGGAATCTTATTATGGTATGTCTCTGTTGATGTGTGTCACTGATAGAGACCGACATCGTCCAAAGAATTGAGATTTGGTCGTGACTGGTGGTTTGTTCTGTGGATCCCGTAACATACCCGGTTGCTTCCGTTGAGTGAAATGGATGTCTAATACTAGGAGTTAGGGAAACTCGAAAGAATAGACCTATCCATTAAGGGATATTGAAGAAGGGGGTAGTTCAGTGGAAGTAATCGACTAATGATTTCTCAGTATACTTTGGAAGCACTATAAATGAAGATATCTCAATTTTTCCGTGCTACCATGGGGCGAGATGATGATATTTTGCTGTGCAATAGGGCTTTGACCATGAAATTCGAACTTTTTAAAATGACTGTTTGTCTTGGATACATAAACTACGAAGAGATCTTGAGATTTGGTCATAAACGGCTAGGCTTCATCTCAGATTCTGAGACACCCAGATGCTTCAATAGATCGAAATAGTGCGCTCATTTCAGGACAAATCAACAATTTTAAAAACATTCCTTACCAATCGTTGTCTGTATCACTGAGAAAAATCAGTCAACACAAAACATTTTCAATGGCTTACAACAATCTATGCCTAAACATTTCTGTTGATGATGAAAATGTCATCGCAAGTCATTTTTCAAGTAGTGCCTTTTTCATGAAACAAAGACACCCGTGTTTTGATTCTATAAATCAGCAGAAGTTGCACACTTTGACTTTGCACAATAGCTGATCGAAGAGTCCAAATTCTAGTGGAATAAGAAGACAGTGACTTTTATGACACCTGCTAATGACACGGTTTCTGTTTAAGTTGTCTTATTTTGTCTCCGGTCTTGTGAATTCAGGGGAAAATGGTTAGACTTCTCAGCCCAGTACTACGTAAAGAGTTGGCTAAGCTGGATAAGGATGCTGACAGTCGTAAATCTGCAATGAAAGCGTTGGAGTCATATGTTAGTGACATGGATTCAAAGACTATCCCACTCTTTCTTGCGCAAGTATCGGAAACCAAAGAAACTGGGTCTGTATCAGGAGAGTACACAATTTCTCTCTTTGAAGTTCTTGCCCGTGTCCACGGGGTTAATATTGTTCCACAGATAGATAGCATCATGTCTACCATTGTCAAGACCTTAGCCTCAAGTGCAGGCTCGTTTCCTCTTCAACAGGCCTGCTCAAAAGTAGTTCCATCAATTGCGCGATATGGAATTGACCCTACCACACCGGAAAACAAGAAAAGGCACGTAATTCATGCTTTGTGTAAGCCTCTTTCAGAATCTCTTTTGGGTTCTCAGGAGAGTTTAACTTCTGGTGCTGCCCTTTGTCTAAAAGCCCTTGTGGACTCCGACAATTGGCGGTTTGCTTCAGATGAGATGGTGAATAGAGTCTGTCAAAATGTCACTGTTGCTTTGGAGGAGAAACATACTCAGACTAATTCACATATGGGTCTTGTAATGTCCTTGGCAAAGCATAATGCCCTCATTGTTGAAGCTTATGCTAGGCTGTTAATACAATCGGGACTGCGGATCTTGCATACTGGAATTTCCGAGGGGAATTCTCAGAAACGGTTATCTGCGATTCAAATGGTGAATTTCCTGATGAAGAGCTTAGATCCGAGGAGCATATATTCTGAGCTTGATTTGATCATTGATGAGATGGAAAAGTGTCAGTCTGATCAGATGGCTTTCGTTAGCGGAGCTGCATTTGAAGCTTGGCAAACTGCTAGGAGAATTGCTGAAGAGGAAGGTTTAAAATCAGAGAGAGAGTCCAGTTCAGTCACTGGGTCAAATTTTAGCAGAAGACAGCATGGTCAGAGGAGAGGCTGCTGGAGCTCTGGTGGGCGGTCATCTGCATCAGCCTCGCCTGAATCACAGACCCTCAATTCATTCAGTGGATGTGATTCCCTCTTTGAGTCACCAATTTCATCAAGGCAGGTTTCCCCTGATCTTGACTGTAATTGTAGAAGTGTGAACAGGAAGTTATGGAGGTTTGAGAATGGAGGGGTAGATGTGTCTCTGAAGGACGGTTTGTTCTCTCAGTTGGCTCATAGGAGTGACGTCTTCTGCACAAATTCTGAATGTGTGAGTAACCGTGAGTCGGATCATAGAGGAGAAAATTATGGGGATGAATTTGAAGGTTTCGTGCAGGGAAGTCTCTCTGATGGAGCAGCAGAAGGGAGTCCAATTTCAACTCCCCAGGCAAAAAGACTAAACTAGCCAATTTTTTTATTATTATTAAATACGCTGTTGAAAATGATGCTTATATTGATTTTTTTGGAATGAACGGTTGATATACCTAGTGACTTCAACAATGATTTGCCATAGAAATGAGAGCATTTCACGGTCTTCTAAATTTCTTTGCCTTCTGCGGAGTGCACAATCTGTTTAGTCATGGTCAGCAGTCTTGTATAGTGCTGAATTGTTGTTTCCCTTTTTCTGCTTCAGAGTTCACCCTACAATCATGGTTCCTCCTGCGATGCAAACAAGGTCAAAGCACATGAAAATGGGGGTGTTGAACAGTTTCAAGGCAGATCAGAGTCAGTATCATCAACCGTCCATTCTTTAGGGTCTCGTGATGTGATCTCTAAAGATGCAAGAGCAAGTCAGATGTACGACATCAAGAAAGCTCCAAAGAGAACTTTCCTAGCATTGATATTTGCCCTGTTTTTCATTTTTCTTGCATTTGGCCCTTCACTAGTCTGGAATGATGTTGAGATTGGCCATCTTGTACCAACTTAGATGTTTATCAGTTGCTTCAGGATAGACAGAACTTTTTACAGGTACTCAATATCTTGTATTTTCCTTTTTTCTGATGAGCAGTAAGCCAATCTTATCAAGATAGTATGCAAAGCAATTTTACCTTGCAATTAATGAACTTATGTTCACAATCCTCAATATGATATAGAAGTACAGGATATATTAATTTTAGTAGTTGATGGAACTTCTAATAGGTAGCATTGCAGCCTTGTAAATGGTAATTGGATACGGTGCATACGCAATCAATTTTTCATTTTGGCAAAACCTGATTATGATATTGAATAGGGAAGGTGACAACTCGCTCCACTACCTGCTTCCACTAATTGTTTGACGCCCTCCCTTTTTAATTTAAATTCAATTTAAGAGGGGTTATAAATAGCTCTCAGAAGGCTCAAATATACAGATTGAAAACTTGGCTTTAATATGGGCCAATTACAGTATAATTTCTACAGAAGCATGCCAATTTGTGCTCCCAAGTTCCCTAAAGCTGCTCTATTTATGCCTCCAATGAAGAAACTCTCTCCAGGGCTTCAGAGGTTTGGATTGTGTAAATGTTGCCCTCCTGTCCAGACTTCTCCAGGAGCAACAACCACTGGTTTGAGGAGAGCTGACTGCCCCACACAGATGTATGCATACTTGCTATAGTGTTCGTGCCGCGAACCAGGACTGTAAAGGTATAGTTCGTCGTAACCGTCTCTTCCTATCACCACCGAATTCCTCCTGCCCTGTCACACATAGGAAAAGACAATCATTAAGGCGTGAAAAGTGGATCCTAGTGTTTATGGATGAATGAAATAAAGCAAAGCAACGAGTCTGTCGTGAAAAAGAACAAAGAACTGCAGAAAGCAGTATCTATATGCCGTCCTAGATAAACAATGAGCAAGTTGTTTCTCTTCAGATCAACTTTGATGTCAAAAGGAGCAAATCAGAGCTCCTTACCATGATTCAGTATCAATAAATTTCATTAGCAGAGGGTTTGGGATGTGCATCACAGATAATACAAGGAAAAGCTTTATCAGTAGGTGACTTAACTTAGATGATGTTTATGTTATGGTGATCAAAGGTACCGTATACCTAAAAGAGTTGCCAATGAAAATCAAGGACCCAGCTAGAGATGCTTATATTGCATTTCGTTCTCCACAAATGCAATTACCTAGTTCAGTCAATGCCATCTTGACCTCAGGAAAGAAGCAATCAGATCAACAACCGACCACTAAACTACAACATTTGTTATTTCTTCACGCCACAAATTGTGAAGAACACTTCAGACAATGTGATGACACACGAGTTTACAGATCTGAAGCCATACCCTGTCAATTATTGTCAAGTTTGTAAGGGCACTGGTGTATATAAGGCTCATTTCATCTGTAAGGCGCTTGTAGTTGTCATCTTCTTCACCTTCCATTTTGTCCTCCATTCTGTAATCATTTGCAGAGGCTGATCCTTGAGGTCTGAACTTTTCCCACAGCTTGCCCCAATCGAGCTCACCTTTCTGGTCCACTTCTGGAGGAACTATTCTAAAGCTTGAAGAAAAAGGCGGCCTCTTGAAGAAATCCGAACCTTCCAATCCAACGGCATAGGTTGCATCTGGCGTGCTCACATTGAGATGGCTCAAGATCAAACCCCTCAATTGGACCGGCATCGTTCCCAAATTGGAGACTTCTATTTCAGTGCTCAAGACCTGTGCTTGAAGGGTCAATACGTATCTTACATCCACCATGCCCTCCGAATCGCGGCTAATAAGTTCAACCTGCAACTCAAGAAAACACATTTTCTTTGATTAATCCACATTCTCATAATCTACAATAATTTCACTTAAAGCATCTCATTTTTCTGCCTCTTCATCGAGATGATGAAGTGGTAATACGACAGATTTCATCATAAGAACGGATCTCCACCTTTTCCATTTCTTTTTCTTTGTGCAGAACAGGTGAGAATTTCCATATGTCCACAGCAATCAAGGATGCTCAAGCAGCAGCAGCAGCAATGAAGAGAAAGAATCAGAAAAAAATCGAACCTGTACAGAGTCTCCCGAACTTCCTCGAACATCGCGAACGGTCCAGTCCCTCGGACGCCACGAGACTCGCCCGTCCTCGCCTTCTCCCTCCACGCCGACGTCGACGCACACGCCGCCTCGCACCTCGGCCCCTCCGCTGTCCGCGCCCTCCGAGACCACCGTCTGCAGCAGCTCCATCTTCGCCCCGTGCCACATCGGCACCTTGTACGACGTCACCAGGCCGTAAGGGAGCATCAGGACCGCCGAGCTCCCGTCGTCAAGGCTCAGCTTGGCGACGCAGTCGTCACCGATGGCCTCGAACGTCACCCCTCGCCGGCTGAACTCGCTCGCCAAGTAGTCGGCACTCATCGGCGGGAAAGGGATGGAGGCGACGCGCGGCGGCGGCGGAAGCTCGAGCTTCGACCTGGCGGCGGAGTGGAATGGATTGGAGAAGAGGAAGTGCTTGGTCGGCAGCGAGATCGTGGAGGAGGAGGAGGAGGAGGAGGGGACGGCGGGAGGGACGAAGTTGAGCGACGAGAGAGCGCTGCAAGCCATTACAGCTCCGAAGCTCGCGCTGCTCTGTTCCGACAAAGCTCGCCTGATATTGCAGGAGCAGTGGGGGGCCCACTTTATCTACGGATTTTACCTTCGTCTTTTTTCCAGATATTCCGCGAAGATATTTTGTCTGAAAATTTTGCGGAGAGGATGATGACGTGGCCAATTTCGTTACAGTAGTTAATCTCGTTACTCTATTCTGCAACCTCAGTTGGAGGAGAGACTTAACACAATCTGATAAGAAAATCAGGAGTGCTTTTCTTAGGACATCCCTTTCCAAGGTGACGACGAAGGGGACGGCGCAAGAGGAATCGCAGAGAAGAGGTTAGCGGCTTCAAGCCGCTACCCCCCGGTCCCAAACAGCTCAACGGTTTGTCCATCATCGACTGAATTTTGTAGCTGTAACGACTCAGCCTGGAACACATAAACCGAGTCCCCTGCTTTCAGAATGTATGCTGAGAGGCGTGCGTTGGAAGAAAATACTACTTACAAAATTGAAGCGATGGTCCTCTTATAGTTATGTACTATGGATACGATGCTACAGCTAGACTTAATACAAATGAATGATGGGCCGTGTCGATGAGGTGCGGTTCTACGGTTACAAGTTATCATGCTCGATCACTTGAGCTCCTTTCCAGTTTTCGCCCGGTTTGATAACCACCGGTACCAGCATCGAGGCGGGTCCAGTGCAGATGAAGTAGTCCTTCCCAAACTTCTCTGAGAAAGAGCCTGGACTGGCTACATATATGTCTTCAAAGCCCATTCTGATCATCCTGAAGAACAGCTCGCGTCCCTGAATGAAATAGGATTGAACTGAGTATAATTTATCGAATGAAATGCCAGACGCCACTCTTTAGGAAAGTCGTTCAGGAAAAGTGACCATAACCCAGCAAAGTTTAAGTCGACCCGAGATCACAGAACTAAGAACAAACACACAGAAGTTTCCGTGCATGAAATTTTGTCCAGTCAAATTTGAATACAGGCGTGATATCGATTGCGTCGCGATAACATCTACAAGGCATTGACATCAGGCCTTGTAGAAAGAATCCTTGTTATATGTGATCGACAAGGGAAAACAGTGCATTCATCTGAGAATCCTCCTATGAGAAGCAATTCATCAAAGCTATTTTCCGCATTTTCAGCAACAAAGAACCGCTAGTTGCGAAGTATACCTGGTCCACTGTTTCATATTTCGAGGGCGAGGTGTTGTAGAAAGCCTTTAGTCTCTCAGTCGGGGGAGCCGCATATACCCGACTAAGCTTATTCTTTAGAATGGTGATTGGCATGTCTTGCACAGTCCATGACCCAGGCTTTTCTTGAGGCTCCGAGGAGAACCATCCGGAGGACTCAGTTTTCATTGCCTCAGCAGGAGAAAGGAGCTCAAAGGGAGAAGAGAGAGGAGGGTGCACGCAGTAGGAGCATCCACAAAGCCCCTGAATCGCTGTCCCTCCGCGTCTCTTGAATCTGAGGTGACTGAGTATAGCGCTGTTCAGCTTCACTTCCTTTCGACCCTTGTTCTTCACAATCACTGCAGTCGCCATGCTCAGCGGATACAATGAGACGACGTAAGTGATTTCGAGCGTTCCCAATGTGCGGGTCAACTCAACCTGCAGCAAAGCAAGGAAAAAGGGCACTTCTGAAATTTGAGCAAGAAGGGCAATTCCATTAACTAACCAAACGGCGGCAACATAAGATGTGCAACCCCCAGAAAGAATACCTCTGCGGAATACCTCGACCATGCCAACTCGACAGTATTGGGATTCAGCCAAATGCAGCAGAAATTTCTAACTAAGAGATGGGGAAGTTTCTGGTCTTCCAGAGCAAAGTTTTCTTTCTTGACATGGGTATACCA
Source organism: Corymbia citriodora subsp. variegata (assembly GCA_014858505.1). NCBI lineage: Eukaryota > Viridiplantae > Streptophyta > Magnoliopsida > Myrtales > Myrtaceae > Corymbia > Corymbia citriodora. Next base: position 17,877,073 of record CM026420.1, on the reverse strand, counting down.
TTAAGAAATGAGCACAAAGAACCATCTTGCATTTTCCCCAATTCTCTACTGATTCCTTGCAATGTGGACTGATAATGCCATGGTTAACATGTCAATTCTTACACAGACAACTCTCTTTAAGTAGAACCCTGGCACAGATGTTCTCAACTAGTTCCTAACTACATTTACCATTCTCGATATTAATTCAAAACAACAGTCAAGCTAACCCTCAGACTAGCGACCACCCGTAACCATCCGCATTTGTCGATCAAAGAAAGACAACTCAGAAACCAGAATCCGCAGCAACAGAGCACACTTGAGAAGTAAAGCGAAAAGCCTATAAAACAAGAAACAGAGAAGAGAGAGAATGCAAGTGCGTAAATGCAACAAACACCTGGACTGCATCGATGGAGTCCGAGTCCACATCCTTCACGGTCCACTCCGAAGCAGCGGCGGCGGCGGCGGCGACGACGGGCGACCCTTTGGGCCGGGGCCCTGCTTCCGCCAGCTCATTAATCACCAACCCGACCCCGCCCCTGACCCTGCTCGGCGAATTCACCGTGTACAGGACCTCCTCGAACCCGTCGTCCTTCCAGAACACCTTGGGCCGGTACGAGGTGACGTGGGCGTCCGGTATCGTGAGCTTCACGGAGCTCCCGTTCCTGACCGTGAGCTCCACCGAGGGGACGCCGCCGTCGGCCGTCTCCGAGAACTTGATCCCCTTCCGGCCGAACCTGTCGTTGAGGCTGTCGGGGGCGGAGGCGGCGGTGGCCGTTGCGGCGGCGGACGGCCTAATGGGAGTGGGCTTGGGGAGGTTGAAGGAGAGGAGGGAAGCAGCCATGGAGGATGAGGAATGGGCAGGAGCGGTTTCCACCCACACACGGCTCGCTTTCAGCTCATCCTCTGTTTAATCTGCACAAGCAGCAACGCGCGCTTCCGTCTGGATTTGTGTAGGCCCCACGCTTATAAACTTTTAGGCTCCATTTATTTAAAGAAAAATAAATAATTTAAAAAATATTTTCTAAAAATAATCATTTGCATCCTGTAAAAGAAATAAACAATAAAAAGTATTATCATCATCAATCATTATTATGCCAATACACTATAGTAAACCATTAAGCATTTTTCATTCATTTATTTTCATTATTAGAAAATTTTCCTAAATATAAACATTTGTATCGTTTGAAATAATTAATCAAGGAAAAATATTTCATTAACATTAAAATATATTTATATATTTCATAAAAAAATTTGGCATTTTTGTAAATTATATAAATAATTATTTTAATAAAAATGATTTTTTAATCATTCATTTTTTTTGTGAAATAAATGTATTATTAATGAACTATTGAACTTTGCCCTAATAAGTACCCTTCTCACATGAGAAGGGAGAGATGAGAATTCGAATTTCTACCTTTTCAGGGGGTTAGGGTGGGGACGCTGTAGTTTCAAGAGTGTGTTTCGACTCGAGATAGAGTAAAAATCTGAGCGCTAGAGTAAGAATAGAATATGACATAAAGTATAATCGATAAAAAAAATACTTTTAATGTTGTCAAAATAAATGTAAAAACATTCTAAAGAAAAATTGATTGTACTTTAGAGTGCATTAGAATTTGTCGTTTTTTATGGAAAAAAAAATTGTCGTTTTTAAAACAAAGAAACTCAAAAACACTATATAGAGAGACAATTTTTTTTTAATAGGGTAAAAATCGGTTTCAAAAGGATGAGTCTTTGCTTGGATCCTATTCCTGGACCAGTTTCAACCGATTCCCAAAAATTGGAACCGATTCCTGAATCGGTTTAACTGGGAACCAGTTCCCGACTCTATTTTTCGGGTGGTCCGGTTCAAGTTCTAGGTAAACCTGGTTTGGTTGCACACCCCTAATGTATAGAATCTGTTGTGCAATCATGACGATAAATTAATTTAGAAGTCAAATTTATAACAAAATAAAATAAAATCCAACTCAAGAAAGATGTCATTTTAATAACAGTCCCGTCGCATACACATAAGCATGCTTATTAGATCATATCAGAAGTATTTATAGGAATGAGACTAATATTAAATCCATATTTATTATTAATTTTTGTGCATTGTTAGGATTATTACTTTGTCTTATAATATTAGAAGGATTACGTCGTTGTTTTTACGCAAATTAATATAAAATTTAAAGCCATATAGGATATCAAATAGTTGCAAAACAGATTCCAATGAAAACAAAATTGACCATGTTCCCGGACAAGAAAAATAGGGTCGAGTCCAAAATAGAGTCTAATAAAAACAGAGTAGGTATAGGGTCCAAAAAAAGGGGAATTTGTTATAATAGGATCGGGTATAAGGTTCAAGTCTAGACCCTACCCACCCTGGACCCAATCACCCTTACTATACATCCATTGATACGCGACCAAGGCTCAATCACCTATGGAGAACGAGCTGACTTGTGATTTTAGTATATTTATTGAGTCAACTTGCAATTTTACTCAAATTTCACCTAGAAAACGATTTTGAAGCAATCATGCAATTTTCGAGGCAAACGGTAATCTTAATGATCATGGATTAATATAGAATGAACAAATTAAAAATTTGAGGAGGCATTACAATCACATAAGCAATCCCTATACCATTATCCTTATTTAATTTTGGTCTCATTGCAAACAAAAACTCTGGCTAAGCAATAAACATTAACACGAGTTATATTTAGTGCAAAAATTGCTAGCCCTAGAAGCAAATTCTACCTAAACGGTCGCCACTCTTTTGGGCCAGACAATGGTCACCTCTTGAAAACTGCTTCTAGCAAATTGGTCCATGTGGAACAGAATAGATCATCTAACTTTTTATTGTTTATAAAAACATCATCTTAAAAGTTCTAAATTTATTGAATAGCAGCCAATTCAATTATATATCTTTTGAAAATTAACTATTTTTTTTTTGTCATACAAAAAATTTATGACTTTTTAGATAATTATTTCATTATTTATCCTATGTCAAATTATTTGTTGACCTTCAGCACATATGCATTAGAATAGAAATATGGAATACATCTAGACATCAAAGGGAGAAGCTAGTTTACCGATTAAATGTCACAAGATAAAGTATAGGGCGACCGTGACCATGAGTAATTTTAGTACATTGATCACTTTTGCAATTTTCCCTCAATTTCTTTTATTTTTTTTCCACATTAAGACCACGTGTTCCTCCCCACGGTCAGTCGACATTTCTTGCCAACATATGGACGAAAACATGCAACGCGCTCTTAAAATAGTGACTGGAAATTAGTCATAGATCGATTCGATCCCCCAATAAGGCACAAGGACTAGAATTGAATCATGAAAGATTCTCAGGTACCACTTTCGCGACTTCCTCCACCACAGCTTTTTTAATTATCAATTTTTGTCGTTCGAGGAGTAGTTTGGAATGGAAAAGATGATTTTATCTTCTACATTTGATCATGATTAGAAAAGAACCGTCAGGATCCGAAGCAATTAATGTTAAAAAAGTCATAGCACGAGACAAAATAAAAAACGAATACAGCTGAAAATCATTGTCGGAGTCCTTCTCCGTCAAAGTGAACACGCGAGAAAATTAGCAGGGGACCCCAAGCCGCACCGGCAACGTGCAAAACGTTGTTTAGAGCACGATATTTAGGACCCCAAGTCGAAAACGCCACCAGACAAAAGGATTTACAACCACTAAACCAGTTGGATTTCACCACGAGAATTGTCTAAATTCTGCCCAATGAGATGGACGAGTGCGGGCACAAAAGAAAGGAAAAGATGTAAAACTAAAAGAATGAGATGCCGTGCTCACACCTAAAACAACTTTTCAGTTAATGAAGTGGGTAGCCATTGCCTCAGATTGAATTCAAAGCATTAGTCCTTATCCATATCCTGGCCGCTGTTCCATCCTTGAGTCTGCAGCTGGTTTTGCCATTACGAGCTGACTACACAATAAGTGCCGTTCAGTTAAAGGCCGACACTTCATGTAAAAGAAGCTGTGTTGCCTACTTGATCAAGAAACACGAATATTAAAGGCACTCAAAATGTGGAAAAGCTTTGATGGAATATAAACATCCACAGCACCCAAAGCAGGCCACAAACCAGACAGCTGCATGTTACACAAAAAGCAGTTTCTTTCTACTCTGGAAAGAACATCAATGTTCATCATCCTAACACTAGATCACTAAAGCATCCATTGTCCTGCTTCAACAGATCACTCAAATCAGGCACACAATCTTCACATATCTTGCACCTTAGCAATTGATGCACAACCACATCATGATCTCCTTGCTCATGCAAAATCCATCTAAACCATAATCTCAGAATAATGAGCATTGAGAATCAACAGTTACAAGTTGATCCAGTGAAAATATTAATTACCAAAGACCTGGAAAATCCATGTTAACAACCCCAACAAAGAATTTTCTGACTCTGAGGACTATGGTTTTCGTAAAAACTCAACCTCATGACTATACAAGTCTAGTAAAACTGCTTCCATATTAAGTAAACAAATTCTAGTAATTGACTGTTCTTATGGTCCTAAACCTAGCTAACATATAAACACCTATGAGCAACAACATGAGTGATATGCAAAATGATAATTTGATCACAATCACCAAGAGTTCCTAGCTATCCATTGTGGATGCAAGTTATTGCTTATTGGGGATTCACTCAATGCACAGACTGATCAATTCTCTCAGTAAATTACCTGATCAACCCGAAGCACGGTACATGCAGCATCAGAAGCATATTTAGAAGTAAAAGACCTGCAGAAAAGCAGATCATATGCAATGTGTTTGTTAAAATAATGCACAACATTTTGAAAATCTCATGGTATATAAAGCAAAACAAAGAACATTGATAATGTATATCCATATTGATTTGTAAGGCTCACATTACATGCATTTTCAGCTGAAGTGTTCACTCCGTACATCAAACTTGATCGTACATGAGTCAAAGACAGGTTGGTGACAACTAAACCCAGACTAATACATGTAGTCCGTTCACAATGAGACTAAGCTGTTTGTCAGAGAATAATGCCTTTGGTGCGTAGTTTACAACTTTAACATAGTGAACCAGTAAAGCATAAGAAATGGTTGCCTCTCAACAGATGCAGTAAATAGGTCACGTTAATACAAGTAAATGCTACAATTAGTATGACCAGGGGAAAAACTTGTGCAACCAAACCAGACAGATATGAAAAGTCAGGTAAGCAGCTAACTTGGTGATGTACAGGTCCCGAACATTCGTGGCTGAAACATCCTTACCAGTGCCTTCCTCTGAATTGATACCCACTTTGGCATTTCCCTTCACATGTTCAGCATATAGAAATGATATAATCTCCATGGCAGTAAGCCCAGCATCCTTGGCCAGTGTCTTCTGTACCATCTCAAAGCTCTTGGCAACTTTCCCAATAGCATACTGATCCAACATGCAACACCAGTGGAAGCCTAATTAGTAATTCCATGTCCGAAGCATCCTTCCAAATTAAAGTGCAAGCCATCTTTCTGAAAAGGAGAAGAAATAGACTACCCATACTTCATTTACAAAAACTATAGCAGCAAAAGAAATCCCTAAACTAGTTTGAGTTAGCCAATTGCGCAACAGGATAGACTCTACACAAAAGCCGTTCTTCAGGCCCGGGAATGAAGCACTCTTCCTTCAGCAGACACAAAGGGAAGATTTAGACTTAAGAAGCATTATCTAGGAACCACAATTGACGACTACCGATACAGTTTACTAGAGGAAAGAAGTATCAATGACAAAACCCCAAATAACTGTGCTATTATGCACCCTTCCCCCAAAAAGCCTGGTGACTTGGATGCATGCCTAGTGAACATCTGCCACATCACATTAGGATCTGAGCAGATTCATTTTTTTTTTCTGGGCCATTGCATCAGGTTGCGGAGAATGTCTATCCTTACTCGTTCACTTGATATGCATACTAGGACAAAAAAGCAGGAAATTCAAAAAAGAATTAAAGTACATTAGCAACGATGGAACAACGCACGTCTTCTTGTCCAAATTATTTACTGGCAACAGCAGCTTTTATTCAGGTAACAACTTTCTCTCTATTTCGTACATCCATCATTTCAGAGACATTTCCTATCAATTCATGTCTGAAAGATTCAACGTACCAAAAGATCACAAACACAAACATCCGTACGTAGATAATGCATCCTGACCTCCTTCGGTCACAAGCGGGCCAGCCATTGGGCACTTCCAACCACAGACCTCGTTGATCCCTTCACTATAACCGCAGATTATCTCGTTTGGATGCAATCCCGTCCTAATAAGCTCCTCGGCCTTTCGGAGCTGAATTCCAGCAAAAGAGATTGTCAGATTAGTACCATCACCAATCTCCTCTAGCTGAGCCTTGCCCGATAGAACTAAAATCTCAGCAACAGGATGCTGCACCTTGAGTTCATCAACAATGGCTGCGCCATCCAACGACAGAGAGCTCGTCTAAGTTATGACCGTCATTTTCATCCCTGATCAAATATGCAGTCAAGAAGAAACTCATCAGAATTACTCCAAAATATCAATTTGGAAACATGCATTCGTCACAAAACCCCTCGTTCGCCATTGAAGCCAAAGAACTTTCTCTCAATCAATCGCATTCAAGCAACAATGACCAAACCGAACGCTCGTAGTGAATTCGATCACTTACCCATTGAATCTTCACATTCTGCGTCGAAACGAAACATTCGCACCGAACAGAGAGAACGAGAAGTAGAGAAGACACCGCAATTCAATGAACCAACGAGTAAATGAGGATCGGGAATGGACGGAGCCGATCACCGTAGGGTCCCCGGAAGTGGCGCGCGATAGCAGAGAGCTGCTCGGGGGTCTCGATGGTCTCGAGAACGGCCTCGTCAGGTCCCGACCGGTGCTCGTGACCTTCTCGGAGCATCGATTGCAATCCGTAAGGCGGCAAAGAGTACGCCATTCTCCCTGCCGCCGCCGCCGCTTCTTCTCCTGCCGATTCGTTGGAATCGGGACGAAACGGAGGAAACGAGGTCTCCAGAGAGGATCGCTGATCGAATGCGAGCTTCTCGCGTTCTTCTCTCCGCCGGCGGGATTCAAAAGAAGTTCCCGGAAAACCCTAGAAGTACCTCCGCTCCGGGCGCCGCGGAACACAGAGAGAGAGAGAGAGAGAGAGCCGTTCGGAGGGCGAATCTCTAGTGACGGGGACCGTGAAAATATAGAAATGACAGACGAATCGAAGCCCGAGATTTTTGGAGTATCTTCCAGAAAAAAAAAAATACATTTGTCTGTCACGGCAGTTCCTCAAATTCGCTCGACTTTTGTAGTTGGGAGGACAGGGTTTTCTCTTTTCTTTTTCTTTTTTTCCCTTTTTTGCCCCTGATTGGGAGGAGGGAGAGGATTTTGAATATTTCTCCCTTTTTTCCTCTCACAGATTCTTCACCTTTTTTCACATCATGCCCAACTTCCATTTTCCTCTCCTCACCTCAGGGCTATGAGATTTGAAGATCACTTTTGCTCCTTTTAGAATTATATACATTCTGAGCTCAATATATATTCATCCTTGCAGTAAGTGTCTAGATAAGTTCAGACATGACTTACTCATAAAAATAAATTATGCCATTGAACAAGCAGACTAAATTTGATGTGGGGCTGAAATCCTAATAAAACTCCAATGATAATTAAAAAATTATCAAATTACTTCACATAAGAGGGCATGGTGAGAAGAATATGATTAGGTTTATTTCTAGTATATGGTGTTCATTTAATCCGATCATTTAACTTTTTTGAGTGCATGATTTCTCTAATTTATGGAAGTCATGTGATTAACTTTTTTTTTTTGGCGAATGTCATTAATTTGCATGCATAACGCCGTTTATCATTATAGGTGTTTCCACTTTCATATGCCAATACAAAATCAAATCAAATCGTCCGTATCAAATGAGATTATTGGGTCATGTTCTCCTCTCCCGCAGATATATTTTCTAATGCCGTTAAACCTATTTTAGCAATTTCATTATAACTACTTTTTCAAGGGGAAAAAAAGGTTTTAAGAAGGAAGCAAAAGGAAATCAACTAGGTGCCACTACAATTCATTGAATCAATCCCGAATTTTCTATAAAAAAAGATTAATCATCGATATCTACGTAATAGCTAATTCTTTTATCTAATCGTGAACTCAAATACCATCAATAACTTGTAATCTTTGGCATATCAGTATGCCGATTCATCGTAGCTAAGACTTTTCACATTCAAATTGCCATCTCATGTCTTCATACATTGACTTAGAGAAAAGGGTAAAAGTGTAAATTTCACATTTTCGAGGGTATGTCGCAATTTATTTTTATTTTTTTGCCATTGACTTTATCGATGAGTATAAAATCACCAAAACAATAAGTAACTCTATTTTAATATATATATCAATCAGGGGTTGGGGGTGTGATGTTAAATCGGAAATCCATCCATGATTATAATAATATCATAGAAATAAATTTATATCATTAAAGGAGTTCAGGAGAATGGAAAGTGGACCACACCCTATAAGGGAACCACCTAAGCTTGCTCATTTATAAATATTATATTGGCTTAAATAGGACAAATTTTAAATTTTGGTATAAGCCCATCCATTTTAGGCCCTTTGGGCACTCGGTCCATGATTGTGTTTACCTATAATTCATGTCGACGTAACATTTGATTATCTTAGTAGGTAATCAATTTCTCCACCTTGATGAAACTTCTGGAATTAAAAGAAAAAAAGATCTTCCAGCAAACACCATTTAATACAGGGATAGATGGAAAAACACGACCAGATATTTTGATTGTTGATCGATCGAGGCCTTACATTTGACCTCGCTGTTGGTGAAATTTAGCCGTCATAGATTTCAATGTGGCTCTTAGATAGAATACGTGGTCATTTGTCACGTGTCGGCAAATTTGATACCCGATTAATTTTGACATTTTGGGAACCCACGAGTTCCTTAGTTGATTGCCAGCCATGACGTTAACATTTATTTTTGCATTTATCCCATTTAATATGCATGCATAACCCTTTTCTTTTCATCATTGGAGGCGTATTAATCGCTTTTACATGCTGATTCAGATAAAATCGAACCGTAAGCAGAATAAATGTGTGTTTCCCCTCCTGAAGACACATCAACGGGCGCCCTTCGAGCACGTTACATAGAAATATAGGGCTACCGAATCAATCATATTCACCGTCGAAGGATCGGATCGATCTTCAACATGCGTTCAAAAATGTAGTTCTCGAGTCAATCGCATACCGAATTATTATAAACAACTTCATCGTTTTCCTTTCCCGTAACACATCGACGCGTTACCGGATCATAACGGAAACCAATCGTAACGGAAACCATCACGTTTGAATCGTGCTCCCGCACTCAGGTGTCGAAACGATAAATTCACCACGAGGGTTTTCGCAATTTCCCGGTCCTATCGAGCCTCGTCAAATACCCTACAAAATAAAAGCCACGGCTATCGATCTAGGAATAGATTTTGGGAAGCGGCCACCCAAAAAGGGTGAAATGCCTCGTCTCATCTCATCCAAATCCCCATCTCATCTCAATCCAAATCTCCCCCCCCCCCCCCCCACCATCTTTACATCTAGGACAATGACGACCGCCGGGTGCGAGCTTTTGTTGACTCCCTCCACCTCGGCACTGGGGAAGCTAATTCGTGGAAACCCTAGACAAAGACATTATTCTCGGCAAACACACATTAGAAAAAAAGAACTAAAGAATGGCCAGAAAATATAATATCAATATAAAAATGAAAATGAGTATTTTGCCAAAAGAAAAAAAGAAAAAAAAGGGAAAATGCGTCATATGGTCATCGCCATGCCACAACTTTAGGCCAAAATAACCGCATAGGTCTCCCACACTCACATCCACCCACGAAGGCAAGATAAAGACCTTGGAATCACAAGCGTAGAAAGAGAGAGAGAGAGAGAGAAAGAGAGAGAGCTAGCAACCCAACACGAACACGAACACAGGCACAAGCGCAATCCCACACACATCACATTCTCTTCTTTTCTTTTCTTTTATTTAATTTATTATTTTTTTTATTTTTCTTGCATATTCTTATCACGAGAAACAAAATTAAAAAAAGATTTCCTCTTTTCTTTTTCTCCTTCGTTGCAAAATCGAGAAAAATTAACCCGATTCTAAAATGTCCACCGATTAAAAAAAAATATCGGTTTTAAAAAAATCTCTCTCTCTCTCTCTGTCTCTCTCCCCGTTTTATCTGCATATAAGTGTGCTTCTTCCCCATCATCAACCCCCCCTCTATATCTCTCTCTCTCTTCTAGCGAAGCTTTCGCTAGCTTTATCGCCAACGCAAGAAAAGTTTTTTTTTTTTTTTTCATTCCCCTTCTTTGATTTTTTTCCCCCATTTTTTTTTTTCGGACAAGGGTGTGGGAGGAGGCAGATAATAATGCAGTCTTCTTATGTACGTACGTGTGTGTGCCTAGTGTGAACATCAGAGACCAAAGGAGGAGGAAGAGAGGAGGAAGAGAGGAAAGGAGGAAGGGAGGTGGAAAGATCTGAGCTCGATCGGCCGTTCGAATGCGCCGATTCTCGCCGGTTCCGGTGCCCGATCGTCGTGCTTTCGCGATTCCCGAGGATCGATCTGTGAGTCGGGTCTTTTCTGGGTCTTGGGTTCGTTGAAATTTTTGAACTTGTGGCTGTTCTTGGTGTGGATGGTGGTGGGGGGTGTCATCGGCTTTCGAGCTTGTTAGGTGATCGGTTTTGGTCTTGTTGCGTTGAGTTTTTTTTTTCTTCTTCTTTTGAATGATCGGACTGTTTTGAGTCGGTGGTCGATGACGATTCGATTCGACATTGAGCACGGAAAAAAAAAATCATCTTGCTTTGCTGAATCCGATGCGAAAATCGTCATGTTCGACGACCGATGATGGCTCGATGGTGGGGAGTGGTTCGTTTGGTTGGTGCTAATTCGGTATTAGGGATGAGGAGGCGTATGCAATGAGCAAGCGATGGTTTTTTCTTTGTTGGTTTTGATTTTTTTGATTAGCTTTAGGTGCATTTGTTTTTGTCAATGGGCTATTTCAGATAATGAGATCTTCTAGTTGTATTGACCGAAAAATTCTATCTTGTTGATGTATCCTTTTTGGTACATGCTCGTTATAAATTTCGCTTTACTTCTAGAGCATCTTGAGTATTCTAGCAACCTGGCAAATCTTTTTTGGGGGGTTCTTTTTTGTACCTTATTCAGTATGTATGGAAAAGCCTCGTCCTTGCTTAAAATTGAAATGACCTGTACTTCGTGTGAGCGGAAAAAGGGAAACTTGTTTATGGTATTCCCAGTAATATGCGTTTCTTGCTGTTGGTTCTGTTCAGCTTTCTCTCGATCGTGGATTTTTGTGACGATTGACTTGTATTCTTGGGGTTTCAGAAGGCCTGAAGGGTTAGTTGGTGAACTCAGGGGAATGTGATTTGCATGGGGTGACGATGCCTGAGTTGCGAAGTGGAGCACGGAGATCAAAGAGGCTTGACAATATACAAACAAACCCACAACAAATCGATCAAGCGGATAATTGGGCACTGCCTGCGCAAAACAAAACTAGGAGGAGAGGAGGTGGTGGAAGAGGAAGGGGTAATGCAACAGCTGTAGGAAGAGGGAGGGCAACAGGTGCTGGTCGAGGTCGGGGAATAAGATTTATAGATTTAGACCCGGAACCTTGTGAAGGGGTTCCTGAAGTTGCAGCTTTAGGAGCTGCTGCTGACCCTGCTTTTAATCGAGTTGAGGTCGTTGGAGAGAAAGACATTGCAATGGAAGGAGGAAGTGCAGAGAAAGCGTTGGGAGTTGAGGAAGAAGCTAGCACCACACCTGTTCCCGAGAGGGTAGCTTCTTTTCTCCCTCTACCAGTTTTTGTTGTCTAAACTTGTAGCTTCTCATCTTTCATCCGTCTTCTTTGATGTTGATGTTCTACTCCACTCTAGAGGTTACCTAATTCTATGACTAAACAAAGGGCTGAGACCGAGGGTTCTAAATTGGCAATCAACATTCATAATCATTCTTTTGTTGCTTGAGCTTTTTGAGAAAATTGCTGATTCGAGAGTTCTCGTATCTCGCTTATGCTTTAGTAGTCTCCTTATAAATAACAAGCTTTCAATAATTTTCTTAATGTTAAAGTTTATTAAAGGATTGTTCTCAATTTATGGTCTATTCTTGTCTCTGTCATTTTATCCCAACGAATCTCAATGCAGAAGTCTGCTCTCATTTGATGCAGGTACAAGTGGGGAACTCTCCTGTATATAAGACAGAAAGGAAATTGGGAAAAGGTGGCTTTGGCCAAGTATATGTTGGCAGAAGGGTGAGTGGTGGAAGTGATAGAACAGGACCAGATGCAATAGAGGTATGGCATGACACCAAATGTATTCTCTTTCTTTTTTTCAATCATGTCTCAGAGACATCAGATTTTTTATGCTTTGTTGTTCATTCATTTCAGGTTGCATTGAAGTTTGAGCATCGTAACAGCAAAGGTTGCAATTATGGCCCTCCTTACGAGTGGCAAGTGTACAAGTACGTATCATCACATTGATTCCTTTTTTCATATTTCTCTTGAGAGAGCGGATATTTTGAATCTTCGATTTAACATCTGATTTTAATTTCGTTTTGGAATGGAAAGTACTCTAAATGGATGCTATGGAATCCCTTGGGTTCATTATAAGGGTCGACAGGGGGATTTTTACATTCTGGTAAGATTTGATTTTGACGTTTCTTGTCATTCAGTTTACTCTCTTTGAGGGAAACTAAGCTAGAAGTAAAATAAATTTCAGGTTATGGATATGCTTGGGCCCAGTCTTTGGGATGTCTGGAACTCTCTAGGGCAATCGTAAGATCTGGATTCTCGAATTTTTCTTACAGTGTCTCACTCTACCCTTCTTTATTTACTTACTGATGATTTTTTCTGTGATAAATGCATAATAACGTCTGGGAACAGAATGTCGCCGAACATGGTGGCTTGTTTTGCAGTGGAGGCAATATCGATACTGGAAAAGCTTCACTTAAAGGGGTACGTATAATTATTATTTTAATTCTTGAGCTTTCTGCCTCGTGAAAGGACTTCAAAATTGCAATTCCTGCTTCTGTTAACATATTCCTTCTTTCTGCTAGCTTTGTGCATGGAGATGTCAAACCAGAGAATTTTCTGCTTGGTCAACCTGGAACAGCTGATGAGAAGAAGCTTTACCTCATTGATCTTGGCTTAGGTATGTTCATTTTCCTGGATTATTTGTTTTTACATGCTGTTTCCCATGCAGATGCATGTGACAAATTGCATTCTAGGGCTTGTCTTTATGACTTGTAACTCTCCCTCCTCTTCCCCAATAAAGAAATAATGGTGTGTGCTAAGCTTTTGGTCTTTTGAATTTAGCAGACTTCCATTTATGGTATTAATAATGTTGTTAGTGCTCGTGCAACATTCTGTATATCGGAACCTCTTAATGGGGAATCTTTACTTACCTAGCCCGGTTGACAAAATGTCCTTTTTTTAACAGCGTCTAGGTGGAAAGATTCGACATCTGGTCAACATGTCGATTATGATCAAAGACCTGACGTGTTCAGGTTGGTGGGTTTTCAAATATTTCCATAATTTTGTTGGTTGCCTGTTTATTGAATCTCTCCTTTTGGCAGGGGAACAATAAGATATGCAAGTGTGCATGCTCATTTAGGACGGACTGGAAGTCGGCGAGACGATCTTGAGTCATTGGCATATACATTGATTTTCCTTCTAAAAGGAAGGTTACCATGGCAGGGATATCAGGTGTGCATTGATTGAGCTGTTTCAATGGTGTGTGGAGATGTCTTTTACGGTTATATATCGTGAAATGACTGTTTTTCTGTTGCAGGGGGACAACAAGAGCTTTCTTGTTTGTAAGAAAAAGATGGCTACTTCTGCAGAGTTGATGTGCTGCTTTTGCCCTGCCCCATTCAAGCAATTTCTTGAAGCTGTAACAAACATGAAATTTGATGAGGAGCCAAATTACTCAAAGCTGATATCTTTTTTTGAAAGCCTAATTGAGCCATGCACATCTTTGAGACCAATCAGAATTGATGGAGCTTTAAAGGTACTTCAGTCTTCTTCCTCTTCTCGATTTGAATGGAAGATTAGACTACTTACAAATAATGAGACCATCACCCCTAGCTCGTGACTGACACAGATATGTGGAAAGCTAGATTTACTTGTAACTATTATCACCAGAACAGCATAACAATATCTGTCATGTTTAAATAGGTTGGTCAAAAGCGAGGCAGATTACTTATTAATTTGGAAGAAGATGAGCAGCCAAAGAAGAAGATTCGATTGGGTAGTCCGGCTACTCAGTGGATTTCAGTTTATAATGCACGTCGGCCCATGAAACAGAGGTAATCACTCTTCCTTAAGTTAGACCTGAATTAGGACTTGCTAATCGAAGATTCTACCTTTCAATATGGCATGGTTTCATCCATGAGATGGGCTGTCGCTATTGTCTATTTCTGCATGTTTAAGATGTTTTAATACTCTTTATCTTTTAACTCAATAGCAGATAATTATGCACGTGAACATATGAGAAATATGACGTAAATGTGATATCGAAGTGGTCCATGGGTTAGAAGTGAATTAATTTCTTACACCTGAAACTAATGGCTTGATTAAATTTCAGGGGACTATAAATGACGCGTGCCAAAAAGTCTTGGCATTTATACACTCTTTTTATTCTGACGATATGTTGAGTAACCAAATTCATCTGTTCTATGTGATGCTTATAAACCATTCTTAACAATAAACGCGAGCATTTTCTGTGATACGCTTGTATGGTATACTACTAAATGTGTTCTCTAGGTAATTTTCTCAAAAGTTCTATTAGGCTTTGTTTGTTTTGCGGAAAATGGATGATTTGGAAAACATTTTCCTAAAAATGATCACTTGTATCGCTTACAAATATGAATCAGTGAATAATATTTTTGTCGTTTGCGAAAATGTTTTAATATAAATAGCTGTCGATAATGACTAATTATTTTAAGTGATATAAGTGAATATTTTTTGGAAAATGTTTTCCAAATTAGTCATTTTCTGTGAAATATATGAAGCCTTAGTGTACTTTATTCTTTGATGTCTTGCATTAAAATTGTGCCTAAGGTTTTGTGTCAGGAATCTGTTTTACAGGTGCAAAAAAGTCCTAGCAATTATACACTTTATAGTCTAATGACATGTGAAGTAACCAAATTCATTGGCTGTATTGTGATGCTCATAAAAATTGTCTTACTAGTGAGCATTTTCTTGATATGCCTCTATCCCATTCTACTAAATGTTCTCTCTAGTTGACTTCCTCAAAAGTTCGGGTAGGTCTATATTATTCTTCTATATCTTGTATTTAAATGGTATCTTAGGTTTGTGTTAGTAACCTTGGGTAGAATGGTAAATGTAATGTAAGACTGTTATTTGTGTTGTTGATTCCTTTATTATTGAAGTATTTGCTCAGGTGTCCGGCCTCGGGTTTGATGTTATCACATGCCATTCAAAGGATAGATGACGGGTTGTTATATAGCAGACTCTTGATTGTTTAATATGTGGAATGGCATAGTGTTTCCCTTTTCTCATGTAACATGCACCGATTTCACCTAAATTTAACCATACCAGCAATTTGCACCACCGGTAATTTTTGTTTATAAATTGTACTAGTACTTAGCCAGGAATGGTTAAAGGCCTGTTTAGCCCAACTTTTATTCGGATAATATCTCTGTTATCATCTATATTAGCTTTCTAGCAACCATTGTAATGTTCTTTTGCATAGTATATGCTAATTAGGTTCTTTGACCTGCAGATATCATTACAATGTAGCAGTGTATTGTTCTTTTGCATAGTATATGCTAATTAGGTTCTTTGAACTGCAGATATCATTACAATGTAGCAGATACAAGGTTAAGCCAGCATGTGGAGAAAGGAAATGAAGATGGGCTATTTATTAGCTGTGTGGCCTCATCATCAAATTTGTGGGCTTTAATCATGGATGCAGGAACTGGTTTCTCTTCGCAGGTTTATGAGTTGTCTGCTGTTTTTCTGCATAAGGTACTTCTTGTCAAGTGATTTTCCTTATTTTGGAGCAGTCTTTGTTGATTTTGCGTCATTTCTTACATTGTCCATATGATCTTCCTTGAAGGATTGGATCATGGAACAGTGGGAAAGAAACTACTATATCAGTTCAATAGCTGGCGCATCTAATGGGAGTTCCTTGGTTGTCATGTCCAAAGGTGAGTAAAACCTTTATTATATATTTGAATTTGAAGCATTAATCAGTGAAAATAATGAGTAAAAGAAAGTCAGTTAACGACTGAAGTTAGCATATTACTGGATTAACAGCTATAAAGCTATAGAAGCGTGAAGCATGATTTTCAGCCAGATGATCTTTTATTGCAGCACATACAATTATAGCATTGGCAAAAGAATAAAATCCCTTAATTCTAGCTTGAAAAGGCTTGTTTTTGAATCTTAACAGTAAAATGTAGTCAGAATGAAAGCAGTGAGTTTACTAGGTTAAATAAATGATAAGAATTTGACATTTGATTTGTCTTTTTACATTTGGATTGACATTTATTTCACTCTTCTACATTTTTCAGAACCCGTGTATTGTTTTATGGATTGCTATCTAGCAAAAAAATATTCCATGTGAACTATGCTAATGTCAGTTAATGTGCATTCCTGTTCTCTGCACAGTTCAGTGTTCAGAATGTATTAGATCTGTGAATTCTTCCATTCTTTTTCTGTAGGTTTCAGGTTTTAGTTGACTCCTTTAATGAGTCCTCTATTAAATTAGATATTAGCCTCTGGTATAACACAAGATGCACCTCTTTATAAGTTTAACATCGTAATATAAACGTGAAGTTCATAAACTTTTTGCTCTTAATATGGATGTTTTATCTATGTTCTGTGCTGAAATTGCTGTCAGCAAGTATGTTGTCCCTCTCCTGGTTCATCCACTTTCTGATTATCTGCATCAGGCAAGCTGGATATTTCTTCAATTGAATTGCTTTTGTGTTTGTTGCTGTTCTTTGTGTACGGTGCTGTCATGTAATGACTTAGATCTCTCAGTAAGCTCACTTGCAACTGAATGGGTCAATTGCATGGACCCTTATATCTGTTGAACTTCACCACTTCCACTAAGTTTATCTCATTCATTTCATTGTCTGCCACTTGCCATTTTTTTTATGGTTTTTCTGGCCATCTGCTTTGTGCCTCAACTTGGATCACATTGTTCAGTCTGCAGAATGTGACTGCCTATTGCATGTGGCAAATCAACCTCTTGACTCTTCTTTATGTTACATCTGACTGATTCATTTTTATGCTGTGAGGTGTTCAATTAGTTTCTTCCATTCTTGATGATGAATGATTGGCACAGAAGGTTTTCTTGCTGATTATTTTCCATAATCTGTAGGAACCCCATATACCCAGCAGTCCTACAAAGTGAGTGAAGCTTTCCCTTTCAAGTGGATAAATAAGAAGTGGAAAGAAGGTTTTCATGTCACTTCCATGACTACGGCCGGCAGTCGCTGGGGCGTGGTAATGTCTAGAAATTCTGGATTTTCTGACCAGGTATCAGTCTCCCCTAATTTTTTTATAGAAGCAGTTCATGTAGTTAACAAATGTTGGAAATGTGGGCATTATCAACTGAGAATGGGCAAATACATTCACAGTACTGTTTTGAAAATCCCTTTCTTTTCTCATGGAACATTTTTTTTTCCTTATGCAAGGTTGTGGAGCTTGATTTTCTATACCCAAGTGAAGGTATACATCGAAGATGGGAGAGCGGCTATAGAATAACTTCCATGGCTGCCACTGGTGATCAAGCAGCATTTATACTGAGCATACCTAAAAGAAAAGTGATGGATGAAACTCAGGAAACCCTGCGAACATCTGCCTTCCCAAGCACACATGTCAAGGTTAGTTCCACTCTTCTTGCAATTCATCACGTGCTTATGCGTGATTATCTTTGATTATTCCTTATTGCTTCCAATCTAATGAATATTAGTGTCATTGGACCTTCAAATTTTTTTGACATAGGCTGGTTTGTACTTGGGTACCATTCTTTTGTTTACTTCCCTGGTCTCTCTTAATTCCCAATGTCCAAATCCATTAACTGGTCATGATTGCTTACTGTTATGGATGCCCTTGTTTGAGCTATCACGCTATTTTATTCTATTTTTTAACCTATTCACAGAAATCTAATTTGAATGCATTTTGTTTCTGGCAGGAAAAATGGTCGAAGAATCTCTACATTGCATCAATTTGTTATGGCCGGACTGTTTGTTGATTCAGTCTTGCTTTATTCCTGTACTGGGAGTGTTTTGGCCGGAAATTTTCAACGCTGAGACGGCTTTTACAAAATTTGATTTTCCAGCAACTAAAGAAAGGCAAGGCCCCCCTGCGAAACCATTCTCACAGGCTAATGTAAAGGCGAAAAGAGCGAGCCAAGACAAGATAGCAGTTATAAGTGTGAGTTGCAAAAAAGCAAGTGTACCCTGAACCGATCTGATTGATAGGGTACTTTAGAGATGATGAAAGATGGTTTGTTTGTAGCACACCCTGCAATTTGCAGGCGGACTTGTGGTTCATAACACCGAATTGTTGTATGAACAACTTGCAACCATTTATTAGCAACACTGTTGTAAACTATTTGACAGGCTGGAATAGCTGCCTATCAAACCTCTTATTTGGAGGGCATCAAAGTTCTGAATTTGCAAAGGTGGTACCTGCTTGTCTGGTGTTCTGGATGGGGTCTGCTTCCTGTTGTCATAGTCCTAATACCGGAGGTTCTATCCGAGTCTCTGCTGGTAAAAACTGGTCGACGATGGGGCGTGCTGCCTTGGAAGTATGGGATAGTTTCCTAGATTAGCTTAAATCATGTCCGGGAATTTCCGTTGATGAGCGTAGGTGAAAGTTTAGACTTTAGGAGGTTTTCCAAGTGTCCCGTTGATTTGTCTTGCGGTCGGGTCACTTGCACTTAGGTTAGGCACCAGAACTGGACACTGATGAAAAGATAGGACGTAGTTTTACTAGACCCGGGTTTAGTCACTGTAATTCGGCATGTCAACTCGTGCGGTCACTGGATTTTCGTGTTAGAAAAGGTCCGTCTCTGGGCAGTGCTGCAACTCGGCTGTGGTTATCGATGGTTAAGGACGAGGTTTCGGTTAAGAACATTGCCGTAAAAGACGAAGCTTTGGTGTTCTCCTGTGATTTGATTCCCTTTTAAGCAAATGGAAGAAGCTCTAAGCTCATCCTTAGTAACTAGGAATCCATAAATAAACCATGGATTTGCTAGTAAAATGTTCAATGTCTGCTTCTAGCCTGACCCAAGAGACAACACCCATTTTGCCTCACTTGATTTTCAGATCATGCCAAATTCTCAAATGAAAGAAACGAACCGTATGCATCAATAATGCAACATGTGATGACAGATCATTGACTCGAGTCAATTTTGATGTTCGATAAGCAATAAAATTTCTTAAGTAATATGAAAATTCTTTCAGTATACAATAAGCACAATTATCTTTTTTTTTTTAAAGATAATCAAGAGCGATAATAATTAATTGATTTGATGTGATATACTGATCAGAAGAGTTTCTTAGATTTTGACCCTTTTTCCTTCTCAATATTCTCACACATTTGAGATAAATTGGGTACATATATTTATCTCAAAAAGATAGGGACTAAACATATCCAAAGTCGCACTAATATCAACAAAGATAGAGGGTCATTTTGGTCATTTTGCAGTAGCGAGATTCCGCAATGAATAAATTACAGGCACTGTATAATAAACCCTAAACCCTCCCGCTTCGCTAGCCAGTCCCACTTCTTCAGCTGCCTCCCTTGACAAGCTTTCAACTTCAGGCCCTCTCCCTCTCTCTCCACAGCTTCGTCGACGGGCGAACGATGCGACCTCCGCGGGGCGGCGGTGGGTTCAGGGGCGGCAGGGACGGCGGCCGGGGGAGGGGCGACGGCGGCCGCGGGAGGGGCGGCGGCGGTCGCTTCGGCGGTCGCGGTGGCGGCCGCTTCGGCGGCGGCGGGTTTCGCGACGAAGGGCCTCCGAGTGAAGTCGTAGGTGCGTTTCGCTTGCGTCCTTTCTGTTCTGTTTGCTGGAAGACCGATTTTTCAGATAAAAATGACGCGAGTCCTGTCTTCGTTGATGGCTACGATGTGCGACTTCGTGAAAGTGCGCGTTTTTTTCAGTTAATGAGAGATGTATTGTCTTCTGTATCTGTTTGGGTGGCTAATGCTTGGCGACAGTATAGATGGTGGTTGTAGGGTTAATGACATTTTGTTATCTAGCCATTCAAACGCGTTCAATGTCGAGTGACTATAAGATTACTCTTATTTCTGTAATGTGTGAACTTGATGGTTGAGGTGGCTTCGTGATTGACTTGACCACCGATGTTGGAGCAAGGTGAAATCAGTGGGTTTTCAATTTCTCTCCCTTGGCAGTGTGGATGTAGCTTAGAAGAGAGGCTTTTCGGAAATGGGTGAATATATGAATGTATGTTGGTTAAGGAATGTACTAACTGTTAAATGGTCGCTCTGTCTTCCGTCATTTTACAGAGGTCTCATCATTTGTCCACGCATGCGAGGGTGATGCAGTCACTAAGCTTACCAATGAGAAGATCCCCTACTTCAATGCTCCGATCTACTTGCAGAACAAGACTCAAATCGGCAAAGTCGATGAGATATTTGGTCCCATCAATGAATCTGTAAGTCTTTTTTGAGGCACGCGAGTTGGTTCTTCTGCCTAGGCATGTTCGTTTATGATGTGATTGACATATTGGTATTGGTATCAATGGCAGTTCTTCTCTATCAAGATGATGGAAGGTATTATTGCTACTTCATACTCACTGGGTGATAAGTTCTACATTGACCCGGCTAAGCTCCTGCCCCTTGCAAGATTCCTTACGCAGCCAAAGTACGTGTGCCCCTCTCTCCATACATCATTTAATGTGTTCTGGTAATTTAAAAAGATAGTTTTGTATGTTTCATTTCTTGTGCATTGTCAATTTGTTGTACCCAGTTCATTTTCAGTGTTTAGAAAATATAAATGATACATTAAGTAATGCTAAATGACTACCATGAGGGCACTCTCTTGACGTACATATATAGTTTTTAGCTTGCAGAAGTTATAGGAGTGTAGGATGGTATTCATTGGATCCACCATCTTATGTGTTCACCTGAGGTAGAGCAATCTGGCCATTTTTTCTCTCTGCAGAATCTAAAATCTTTGCTTGAAAATGTTTGAAGTGATCTGTGAACTGTAAACCTCTTAATAGCTAATCCAGTCCTTGTCCAATTTTATTTGAGATCTGTTGCATCTGATTTTGATGATACACTTCTAGATATTGAATTAGCTGACAATGAACGTGGTTGCTTGTGATCACGAATATGGAGATATTTGTAACTCACTTGTCCCTTTGTATGTTTAACTCCTGCAGGGGACAGCATACTGCTGGTAGAGGTGGAGGTCGTGGTGGAGGCAGAGGAGGCGGTAGAGGCGGTGGCCGTGGAGGTGGTGGTTTTCGTGGACGGGGTCCTCCAAGGGGTGGGAGAGGTGGCCCTAGGGGTGGTCGTGGTGGTGGTTTCAGGGGTAGGGGGAGATTTTAGGCCATCTTCTCCTCGTATCACCCGTGCTCTTCTCATTTCGAGTTGTCATTCATGCATACATCAGATCAAGCTTTGCCGATGTTCTTTGTAATGCTCTCTTTGTTTTTAGTGAACAAGCAGCCTACCTGGAAAATTATGGTGATTATTGTTGATGTTTGTTAGGCTCCGAAGTATGCTTTCCTTTACTAAGATTTTGCAATTTGCTCGTCTTGTTGCCGTATTATCCTGTGACGATGGTATGGCCGGGAAAGGAAAAGAAAAACAGAGGATGGAAGCTGCATGCTGCAGATAGTCCCACATATCAAATTACCTTAGAAAAACCAAGAAGCACGTCTTTGGAAGATGAAACAATTAAATGACGGCTTACATACCTGTAGATTGTTTTGAGACTTGGTATTGCCATCAACGGAAATCATGAAGCTGGGTTCTTGCAAATTTGCTATGGCTCTCCTAACAAGTATTAATTTTCCTTTTTCTTGCTCGACCTTTAGCGGTGTAGTTTTATGGCCGTATATGGATGGGAATTTCATAGTTGATTTTGCGATAGCTGATGTTCCTAAATGAAAAAGGGTTTATAGATTAATTGCGTAATCATTACACAAGATAGAAACCCGAGCTGATGCTGATCGTCTCCGAGTCGCCCTTTCAACTTTTTGATGAATTTGATGTAAAAAGGTTGGATTGTGTCGTTCAATTTGTCTTAAAGTCAATTTTGTATGCTCGATGTTTGTAGTCCTCGCAATCATCTAGAGCTCACTAGTCTTCCTTGAAATATTTACTTTATGGGTCTATCAAGAATGCCAATACCTTGAAGTCAGACAGCCTACTCTCAGATCCACAGTGCGAGTAATGTCTAATGGGAAGATCGGTTGTCGGATTCGTTGACTTGATGGTGGTGACTAACTTCGCCACTTTAGCCACAATGACGGGCTCTACCTAACATTCACGAGTTATATTTTAGCGGCCCGACCAAGGATTTCTCGAGTAACTCTCCTCTTGTGGGAGCGTAAATCCCGAAGGAAGTAGCAATCACGACGTGTTGAAGGTGAGTAACAAACGAACTTCATATCCTGAAGCGCACTGTACACACAATCGGCACCTATACGCACTGACCGGAGTCGTCTCTGCGAGGTTCAGATTAGCCATCTTGCTCGACATGATATGCTTTGCTTTGGCAACCTGTATGCTATGACAATACCCCGTTTGTGGGACGTGAGACAGCTGCACCCAGCGAATGACTAGCCGATCCCAACTAGGACTGAACGCCCTCGACGGTATCAAAGTATAATCAACTAGAGCAGCCAGTAACCCAATGATTTGGACAAAGAACAACATCAGTTGGAAAGCATTTCGGCTGACAATGAAGCTGGATTCATAATTCAGAAACATGGATTGAAATTGCAGCTCTGGGATGGATGATTTCAACCAGTCTCTACGACAGGTTTAGCAGCACAAAGGCTTGCCTAAACATAAGCTCCCTAAAAAAATACAACTATACAGCAAAGTAGTAAAGATTAATTAGTGACAACAAGCAACAAGTCTAATTCAGATCAACTTGTAGCTTAATAGACATGTACAGCAGCGTCAAAAGAGCGCCCTGAGGAAGTGGCGCATACCTCGCAAGATTGGAGCCAACCCACATAGCAACCACCACAAGAACAACTACACTACTGCTGCTTTTCCCACAAACCCAGCTTGCAAAAGAGAGGCATAAAGTCAGCAAAATGCCACCTCTGCCACCCAAAATCCAGGCAATCACATAACCAATCTTATACCCTGCATCTAGTTTCCTGTCGAGTAATGCTGTAAAGCTGCTAAAGGTAAGGGATATCCGACAACCAAATGTCTGCACAAGGAATAATAGCAGGAAGGCAGATCTAAGCACTTCCACAAAGGCACCCCTCTCTTGGCCAAAGTTCTCCCTTCTGACTTCTTCTGTTTCACTGTGAAAAGAAGATTCGCCTTCGTTGGCTTTATATCTTTCTCTGTACATTTCATATTGCATCTTCCGCCTCAGTTCAGCCCACTTGTAGATCCGAACCCCATCTCCATATTTGGGGTTGTAATACCCTTTACCTTTATAATGTTTGCCAGTGTCTTCCTGGAATTTGAGTGCCTTGTCATAATGAGATCTTGCAGCTTCATTTGATAATACCTGTTTGAAAATGGAGGATACTTTGAAGACAAACATTTTTCTGGATAAAATATATGAAAGCATAAAGTACTCCCACAGGGGATAAAATGGCTTCAAGACAGAAATTGTCCTACCTGGTACCATTTTGTTTCCCACTAATATTTCATTACTAAGAGAATAAGCTTGGTGGCCACTTCCAATCATAATGTTATGGTTCCAAAGATCAACGAGTTAATGGACAAAACAGTTGCTATATAACCAATCCTTTGCCAAATTTCCATGGGTCATTCTAATAATTATCCAACCTTTAAGTACTAAACTCCTCATTATCAAATTCATCTTACATGAGTCAGGAAATAGATAATATAGGGCATAAGTATACTCACTTCATATGCATGGCGGATGGTCTTGAAAACCTCGCCAGCTTGCAGATCTTTGCTAACATCAGGATGATACTGTGATCAAGAGACGCAATCACAAAAAGGCAAGGAATGGTAAATACATGTCCAAAGAAAGACTGTTGAGGTGTAAAGAATTTAAGAGTTCGAGGGGAGGCCACAGCTAGTACTCCTACTCCTTGTAATTAATAGGAGATTGACGAAAAAAGACTGGTTTCATTGGAGCACTGTCAGCCAGCACAAATGAAAGATACATTAAAAAGGACGAAACAGAAATGGAATGTCATTTGAATCAGAAAACTCTGCGATTTAGTGGGTATACTAAATTTAGGTCGATCTTGATCTTTCCCCAGATCTTTCTTTTAGACAAGTGACGTTACCAACACGACACCATGTCATGTGGTGTATTTGTGAGCCTTCAAAAATTCATTATGAATATAAGGATGCATGAGATCACAAGATGTTGTGCCCTTTTCTCATCACAAACCCAGAGTTTGTCATTGGGTCTGCTCAAACACTAGCCGAAACCAATTAGGAGTTGCCTCATTACTTTGAACACCAATCTTTTTCCCCATAACCCTCAATATACCTCCCTAAAATCTGATCATTAAGCCCCACCATTTCCATCATAGAACTGATCCATGCAACTCTCTCCTTCTAAAGCCACTGTGATAAAGCATAATTTTTCGGGGTTCTCAAGTGAAAAGCTTCAATCACTCAATTCTCACAATGACAGCACAGACACACAAAGCTCGCACAAAATCGTCATAACTCCCAACCTCCTCGTACGGCACAAAAATGGGCAGATGCACTTTGGTGTTCCTGACATTTCTTCATGCAACTCTTATCTCTACTTATCACCATAACAAAACAAACAAATCCGAAATTGAATATTAGTCAGCTTGTTGAAACCTAATCAGACAATCTTCACTCTTTAAGGAACCAATCGCCACTGCTTTGAGCATGCATAATCTTCCACGACCCGGAATAGTTTAAAAAAAAAGGACTTTGCGAGATGAGGGAGCGTTCGCCGGGAAATACCTTGCGAGCCAGAAGGCGATAAGCCCTTTTGATGTCGCCAGAGGTCGCATGGCGCGTGAGGCCCAACACGTCGTAGTGGTTCTGCTCACCGTCGATCGCCGCCCAGGACGACGACGACGACGCCGATATCGGCCGCCAGCGGTGGCAGTAACGGTGGGTGGTTCTAGAGTTCTGGGCGTGGGACCGCGACGGGAGGATCGGGACGGGTCCCACGAAACGGTGCGCCTGCATTATCCTTCATGCATCGGAGGAGATCGAATCGTTCTTCGTCGTCGGCCTTTTCAGTGGAGGAGGGGAAGACGGAGGCCGTCGGGTCGGGTCGGGTCCTGGAGGGGAGAGCATTGACCGAACGGTACCCTTGTGTTGTGGGTGCTCATTCGGCGGGTCATAGGATCGGGTCAAGCTATTGCCCAGGCTCGCCCGGGGCAGATAAGATCACGTGTAAATTTAATTGTAATTTAAATCCGCCTCATTTATATTAGAAAGACGAATTAGCCCTCGATCATTTAATTGTAATTTGGGAAAATTCTAAAAAAAAGCCCAAAGTAGACATTATTTCAAATAAGGACTCGAAATGAATCTTATGTCAATTAAAAACTTGAAGTGATTATGTTTATTTCAAACAATGACCTAATTTTTTGACGATCATGGGTATTTTCATCATTTATCATTTTTTTTTTTTTATGATTCTTCTTCCTTTTTGCTTGTGGCCGGCTAGCCACTGGCAATGCCCATAGAAGGCTGAGCGAGGGTCGCCCTCACTAGCCATAGGCGAGGGGCGGCCTTGTGGGGAGGCCGCCTCTTGCGGCCAACCGCCTTTGTTGGCCGCGGACGAGGGCTTGCAAGTGCTTGCTGGTCATGGGCGAGGCTACCCTTGCCAGATCTAGTGAGGATTGTCAAGCCCTCACTTGCCCAAGCGCAGGTGAGGTTGGCCTTGCTGTTGGCTATGAGGTTCTGGCCAAGGGGGCCTCGTCGGCCTCGCGGTTGGTTGAGAGGGGTAGCCTCCCCAAGTGACGCCGCCCCTTGCCTATGGCTGGCAAGGGTGGCCCTCGTAAAATTAGGTGAGGGTGACCCTTGCCTAGCCTTCTGTGGGTGTCCTACGTGGCTAGCCGGCCATTGGTGAAGCTGAAGAAGAAGAAGTAGAAAAAAGAGAAGAAAAAAAGAAAGAAAAAAGAAAAAGAAGAAGAAGATTTGAATGAAAATACCCTTAAGTAATTGGAAAATTTAGCCAACCGACAAGGTGAGGCCTTTATTTGAAACAACCAAGGCCACTTCAAGCCCTTATTTGAAACAAGATCCATTTCAGACTCGTATTTGAGAAAATGAAAAAGATTTGAGGCCATTTTTTGGAATTTTCCCTTGTAATGTGAAGTGATGGTTACGCCTCATTCTTCGTTCCCATGTTTTATATTTCTACTTAGAATCTAGTTGTCATAATTAAGCATTTCACATATTTTTTTAGCATATTAATTTTTTTAAATTGTATGCTTAAGCATTGTTGTAAGGTCTTATATGCTCCATGTAAAAGAATCGCCAATGGTAAAGGGGAAAAAACAACAACAAGGCATTAATTACTTTATGTACACTAAGGCATCTTGATACTTTTCTTAAAAATATTTCATGAATGATATTAATTTTTGTCAATTTAAAATAACGAGATATCATTGACATTTCTAAAATAAAATTCTTATTTTATGCAATCTTTTGATTTAATTAGATTTCATCTTTTGTAATCTCATGTTGTGATGATGAAGCTATTACTTTATTTGGGAAAATCTTCAAAGAAGGTTTTTTATTTTTTATTTTGGCTTCATCCAGCCATCTCATTATATATATGTATATAAAAGAAATATGATAAGGATGAATTTGAGGGTGATATGCAAAATAAGAACGAAAGTTTATAAATAAGCAATTGTGTTAAAAGAATATCTATGCTATTTTTTCTAGATTCTATTTGATAATTTATCCATAAATTTGCCCAATAACTAGCAAAGAACTAGGTCTTTTAGAAATCTATTTTTTCAATAATTTTTTTATGAAAGTAATATCTAATATTGAAAGGAACATAGCGCCTTTTGATATACATTAAATACCTACAATAAACGAAACTTAAAAATGTGAATTTTTGACTATTGTAAATGCCTAAATCCTACAAGTTAATTCTGCGTATAAATAGAAAAAAAAAGGAGGTAAGTAAGTAAATTTAGGGTCACCATATTAAATTTTAATTTAATAATTGAGGACACAATTCTATTCTTTTATGAAAATCAGATGAATTTAGTCGGCGGTAGGAATAGTGACATCCTAAGAAAAAAAATTGTGGGGCGTACCTAAGCCCTTTAGGGTTTCTAGGCCTGTTTGGTTCGGTTTTGGGCAAATGCCCTTAGGAAAATGCAAATATCCTTAGGCTAAAGGGGGTTTCCAAAATGCAAATACCGTTTGGTAAAATGAAAATTTTCATTGCAGTGTAAAGCAACTTTGGCCAAAATACCGTTTGGTAAATACTATACTTTGTAAAGCATTTTTACTAAAATTTTTATTAAAAAAATTTGTAAATTTTTTTAATTTATTTTCGGTAGCCAAATTTGGCCGCCAGCCACCCTTTGGCCAAATCTAGCTGCTGATCAATCTCTGGCCGCCGGACAGCCTCGCCTGAGGTTGGGCGACCTCAGGTGGTGGTTAGATCTGGTCGTCGCCTGGGTCGCCCAAGTTCGCGTGGCCCCAACAGACGGTTGCCTGGGTCGCCCAGGTTCGTGCGGCCCCGGCGGACGGTCGCCTGGGTTGCGTGAACCCAGGCGAACCCCGCCGAGGCTGCGTGAACCTAGTGACGGCGACGGCACCTGGGTCGCGCGACCTTGGGCGGCGGTCGGTGGGGTCCGGTGACCCCTCAGTGGCGTTCGCTGCTATCGGGACCCTTGGTCGGCGACCGTCGGCCTCGTTGGCTCATCAAAGGAGAAGATGAACAGTAACCAGGTGAACAGTGCCATTTGCATTTGGAAGATGCAACTTCCCAAAGTAGCTCCGGAAGGGCCTTTAGACTCCTTTGGAGATGCAATTGTATTTGGCCAAAGTCCTCCAAAAAATGAACCAAACATGTTTGCATTTGGCCAAGGGGTTTTCAGGGCTGAAAGTCCCTTGGCAATGTTGAACCAAACAGGGTCTCTGTCGTCCGTCTCTCCTTTCTGTCCCTCCGGCCGTAAAATTGTGGGGCTCTCCGTCCCTCCGGCCGGTGTACCTAAGCCTTTTAGGGTTTCTGTCGTCCATCTCTCCTCTCCGTTCCTCCGGCCGTAAAATTGTGGGGGCGTACCTAAGCCCTTTAGGGTTTCTATCATCCGTCTCTCCTCTCCGTCCCTCCGTCCCTCCGGCCGTCTCTGTCCGTCTCTCCTCGTCTCTGCTCCCTCCGTCCGTCTCTGCTCGTTGGTTTCTGTTCACTTCGTCCCTCCGTCCGTCTCTACTAGTCTCAGCTCGTCGGTTTCTGTTCACTGTTCAGAGATGGACTTTCACACGAGAGTCGGCGTATTTGTGGGCAACTATTTTGCTATCGTCAACAGCTTTGGTATGGAAGACGATGATGACCAGTAGTTTCTTAGAGATGACACCGTGTATCATCATTTGGACAACGTCATCGTCGGGCGGAATGCGATTTTAGCATTTTACAATGCATTGTCGCCCCACACCGTGCGCTACAACAATATAATACACCTGACAGCAAGATTGCCCGAGAATATGGGTAGCATCAACGCTGTAGGGGTTTACATAATTGATCTACCCCAAGGACCAGTCGTCACAGAGTTTGCCCAGATTTTCTTGATGATGTATGATCCGGTGTCAACTTATTTCCAAATGTTGGCCTTGCGCTTCCAAACCTTTGAGATGGAAAGACAAAGAGAGACCCTGAATGCTTTGGCTGAAGCACGCGATGCTTTGGCCGTAGCACAGGCTGCATTGGTAGCCACGCAAAATGCATTGACAGCAGGCTAGAACACACTGGCACAGCTGGAGGCCATGGCAAACCAGACGGCCTCGTTGGCTCATCAAAGGAGAAGATGAATAGTAACCAGGTGAACAGTGCCATTTGCATTTGGAAGATGCAACTTCCCAAAGTAGCTCCGGAAGGGCCTTTAGACTCCTTTGGAGATGCAATTGTATTTGGCCAAAGTCCTCCAAAAAATGAACCAAACATGTTTGCATTTGGCCAAGGGGTTTTCAGGGCTGAAAGTCCCTTGGCAATGCTGAACCAAACAGGGCCTCTGTCGTCCGTCTCTCCTCTCTGTCCCTCCGGCCGTAAAATTGTGGGGCTCTCCATCCCTCCGGCCGGCGTACCTAAGCCTTTTAGGGTTTCTGTCGTTCATCTCTCCTCTCCGTTCCTCCGGCCGTAAAATTGTGGGGGCGTACCTAAGCCCTTTAGGGTTTCTATCGTCCGTCTCTCCTCTCCGTCCCTCCGTCCCTCCGGCAGTCTCTGTCCGTCTCTCCTCGTCTCTGCTCCCTCCGTCCGTCTCTGCTTGTCGGTTTCTGTTCACTCCGTCCTTCCGTCCGTCTCTACTAGTCTCAGCTCGTCGGTTTCTATTCACTGTTCAGAGATGGACTTTCACACGAGAGTCGGCGTATTTGTGGGCAACTATTTTGCTGTCGTCAACAGCTTTTGTATGGAAGACGATGATGACCAGCAGTTTCTTAGAGATGACACCGTGTATCATCATTTGGACAATGTCATCGTCGGGCGGAATGCGATTTTAGCATTTTACAATGCATTGCCGCCCCACACCGTGCGCTACAACAATATAATACACTTGACAGCATGATTGCCCGAGAATATGGGTAGCATCAACGCTGTAGGGGTTTACATAATTGATCTACCTCAAGGACCAGTCGTCACAGAGTTTGCCCATATTTTCTTGATGATGTATGACCCGGTGTCAACTTATTTCCAAATGTTGGCCTCGCGTTTCCAAGCCTTTGAGATGGAAAGACAAAGAGAGACCCTGAATGCTTTGGCTGAAGCACGCGATGCTTTGGCCGTAGCACAGGCTGCATTGGTAGCCACGCAAAATGCATTGACAGCAGGCCAGAACACACTGGCACAGCTGGAGGCCATGGCAAACCAGACGGCCTTGTTGGCTCATCAAAGGAGAAGATGAACAGTGCCATTTGCATTTGGAAGATGCAACTTCCCAAAGTAGCTCCGGAAGGGCCTTTAGACTCCTTTGGAGATGCAATTGTATTTGGCCAAAGTCCTCCAAAAAATGAACCAAACATGTTTGCATTTGGCCAAGGGGCTTTCAAGGCTGAAAGTCCCTTGGCAATGCTGAACCAAACATGGCCTCTGTCGTCCGTCTCTCCTCTCTGTCCCTCCGGCCGTAAAATTGTGGGGCTCTCCGTCCCTCCGGCCGGCGTACCTAAGCCTTTTAGGGTTTCTGTCGTCCATCTCTCCTCTCCGTTCCTTCGGCCGTAAAATTGTGGGGGCGTACCTAAGCCCTTTAGGGTTTCTATCGTCCGTCTCTCCTCTCCGTCCCTCCGTTCCTCCGGCCGTCTCTGTCCGTCTCTCCTCGTCTCTGCTCCCTCCGTCCGTCTCTGCTCGTTGGTTTCTGTTCACTCCGTCCCTCCGTCCGTCTCTACTAGTCTCGGCTCGTCGGTTTCTGTTCACTGTTCAGAGATGGACTTTCACACGAGAGTCGGCGTATTTGTGGGCAACTATTTTGCTGTCGTCAACAGCTTTGGTATGGAAGACGATGATGACCAGTAGTTTCTTAGAGATGACACCGTGTATCATCATTTGGACAACGTCTTCGTCGGGCGGAATGCGATTTTAGCATTTTACAATGCATTGCCGCTCCACACTGTGCGCTACAACAATATAATTCACCTGACAGCAGGATTGCCCGAGAATATGGATAGCATCAACGCTGTAGGGGTTTACATAATTGATCTACCCCAAGGACCAGTCGTCACAGAGTTTGCCCAGATTTTCTTGATGATGTATGACCCGGTGTCAACTTATTTTCAAATGTTGGCCTCGCGCTTCCAAACCTTTGAGATGGAAAGACAAAGAGAGACCCTGAATGCTTTGGCTGAAGCATGTGATGCTTTGGTCGTAGCATAGGCTACATTGGTAGCCACGCAAAATGCATTGACGGCAGGCCAGAACACACTGGCACAGCTGGAGGCCATGGCAAACCAGACGGCCATGGCAGCGGCGCAGGCACAGAACGCTGCCCAGGCGGCGGCTGTTGGAGCTCAGCAAGTCGTAGCCCAGGCGACCATAGTCTCGAACGCAGTGCAGGCCAGAACAATCTGGCGGCCGGCTAGGGAAACATGGAGAACCAGGCAGTTGTAGCAGGTGAGGCCGCGGCGGCCCAGGCAGCTGCGGCGGCCCATGAGGCCACGGTTGCGGGCTAGGACGCGGCCCACGTGGTGACTCCTCATGGGTTAGGCAGCGGGGGCGGTGGCTGGGTCGGCGGCGAAGGTGGGGGCGGCCACACAGGCCACGACGGGGGTGGCCACGGTGACGGCGGCGGCAGGGGTGGCGGAAGGGCTGGCCGTAGGGGCGGCCGCGGCAATGTAGGGGGCGATAGCGGCAAAGGGGGCGGCCACCTTCTCTGAGTCAGAGAATGAGGGTGAGCAGACGTCGGTAGATTTTTTTTTTTTCAAGACTTGAACTCTGAGTATCCTGACTGTAGTGATGGTTGAATGTCCTGTAGTGATGGTTGAATATCCTGACTGTAGTGATGGTTGATGGTTGCCTTGCAACTTTTTTGACAGTAGTAGTGATTGTTGATGGTTGCCTTGCAATTTCCTTGCAATTTTTTTGACAGCAGTAGGTTCATATGATGTTTATCGCTGTTGAAAAATTGGATGTGCACGGAAGCGTGGTTTTGATATGGTTGATAGTTTGTGTTTTGATGTGTGCAAGTGTATGTGCATAGTATGTATTTGGTAGAGAATGGACAAGGGATGGGATAAAGGGATAATTGTTTCACTAATATAACAAAATGGCGTAACATAGCCGTAGGAGGAGGTTTTGGTGTTGGTGGAGGAGTACAAGAACATGGAGTTTATTCTCAACTCCCTACACCACTTTACATGGATGAGTTTGGCCTTTTATAGGCATGTCCACCGACTAAGTATAGTTGCTTTAGAAGATTCTAGATTTCTATTGAATGCTGTCCACATAGGCTTCAACTTCTTCTAGTCAACTCTCATGCTTTCCAGAATGTTCTCCTTTGCAAGTTGATC
Source organism: Corymbia citriodora subsp. variegata (assembly GCA_014858505.1). NCBI lineage: Eukaryota > Viridiplantae > Streptophyta > Magnoliopsida > Myrtales > Myrtaceae > Corymbia > Corymbia citriodora. The sequence goes on along the minus strand of CM026420.1, from coordinate 17,844,651 downwards.
TTCTTGTGTTACTTCATTCCTAAGCAGTCTAGTTGATTCTAGAATTTTCCAAAATGGATCACCAATTTCCAACACTCCCCCTTGATCCATTTTCGAGGTACTCCGGACATTGTATCATAAAGTCTTGGACGTACCTTGAAATTTTTGTGCAGTTTGTCCCATGCCTTTTATTCCGTCTTCATTCCATGATCCCTTGCATTTTATTTTTTAGAACACTTGCACCAAGCTTGGATGTCTTTTCTTCAATGATGTCCCGTATGTCTCGGACCATCAAAATGCTCTTAGTTGTGGTTGTTAGCTCGGGCTCTGGCTTTGGCTCTCGTAGGCTTTGGCTCTGGCTCCGGCTCTGGCTCTGGCTTTGTTGGCTCTCGCTAGGGCTCTGGCCTTAACTTTAGTTGAGGATGGTGAGGACAAACGCCCAAATCCATCTGAATGTGCCTAGCTCTAGCTTCATGTTTCCTTACGCCTGGCTTAGTTACGAACCTGGGCGAATCTAGCTCTGATACCATGTTGAAAAATTGGATGTGCGCAGAAGCGTGGTTTTGATATGGTTGATAGTTTGTGTTTTGATGTGTGCAAGTGTATGTGCATAGTATGTATTTGGTAGAGAATGGACAAGGGATGGGATAAAGGGATAATTGTTTCACTAGTATAACAAAATGGCGTAACATAGCCGTAGGAGGAGGTTTTGGTATTGGTGGAGGAGTACAAGAACATGGAGTTTATTCTCAACTCCCTACACCACTTTACATGGATGAGTTTGGCCTTTTATAGGCATGTCCACCGACTAAGTATAGTTGCTTTAGAAGATTCTAGATTTCTATTGAATGCTGTCCACATAGGCTTCAACTTCTTCTAGTCAACTCTCATGCTTTCCAGAATGTTCTCCTTTGCAAGTTGATCTTCTTGTGTTACTTCATTCCTAAGCAATCTAGTTGATTCTAGAATTTTCCAAAATGGATCACCAATTTCCAACACTCCCCCTTGATCCATTTTCGAGGTACTCCGGACATTGTATCATAAAGTCTTGGACGTACCTTGAAATTTTTGTGCAGTTTGTCCCATGCCTTTTATTCCGTCTTCATTCCATGATCCCTTGCATTTTATTTTTTAGAACACTTGCACCAAGCTTGCATGTCTTTTCTTCAACGATGTCCCGTATGTCTCGGACCATCAAAATGCTCTTAGTTGTGGTTGTTAGCTCGGGCTCTGGCTCTGGCTCTCGTAGGCTTTGGCTCTGGCTTCGGCTTGGATTCTGGCTCTGGCTCCGGCTCTGGCTTTGTTGGCTCTCACTAGGGCTCTGGCCTTAACTTTAGTTGAGGATGGTGAGGACAAATGCCCAAATCCATTCGAATGTGCCTAGCTCTAGCTTCATGTTTCCTTACGCCTGGCTCAGCTATGAACCTGGGCGAATCTAGCTCTGATACCATGTTGAAAAATTGGATGTGCGCAGAAGCGTGGTTTTGATATGGTTGATAGTTTGTGTTTTGATGTGTGCAAGTGTATGTGCATAGTATGTATTTAGTAGAGAATGGACAAGGGATGGGATAAAGGGATAATTGTTTCACTAGTATAACAAAATGGCGTAACATAGCCGTAGGAGGAGGTTTTGGTATTGGTGGAGGAGTACAAGAACATGAAGTTTATTCTCAACTCCCCACACCACTTTACATGGATGAGTTTGGCCTTTTATAGGCATTTCCACCGACTAAGTATAGTTGCCTTAGAAGATTCTAGATTTCTCTTGAATGCTGTCCACGTAGGCTTCAAGTTCTTCTAGTCAACTCTCATGCTTTCCAAAATGTTCTCCTTTGCAAGTTGATCTTCTTGTGTTACTTCATTCCTAAGCAGTCTAGTTGATTCTAGAATTTTCCAAAATGGATCACCAATTTCCAACACTCCCCCTTGATCCATTTTCGAGGTACTCCGGACATTGTATCATAAAGTCTTGGACGTACCTTGAAATTTTTGTGCAGTTTGTCCCATGCCTTTTATTCCGTCTTCATTCCATTATCCCTTGCATTTTATTTTTTAGAACACTTGCACCAAGCTTGCATGTCTTTTCTTCAATGATGTCTCGTATGTCTCGGGCCATCAAAATGCTCTTAGTTGTGGTTGTTAGCTCGGGCTCTGGCTCTGGCTCCGGCTTGGATTCTGGCTCTGGCTCTCGTAGGCTTTGGCTCTGGCTCCTGCTTGGATTCTGGCTCTGGCTCCGGCTCTGGCTTTGTTGGCTCTCACTAGGGCTCTGGTCTTAACTTTAGTTGAGGATGGTGAGGACAAACGCCCAAATCCATCCGAATGTGCCTAGCTCTAGCTTCATGTTTCCTTACGCCTGGCTCAGTTACGAACCTGGGCGAATCTAGCTCTGATACCATGTTGAAAAATTGGATGTACGCGGAAGCGTGGTTTTGATATGGTTGATAGTTTGTGTTTTGATGTGTGCAAGTGTATGTGCATAGTATGTATTTGGTAGAGAATGGACAAGGGATGGGATAAAGGGATAATTGTTTCACTAGTATAACAAAATGGTGTAACATAGCCATAGGAGGAGGTTTTGGTATTGGTGGAGGAGTACAAGAACATGGAGTTTATTCTCGACTCCTCACACCACTTTACATGGATGAGTTTGGCCTTTTATAGGCATTTCCACCGACTAAGTATAGTTGCCTTAAAAGATTATGGATTTCTCTTGAATGCTGTCCACGTAGGCTTCAAGTTCTTCTAGTCAACTCTCATGCTTTCCAAAAATGCTCTCCTTTGCAAGTTGATCTTCTTGTGTTACTTCATTCCTAAGCAGTCTAGTTGATTCTGGAATTTTCCAAAATGGATCACCAATTTCCAACAATCGCTATGCTGGTCCTAATTTCATTATATACAGATATGGAAGCACATTAAGTTTTGCACAAAAAAGCCAGCTGGATCACTCTATCTATCTCCTCCTTGTCATATGCTCCCTGCAAATCGGGATCGACTATAAACTCCAAACTCTGCGCTTTTACCTGATTGAGTGAATGGAATCGCTCGTCATTCTCTTCCAATGTACAATCAGCAGCTATTTGTCCAGTCACGAGTTCCAAAATTTTGTGCTTCATTCTGAATTCTCAATATAGAGACCTCAGATTGTCCTACCCTCTGCTTTGCGCTTTGGCTTATGTCATCAGCATTATCTCACATTATAGTGTTCTCATATATCTGGATTCATCTCATGTCATGTGAATCACGACCCAATGTTTCCACATTGACAATACTCAAGTCTTATTCCTCCTGCAAAAATCTCAAAATAGTACTCTTTTGAAAAACATAATCTGTAATCAAGTTGATTCTGCTGTAAGGATATTTGACAGTAGCTGTACAGGTACATTGGTCTTGTATTTGTTGTTTTAACAGGACTTCAGAACTTGGGATGCACATTGCTAGGAATAGGAAAGTGACTGCCATCTCTTTGTTGCATTTACATAGTTTAAGCCATTAGGCTAAAGTAGATTCACACGCTTGTCAATCAAAGCCAAAAAGGATTTTAAAAGAAGAAGACAAGGTATGTATAACGTCATCCTCCTCTTCTTCCTCCTTCCAAGTGTCCTTCAAGCCAAGAACCGTCTATTTTGAACTATAGAGACCCATTTTCTAGTAGAATCAACTTCTTGAGTTAGTTACTCACCTTTTGACAAGTACTTCAACCAGCAGATAGTTAGTTCTCAACCCCTCACCTCAGCACCGGTGCGAAGCACAGCATCAATGATGTACGTTCCACTGAGGTAACTGAGGTGAGCCCGAGCAGGGGTGGCATGGCGTGGGTTGTCGGCAAGAAGAGCAAGGAGGCAAGATAAAAGTTAGAATGCTTATTTGACAGTTAAGGAGCGGTTCAAAACGGTCATTTGCCGGAAGCAGTTCTGTTTGACAGAACTAATATCTTTTCGGGCGAGGAAATCGGTAAAAGGATAGCAAGAGTCAAAAGATTTTTTAGCAAGAAGGTTGGACTCGAGAATGAGTGACTCGAGGGCAAGAATGACACCAAGAGCTGTACATTGAGGATGTGCAATTACCTATTTCCTACATCCTGTGGCACCAACAGTTGGTCAACGACACCCAATGGACCAAGCAAAGCTGACGAAAATGAAGCAAAGAACTTCCTGTCTGACAGGATAAGCCTTTTGTGCTGAATTATCAAACCCAAGAGCTCCTCAAGAAACCGACTCCAAATGGCACTGGTCCATTTAAACCCAGTCTAGACGGTCATTTTAAATGTTTAGACTCCTCCGTGATCATCTGGTCGCTGAGAATTCTGCTGCTCGGATGGAAAATTAGCAAAACCAAATAAGCATGTCCTGAAGAAAAGTGTCACTCACTAGATTATCCATGGTACCGGGGGAGCACAGATAATTTTTCCTTTCCAAAGAACTTCAAGAACACTTGCACAGAAATAGAAATGGTAAAGAACAAAGTAAAAAACCAATAGGCATATGATCGCGTTCCATCTCACCATTCAGTCTACTCAGGATTAATGTAGCTTGTACAGAGTTTACTATGCAAAAAAGAAACCACGAAACCAAACAAGCAGCTTCTTCTTTTCTTCCTCTTCAACCTTAGCCGATCACCAACCTTAGAATGGCCGACGATTGGCCAAATGGGGGTGAGCTACCTCATTGAAGGGTCGTTGGCCCCTCGATGAAGCTGAGCCTCATCAACCAAGCCTCTTTAGCAACTGAGCGAGCTCGAGCTTGCCAGGCCATGGTGAGGTTGGCGTCGCCCGACCCAATTGAGGCTGAGCCTCATCGGTTAAGATGAAACTAAAAACTAAAATTTTTGAGATGTTTCTCATTTTGTGATTTGATATCTCATTGATTAAGTTAAAATTTGATCCTAAACGGGAAATAAAATCTTGTCTTTCCACGCACCTTAAGTGGGTTATCATCGTTCACTTAAGGAAAAACGACTCCTAAGATAGACATGCGCATCTAAGGCCAACCAGATAAATCTACGACTAACCATTGACAAACATATGAAACTCTAGTGGGACTAATATCTGATTTCAACGTACGAACAATTTATGTTATCATCTTCCTCTTGCCAGATTATGGAGGTCCTCGGATCTTGTTTCTTACAATGCAGAGGTTTTAGCTTATATTGGCGGAGGATAATACAAATGATAATACTTACAAGAGGATGATACAAATGACAATAATTACAGGAGACACCAATTATTCACGGGCTTGTCCTAGAGGTTATAACAAACATCATGGACTAACAAATGACATGACTCTATTATTACAAACATAGGATTCTTGCATAGGATTGAGTCCAATAATCTTTAATGATATCAAGGCCTAGTTTCAATCGCCATGCACCATTTAACTTAATTTCAAGTGTGGATCTCCCATTTTTCAGTTCCACGTGCTTTCTTTGTACTAATTTGCCGGTGAGAGAGGGTATTAAGCATTACCTCACGTTATTTGCTTACAAGGTTTATCCTTCTTCCATCTTCCTTCGCTAGTGGCCAGCCATGGTGACAATGACAGCTGGCCAAGCAAAGGACCAGCTCATCCGCCTCAAGTGAGCTCAATCGGTGAGCACGACTTGTTATCGAACTTGCAAACTTGATTAATTGCGCTTAAATGGTTTAAGGTAGGGCTGTCAAATTTTTACCTGACTCGGACCGCTGGAGCCAAACTGAAATTTTCGGGGTCCAGAAAAAGAGATGAAGATGAAGAACCCAAAGCCCTGTGGGTCCCAAAAAGATGGGACAAAACCAAAGCAGCCAGCGCCTTCTTGTTTTCATTTTCCAACATTGGAAGTAGTTATTTGCAAATGTAGGGTGGCGGGGAAGACCTCTACGGCAGTCCCAAAGTTGTCAAGAGTTCACTTCAATCAACCTCCACAGCAGTGGCCTAACTTGAAACATGCCCATCGCTAGATAAGAGGGGCTGGTGGGAAAAGAAAGGACTCTTGAAATGCACTCTTTAGGGCTTGTTCAATCGAATTGAAACTCAAATGGCCCAAGAAAATGAATCCTGAGAACAATTCTACAACTAATGAAACTATCCTGCAATCTCATGCCGATTGCTAGACATCATCATATCATTGAAATCATATCATTGAACACGATGATGGAGCTGCTTTTTAGATGATCATAACCCAAGCGGGTCTCTACATATCGTGTAAGAAAGTCTAGAAAGAGGGGAATATTGCAACTGAAATCATTAGCTATTTTATCGTCACATCCGCTGGAAACAGTTCTGCAATATCAGATATAGGAACAGAAAATAGAACAAAATGCAAAGAAGATGATTTTCGAATGTGAAAAAAGGGGCATGTTGCAGTGAAGCAAGTACCTTTGATTTTCTTTTCAGTTCAGCCCATCTGATTGCTCTAGTGCAGAGCTGCTCCACCCTCTTGTGAAGAGCATGTGATTTCCCTACGATGACAAAATTATTCAGCACTTGATGTGTGATAGATGAGGATGCAATTGCATAGGGATGGAATCTCTACTGTTATTGTGGTTCAAAACAAGGCACAAAGAGGGGTAAATTAGGAGCACGGAAACCAAGGTATGAAAGAAGCATTGACTCACTATGGGAATGAATGCACTTTCAACCCAAACGTCCGCTCTACTCTATACCCCTCATTTTTATGCTAGTGCATTCTAATTGCCGTCCTCTAATTTGTGAGGCATAACGTCCTATTTAGTGTTAACCTAGATTAAATGTCAATCTCATAGGCTTATTTTAGGCCTTATTAAGTTAATGAGCTGAATTAGGCTCAAGACCTAGAGAGTTTTCCAGTGTTGGGTTTCATTCTGTTTTATAGGAAAACTTCAGCAAGCTATTACAACATAAAAAACTAAACTACAATATTAACTGGCACATGACTTGAGTCTTTCTTCCTCTCCCCAAAATATCGCAAGTAGGCATAAGCACAAGTGCATCTAAATATGTTATAGAGAGAGGAGTGAACAGGGCAGCCCATACCTGATTTATCAAGGCACATGATCGCGAAACAAGTTCAATATCATTTCCATCCAGAACCAGCTCATCCTTGACCTTCTCAGAACGAACAACCTTCACTCCCTCAAGCATATCAACCTTCATCACCTGATTCAAATAGGAACTTTATCGCTGCGGTGACGTGGGATGCATCTATTTGAGAGTACGAATTGTCGCATGTGTTTGGGGCATATTGGCAAGAGAAGCTTGAAGGTTTTAAGTGAAAGAAATATGCTATGTGATTATGTTGTTAAATAATTGAATCTATGTAGGTGTTGTGATTTAGATTAACAGCGGAAAGTGCAGTTTAATACGGTTGTCAAAGAAATTACAGAAATTGCAAAGTTAATTCACTTGAATGTTCGTAGGTTGTGAAGCGAAAACCGAAAGGCAGATCGAAGAAACCTAGCAGAGACTGATAAATCGAAAGATAGAGGTATACGTGCGTATAAGGAAGTTACCCTTTGTATGAGATAACGCCTTCTTGACCTTCCTCTCACAACCGTAGGAATAAAGAGGCACCATCATCTCCACGTACTGTGCCTCCACATTGGTCTTGTAAGCCGGGACGATCTGCATGTCCGACCAAAAAAAAATCATATTACAAATCTTCTTCTTTTTTTGGGTATTTTGCGTAAGTAATTTGAAGCAAAGAAAATAGAGGCTTAGACGAATTTTTGTGGGCGTGTTCTCTTATCCGAGATGATCCATCTCTTATTTTATGAACAAACTCGAACGGTTTTACAACTAGATCCCTTGATTTTGAAAACCAAACAATGTCATGGGTTTCCCCAATTTCATGATACTTATCTCTTTGCTCTACTCGGTGCTCTTCGCTTTCGTCGCGCCACAGATGGAGTCGGCCATGGAAGACTCGCGCGCTCGTGATACGTGCCTGGCGGTCTTCGATGCGCTCGCCCAATTCCAGCGCCCGCGAACGTCCAAGAGTTGCTGGATACCGGGAAGCTTACGAATATGTCCGCTTGACTATTGAAGGTCAAGATGCCGCAAGACGTTCGGCGAATTGGAAACCTAGTGTATGGGACTATAGCTTTGTGCAGTCACTCAATGCTGATTTCGCGGTAATGATTCTCTTTCCTTCTGTTTTTTTTTTTCCAGCACATAACCCAAGCTTGCTGAATGTATGATGTCGGTAGCATTGTCTATTGATGCAGTTGCTTCATCGAGCACCAGTATCGGGCTTCTCCTCAGAAGCGCACGGCCCAAGCAGAACAATTGCCGTTGCCCCATGCTCCAATTCGACCCATCTTTCAGAAGTTAGATTTTGTGCGCAAATACAAAATGAAAGATATAAACTATCGAAATAACTTGGTCTTGATTGCTTGACTCGTACGTGAGAGTTTTGATTGATATTGGATACTAATTTTGACAAAAAGATCAATAATTTTAAAGAAAAGATTGGCATTCCCGTTTAGGTTATCTTTCTTTTTCTAGATTAGATCCTCTAAATTCGAGTGTTTAGTGAGATTGGAGAAGAATAAGAACCATTGTCAGCATAAAAAGCTGTTAACTTTTGTGCAACTTCCGACGTACACAATGTGATCAGAAAGAAGGGAGTACGTCACAATAGATATGTGTGTTTCTTTTTTTTTTATGAACATGCCCGTAATGCTAATTTCAGTGACTTGATGTTAATACTGAGAAAAGACCAAATCACTTTCGGTCTCCCATATTATTTAATGATGTATTATTACTATACCAACTAGGACAGAGAAACCAAGTGATCCGCCTTCAACCGAACATTTTAGACAGTTCAATTCCAATGCCTCACTTGTTGATAAAATGAATGATAGATTTCTATATGCCGACTGTGTAGAATTGGCGGCGCTTTCCCACAGAACCCATGTTCGATCCGGTGAAAAAAACAAGAAAAGAGAGAGGACAAAAGGAGAGAAAAGTGAGCCGGTGTTCGATGGATCAAGTAAGTGTAAATTGACCATTTTCAACTTACAAATGTTTGTAGTTATTTCTTGGATATTTTCTGTCCAAAGTCACCATAAAACCCATCTTCTCTCGTAAAAAATTGATGAACGACTTTTGGAAAAGATGTTGCGTTGTCAACAGATACTCCAACTCTTCTAAATTATCTTCCATTTGTGAAAAATGGGAACTTGATATGAGCATGTTGCAGCAGCAGCTCAGGGAGAAACAATTAAGCACGAAACTCACAAAGGTATTTCGAGAAGAAGGGGGAATTCGACCTTCTTGAGGAGCTTCTGAGCTTCGTCGAGGGACATGGGGGACTGGAGAGGGGAAACAGGGGGCGTTTTCTCGGTGAGCCTTTGCGGCCCAGTCCACAACCCGGTTCGCCTCGCGTGGGCTATATTGGAGATAGACCCATGGTAATCTATTCAGCAAGGCCCTGCAGTGAGGATTCTTGGGTATCTCATCCACCTCAGATGAGTACACACACAGAAAAGCAATAATCAACAATTCAAGCATATGCACTGGCAATAGAATAGCTGCAAATTCAGTGGTTATTTGATGTCAACTATCAGGCATTTAGAGAAAGAGAGAGAGAGGGTTCAATTTTTTTAATGGGTATAGTCCCAATTAGAAAATATCCCATCCACACGTCAGAAAAAAGGGGCGGGGAATAACTTTTTGCTAGTGGTTTGACCGATTCTAACCTTGGAAAGGCTTTTGAAGGATTAAGTTGGAGAAAATTGGATCAAGCAAAGGTGCTAATTTCTACTTAAATGCGGACATAGTACGTCCATGTCTAAGCATAGTAAGTATTTCTTGGACAAGTATTAATTGGCAATAGTCTATAATTTAGTCCATAGATTTTAACCATTTTTTGAGCCAACCGAGTCATAGAAATGCGTGATCTCGTTGCGGAGAGCTTCGTCATCGTGGCGATCACCGCCATTGCGCGAGCTTCATCTGAATGCGACCTAGACGGCCCGGGTTCGGTTCGGTTCGGGCGATCCCGGTTTTCAGTGATCGCTGAGTTGCTTTCTTCCGCGCGCGAGAGGGAGCGAGGGACTCTCTAGAGACACTCGAGTGACGAAATGACGAAGGAATGGCCAGCGAAGAAACCTGAAATAGAGGAAGCGGGGACGTCGTGACGAAAATGCCCCCCCACCTCCATCCATTGAATTCGCCGTGATTCCCACTCTTTCTGAATTCTTGGACTCGGGTTCGCCTCATTCTGATCAAAGTCGGAGGATTTCGACTGTGAACTACTTTTTGATTAATTTTAAACTACTGCTCCTAATTTTGTTTGCTGAAAAGACGGTATTGGATGAAATGACTTGGGCTTTTTTGTTTTGTAGAAAATGAATGATTTGGAAAATATCTTCCTAAAAATTGGTGGCTCAAGGGCAGCGATGGGGGCGGCAATGGGGGTAGCAGTGGGTTGGGAGGAGGAAGAAGAAGAAGAAAGGGAAGAGAAAAAAGAGAAGAGAGAAAAGAGAGAAAGTACTAGCGTAATGCTGAAATAGCAATCTGAAGCATAATTTGCAATCATGACTACCATCTCCATAAATTTTAGTCTGCCCTTCACGGTTATGTCGGAGCGTAGTTAGTTTTTTATACTATCTTTAAAAGCTATTTGTTCCTGTCCGTGAACTGTTGTTTGTCTAATGAGAAGCGACGATGCGAGAGGCTTATGATCGGTTTCCGGGGCTGAGGGAACCCTGTAAAATGTGGACAGAGAGAACAGAGAGGTCGTCGACCTCGTTTGTCCAATCTTTCGAGATGATTTTTTTCTCTGCCTTCAGGGTTTCCATGGACAGAAACAATCTTGTCATGTGCAAAAGATTCCAATCTACACAAGACAAAGGCAAATACAATTAGAAAATACAGTTTAAAATCAGCAGTATGAGCCAGAAAATTCAAGTCATTGATCTCTAGAAGCCAGCAGATTGTCCGTACATAGAGGGAGGAAAGAATTCAACTGGATAGGCTAAATCCACTGGTTACGTTGTGATTGATTGAGTTACGAATCTAGAAATTAGCTTTTGGGTTCGATGCATAGTCATTATAGTTAGAAGAGATATAAACCCTAATTAATTTATTGGTTTGAACTTTAAGTTTAACCTAATCATGTACACAAGAGTGATTACAAAGAAGGCTCTGGCTCTTTGTCATAGTGGGGCAGGACAGAACAGAGTTACCTTGAATCTTTTGAGGAAATCACTACACAAACATGAACGACCAGATGACCTAACAGCGTTAGAGATCCGATGCAGCGGCTCACAATTAAGAGGTCTTCGGCCCATGGAAGCAAAGTTTGGCACTTCTAGAGTATGATTAAAGTGTCGTGCTCGCAGAGCCTATTTTGGATTCGAAAACAAGATTTGGCTCAGTGTCCATATTGGCCACAAAACTAACATGTTCGACGAGGCTCTCTATTGTCCCGATCAGAATACCTTACGTGAGAGGATCCTGGCCTTTGCAGAAAGAAAGCCTTCAGTTCGAGCAAGAAAGAGTAACTTCTCTTTGAGCCAGATTATCTGAAAATTAATAAGCACGTGGAAAGGCTCAGATCAGCCAGAAAAACATGTTGAAGATACTGAAGGAGAAGCGGGCGGTGTCCGGGAATCCGATCCTGAGGCCAGCTCTGAGATCGGAGGCACGGAAGCTGATAGGAGACACCGGGCTGTTGGACCAACTGCTCAAGCACATGGCGGGGAAGCTGGCGCCGGGCGGGGTGGATAGGTTCCGGAGGAGGCACAATGCCGACGGGGCGATGGAGTACTGGCTGGAGAGCGCGGACCTCGTGGAGGTGAGGAAGGCAGTGGGCGTGGAGGATCCGTACTGGACTCCACCTCCCGGGGATAATCCCACCCAGGACTTTAATGTTGGTGAAGCAGGTGGCTTTATTCAGGTGAAAGTATTGGTTCAAGAAATACAATGAAATGGGAGCAAACTTTTCTTCTCAGAGAATGTTGTTGTTACTCTTTTCACTTACATTATTGTTGTTTTGGCTAATTCAGGAGAACGAGGAGGGTCTAGAGTTGCTCAAAATAGCCATTGAAAGTGCAGAATACACTGACGGAGTGAGTTCTTGGACCAACCAACTAATAGTCTTAAATCTTTTGATAATTTGCCAGTTGAGTTCATTTGATTAATTTTAACTAGAAACTGCTAATGTTAATTATTTGTAATAATTTTTTAAAATAATTAATTTTCTTTTCTTTTCCTTTGTTTTTTATTAAGTTTGGCAAGGGTCAATCGGTGATTTGAGGGCCCTGTATACCAGGAGAGGAATGTGCACTCTTTCTCTATTAGCACTCGAGGGTGTCGAGTTAGCTTTTACGCACCTAGACAAGTCCTCCTTGCGAGCGATCTCATATACTCCTCTTTTTGGTCAAGGTGAATTGTTGTCTCTCCACAACATTTCCAATCACAATGCCAGAAATCAGAACGAGCAGGAGAATTGTAAATAAATGTATGAATTAGTTTTAAAAAAATTTAACCTAACATAACATTTTCTCCTTTTTACTTTTTCAATTTTTTCTTTTCTTTCTTTATTTTTTATTCTTTTTCCCTTTTCACTAGCATAGCATGGAGAAGGTCATCTACTCATTTGATTGGAACATTGATCAAGATAAAACTAGTTGTTATAAAGACTTGGAGTTCTCATAAGGAGCATTGGAGACATAATAAAGTAGTTATGGCAATTCTTACCAGAGTAGTCTAATTAGTTTGGGAAACTGCCACTATCCAGTTGTATAAGAACTATCAGTTCTCAATTTTATCCCAAATCTTGCCATTGCACCCTGCAAAAGTCCATTTTGTCCTATTTGGTTTCAACTTCCTTCTGCTACTGCTAATGTTCTTTCCACTGTCAGCTGAGACAGTTTTCTTCTGAATAAATTGCCTTTAGATACTGGAATGTCGATTGATGGAAGTACATCTTCACAGAGTTACTGAACAATGGCCCTGGCAACCATGACCTAACTTTGTTGCGAATCCTGGTTTACATGCTTATGCTTGAACTCAGGCTTAGATGAACTGGATCCATGGAATTCATGCAAAGCACCAGGTACGGGACGCTGTTTTCGAGGCACATGCCAACTCCATCGCCTGCCTCCAGCTGCCTTGCACCGTCGTTGGAGGACCGTCTCGAGCCACCATAGCCGCCCGGAGCTGCCGCTAATCCCCTCTCCCTGTGGCTCGTCTCTCCTCACCGATTGGCCAACCAACCCCTCCGTTGAGACCCATTTACGCTTCGCCCTTAATTGAGGCCATGTTTATCACAAGTTGGCCACACATTGCATAGGCTTTTTACACTGATTAGACGGGACTAAATAACCCTAGAGCAAAAGTCCAATCTTTTTGCAGATAGAGAACTACTCATTACGTGAGAGGAATCGTGTATCTTGCAAAGGCAAATCACCAAGATGTTCCTTCTTGGGTATGTCCTATTTATTTTTTTTCCCATAAATTCTTTTCTCTCCCAGTAAAGTTTTAATCTCAGGGCTTTGTAACTGAGAAGGTGGCTACTTTTCTTTGTTTGGGAATGTTCTTGTAGGGCCATTTTTGAGATATATCTTTGCCCGTTGACCGGGATTCCTTTCCTCTCAGAGGCCGGCGACTGTGACTCCAGGCCTAGTTGGGCCCGCTCGGCCCGCCCACGGTCAAAATGCGAGTTTCGGACCATCGTGGGCATCCCCGGGACGGCCTGGTCGTTCACCCAGTTCGGGATGGTGTTTGCCGCTGATGAACCAATGACTAAGACGCCTGACCCCAGGTCGGCCATTATCGGGCGGGCACGGGGCATGTATTTGATCTCGGCGTTGGATGGCTCTAGTGCTCAAGCCGTGTTCTCGATCATCTTCTCCAACCGAGCCTACAATGGGACCACCCTGGAGATCCAGGGCACAGGCAAGGTGCTCGACAAGGTCGTCACGCTCTAAAATTGGATCTTCTAGAGAAAGATCGAACCTTTACTATTTTGTTTTTTGCATATTAGTTTCATTACATGTAGATTAATGAGAAACGTTTCAAAGATTACATCTCTAATTGTTTTAATCAAGTATGTCATCTAGGTTATATTAGATAATTTTGCATCTTAGCTTAGGTGATTTGGATTAGTTCATGGTTAATACTTTCTTATTAGCTAATCATCACCATACGATTAATTTTGTCATTGGCATGTGTTTTTTGGTGTTTTATTCATTTTTTATGAAGTTTCCTTTTTTTAAAATGAGATTATCTCCATCACAGACAAAATAATGAAGAGTGAGTTTCTCTATCTTTAAAAGAGATTGGGAATAAAATGATATAATTCAAGTTTCAAGACATATAAAGTATGAAAGATTAATGCATCGATTCCAACGGATTGGTTTTTGGAGCATTGGACAAATTCCAAAACTGGTCACCCAAATCTCTCTTATTTATTTTGGCACATTTTCTTGTTCGCTATAAATAAGGTGAAAAGGAGAGTTTTTGAAATTTGTAAAAGAGGAGGTTAGGTGGAGTGGTGGACGAGACAGTACAGCATCGTGCGTGAAGCAAGCGAAGATGATGACTCTGGCGTCACCCTGGTCGTCCTCGCTCTCTCTACTTACCCGCGTAAATGGCGGTCCAGTCCTTCTCTGCCCTCTTCGTTTCCGCTTCTGCCCTCCCAGACCTCCCAAGCTCTCCCCTTTCCTTCGCCCTCTTTCCATGGCCGCCTCTTCCGCTCAGGTTCGTTCGCTTTGCTGCTCCTCCTACTCCAAAAGCTCCGGCCTTTTTGATTTCTCGTTCTCTCTCCCGATCTTCATTTGCTTTTTGTTGTTGGTATGCGTGCTTAGAGATGTAAAGTGAGTGGTGGGTCAACGCGATTTGATCGAAATGGAATTGGGTACTAATCCCTGGTTTTTGAATGCGTGCGTATGTGTGGCGATAGCAGACTGTGTCGTCTGGTGATGCCAAGAGCGAGGTCGATGTTTTCCAGTTAGTTCAAGCTCATCAGGTGATTTGATCGATCATTCGCTTGTAGTTCCTTTGGTTTGACTTCAAAAAATCTAACATTTATTGTTCCCTCTTGATGTGGGTTGTGGACGTCCTCGTTCTGGAGCTGTACTTCTGTGTTTGAGTGGGGTTCTCTGATTACAGTATTTTGCTGGGTGTTGGGTATTGCAGGAAAAGGCGGCTCGGCTTCCGCCCGTGGAGGAGATCCGGACGGTGCTCGATTGCAGTGTGCGTGGCATGCTTTCCACGCTATCTCATGTGAGTTTATGCCGGAAGATTGACTTACCGACCATTGTTGGAAAAAGCTTCACCTGAGTGCACAATTATAGTATACCTTGGTTGGGTTCTTCTCTGTTTTTGACAATTCTGATTGGACTTGGCGACTTATTCTGATGTTCCTGGGCAATGATTAGGCACTTGTTGCCTCTGCCATGTCGCAGCAAAGTTCATTTGTCTTGTATTTGTTTTGTTTGTCTTTTGCCACACTCAGCTTGTCATATATGTTCAATGTCAGTCCTTCCTGGCCAGAAATAATCTTTCCTGATTAATGTCTGATATTGCAGTTGTTGCCTTTTCACGTTTTGCATTGATCATGTCCATGTTCTTAGGGACATGAGGAACTGATTGCCCTTTCTTTTAATTTGCAGAAGATTGAGGGTTATCCTTCTAGTTCAATGGTTGACTTTGCTTGTGACGCAGATGGATCTCCAATACTAGCAATCAGCAGCCTGGCATACCATTCTAAGGTTTAATCTTTAAATCTTGACTTCGACAAATGAGTCTTTATAAAATTTCCATGTCAGAGGATTTTTGTCCATGCTTCCTGTGACAGTGTATAAGTTTCTTGCATGGGAATCTTGTTAGATAGTTCCTAAATGTAGCATATGTGCTACGAGTGCATGTTAAATATTGAAATGGGTCTAGTTAATGTGATGATAATTAAAATAAGTAAAAATTCCTGTTATGTTGGTTTGTTAACATAGCATGTGTGCTACAAGTGCATGTAACATCTTAAAATAGATATAGTTAACCTGATGATTAAAATGAGTAAAAAAATAACTAGCCATTTTGATTAGATTGGAAACCTATAATTTTTGCTGGCTAGTTGGCTTTTTCTCGGTGCTAGTCATATATACATAGTTTTGTTTTATAGGTAGAGCTACTTTAAGAATAATTTGACCATATCCTAAGCAATTGTATTTGCAAATCCTGTTTAGCTCCTAGTCCACGGTGTATGTAATTTGGGTTCATCAGAAGCTTGTTGAAGTTTCCTGCTTCTCTGATTTAATTTCACTATTGCTGTCTCTGCAAATCACTCTAATCTATTGAGAGCTCACTTTATGCAGGACCTTTTGGCTAATTCCAAGTGCTCTCTTCTAGTGGCTAGAGATCCTGAGGATAGGACTGATTTGGTGATCACTCTGCATGGTGATGCCATCAGCGTGAGTTGTATAGTCTGTTATACTTTTTCCTACTGATGTTGAAAGTGTCAAGTTTATATCCAGAGCTGATAAATGTGAGCCATCAATTGTGTAGGTCCCTGAAAAAGATAGGGAAAGTGTCCGTGCTGCTTATCTGTCGAAGCATCCAAATGCTTTCTGGGTAATTTATTTCTTCTAATCTGATAAGCTTTTCTGATCGAACTATCTAAAGATGCTTGTTATATTTTCCCTTCGAATCTGAAGGTTGATTTTGGTGACTTCCAATTTATGCGTATCGAACCAAGAACTGTGCGATATGTTTCTGGTGTGGCAACAGCTTTGTTGGGTTCCGGAGGTAAGTGTCCTGGCTTTCTGTGATTAGTCTATGTGTTTAAAGAATGAGGTGAAATCCTCCTAATTTTTAGTACTGTATGCATTTCCATGGTTCTTCGTTTGGCACTTCAGACCTTGCACTATTGATTTACCAACTGAAATATTTAATTTTTCATTACACTCAGAGTTTACCAGGGAGGAATACAAGGCTGCGAAAGTGGACCTAATCGCACAGTTTACTAAGCCTGTTACGGTAAATACAAATTGTATATTATTCCAATCCCTGTCGATAATTATGATTTTCCCTCATTTAACCTAATTTCCTTGATTGTCAGTCTCACATGAATAGGGACCATGCTGAAGATACCAAGCTCATTGTGAGACATTGGACCTCTATTCCGGTATGAATCTTACATCTCGCTTTTATAAATGTGATTGGAAAACAAATTTTGTTAGCTGATAAGTTGCAGCTTGTATAGTGTCATATGGTGGATCAAAGTCTCAGAAGTCTAGTCAGTAGGTAAAGACATGGATGTAAATTTTAAACCATTAATTTAGTGCACAGGATAATAATGTCTGTTGAACAGTTCAAAGGCACAAAAATGAGTTATGTGTCTGAGATAATTCTGGAGTGCCTATATAGTATCTTAAGTAGTCTGTGGTACAAGCTTCTTATTTGTGTCTCTAATCTCTTTCTGTCTGAGGATGTTCATTTCTCCTACTAATCATTTTGCATAACTCTGTAGCTCAGACATATGGAAATCAAAGATTTCCTTTTCTAACAAAAATGATAACTTTGTGGTTCACCTGTGGTGTCATATACAGACTGCAGACCCTGAATGTGCTTTACTCCTATTAAATAATAGCTAAGTTGGTTATGTGCATTAGGAATTGCCAAAATATTTAGATCATATGCTAAAAGCAATCTAAGCTTGTGAACCTTAGACATATAGTTTTTAAGATTGAATACATTGCTACTTTACCCTAGATTCATAATATTCCCATGTTGTGATATCTTCATGTACTAAATCTGTATTTGTGATACACATCTTTGCTCCATGTACAAAAGGCTGAAGTGTCTGAGACAAAGATTCAAGTTTCTGACCCTTTGTGTTTATTAGTACTTGCAAAGCGTTTACATGAATATTTGTTCTCCTGGCGTGAAAGAGTGAGGTCAAGATATGTAATCTTGTTGTATTGTGGTAGTAACATAATGGCATGAAACAGCATATGAATTGGCATCTCTTGGATATAAAGTTTTTTAAATGGTATGTTTTTGTGTAGGTGGACTCTGCTTACATGCTGGATCTGGATAGCCTGGGCTTTAGTGTCAAGGTATTCTTTTTCTCCCAGCTTCTTCTTTGATGGTTAAAAAAATTCATCATTAAGTTCATTGAGGCTTGTACAAATAATCCTTCAGTTTTCATTGACTCACAGCTAACTTGCATTGTTCTACTACTTGGTTTTCTCCTTTTCTCTCTTATAGGGTTTTGTTTTTCTTTCTTTTCTTTGTCAGGCAACATGTCAAGGAAGTAATTTCAAGCTTCGAATCCCATTTCCGCGTCAAGCTGCAGATCGAAAGTAAGGCATTTACATTTAACATATCTCCTAGACCTCCATGTAAGGTTGATTTTCTGGTTGATGATGCTCTTTTATGCATTTTCAGTGATATCACTTTCTTATCAAAATAGACTTCTGAGCTTCTCTTCAGGTTGTTGTTGCATGTGATGCAATTGATATAGGGCATGGGTGTATGTAATTTGCTTAACTACGCTGCAGTAGTCAAAGTGGAGTACATAATGCCGCCAACAGAATTAGTCTTCATGGATTAGTTTAGAGTTTTGTCCATATTCTTGTGTCCTAGTGCAAAACTTTTGGATGGTCCCTTGACCAACCTAAACCTATTCTTTTTGTATTGGCTCCCCTTAATTTTAAGGGCATTCCAGGCGAATCAGTGCTTAGGACTGAATTTCTTTAGTTATTTATTTCTTTTGTTTGCATCGCGGCTCCTGTCTCTCAGTCCTAATTGATTGTTAAGTGGGAGTGAGGCATAAGCTTCCCCTCTATTAGTAGTTAACTTCAGAAATTAATTCCAACTTTCTGTTGAAAGCTGTTCTTGGGGTTATACCATAAATTGTCAAACATTGCCTTCTTTCTTGGAGGTGGTCCAGGTGTACAATTTTTGATGGATAGTTATAAAGATCTTGATCCTGATGTCTGTGGAATGTTATGTTAGAGAGAGTAAATGTTTTCATGAATTATAGATATTAAAAGACTTTTGGAGGCTTTTATTTGCAAATCTATTGTAGAAAGGGCTGTAGCTTCTTGATCTTGCATTATCCCTACTCTTTGCTGTCCATCTTTATATTAGACATTTTCTTTTTCGAACATTTAGGTACCTTTTCTTACTAGTTCCTGTATACTTTGATTTTGCTCTCTCTTTTCCTCACCAAGGCGGGAAAAAAAAAAAAAAAAAAAGAATGGCCGGCTTCATTTGGTCAGCAAAAACAAGAGGACTATTCTTGTGAAGATTTTTTTTTCATGATTTCTCAATCATTAATGATTCTTCTGCAGAACTTTATTTTATTGTAATTGTA
Organism: Corymbia citriodora subsp. variegata; assembly: GCA_014858505.1. Classification (NCBI taxonomy): domain Eukaryota; kingdom Viridiplantae; phylum Streptophyta; class Magnoliopsida; order Myrtales; family Myrtaceae; genus Corymbia; species Corymbia citriodora. The sequence goes on along the minus strand of CM026420.1, from coordinate 17,825,391 downwards.
ACATGTATACTTGACTATGCTAAAACAGTAGGCAATAAAAAGTGCTGGTGCAACCGTAACTTCTAGTTCATTTACTGAACCAACAGAACCACCTCCCTGATGGAAGTTGAATTAACCTTGCATTTCTCAGGGATGTGAAGACCCTTGTAGTGGAAATGCTTGAAGCTGCGAAGGCTCAAGACAGTTGATGGTGCAGTTAAAGAGCTTCACATGTCTCAGTAATATTTCTACCTGGAATCTGTTCGCTTTTCAGCATATCATAAAGCAGATTGCTCCCTTATGGGGACCTATAGTTTCATTCCAGAATAAAATAAAATGGAAAAGAAAAGAGGGCTTTGAATACAGTTCACATTTGACACCATGCAACCTCGATGTGGATATTAACTGTTCAAATCCCCTTATATGACTGGTCTTATCTGATGATTGGACATTGTGTTTGAAATCTGTGATTGTTAGTCTAGGCCATTGAGATCATTGACTGCTCTCTCTACCTGAATTCACTTTACATAAATGTTTTGGAGCATTTTTTTCTCGAAGTTTTGTGGATCTTCATAACCATCTTACTCCCAACGTTGTGTGCATTAAAAGCCATAAGGGTTTTTTCTACTTCACTGAGAAGTGGTTTTATTGATTGAGGTAGAAAGCTTTGCTCTGTCTTATTGTTGACTTCTTAAACTTGTGCTATGAACATTGTCTCCTTTATGCCATTCGTCTGTGCTGTGGCATGATGCATGTCTAGTATCCTCACGATCCTAGATAGTGAATTTTCGTGTTGGCAGTTCGAAAGGTCAACTCTGATTACTGCTAAAATGTCTTCATCCTGCAGGATCCAGATGAGAATGAGAATTGCTTGGGGTGGTCAGAACGCAATCTCTTGAAGCCGCAAAAGAAGTTCTTTATTGTCGTGACAGAAAATTTATGATGTATAGTGTTACGCACCCAACTCTACATGTTTAGGAGCGATGGCACGCCGTTCTTCCATCCGAATGGCACGGTCTCAAACGTAACAATTTGATGTAACAATCATCATTCTGTTATTGAAGTATATATATATATATATATGTTTCTTTTGATTACACTATCACAATTTCTATAATTCATAAAAAAGATAAATTTATTCTGAACATAAACAACTCATGAAAAAATCCAATCATCAAAATTTCCTCCGCATAATGTAGTTGTTCTCATCTTACTTGTGACTAGTTGAAGAACATGTAAAGCAAGAAAGATAATGGAATGAGCAACCATAATTCAGTAAGTAGGATATCTCTTTTAAGTAGGTGAAACATTCACTTTGTATTTTTATAAATTGATATCATAATTTATTGATCCCAAATTTAGTGTACGAAATATGTAAAATAGAAAAAAATGGATGATATCTTTACCAACAAAACTTTTATGTATGAAATCAATCGACAATATTGACTCACAATAATAAATCAACCATTAATATCTTTTCTATTAATCAATCTCAATCAATTTAAATGTGAATGATTCATTCCGACTAATCCAATGCTTAATATCTAACTATGGTCACGTTTAACGAATGTGATGAAGCTTTTGGTTAGGTCTCCACTTATATCAGCCAGTGGTTTGATTCAGAAGAATGTTCTGATAACAATATGTATCTATACCCCCAATCTCAATTTCCAATGACTCAACCAAAATTAAAAATCATATTAAACTCAAGTTTATTAACCAAATCAACTAACTTTTCATGATTAATATATATATACTTTTCATAAACAGTATTTATAAATCATGAATTTATCGTGATTTTTATTTATTTATAAAGTTTGCAAATCATTTTACAAGCAATCAACTCAATCTATAATCCAAAGATATTTTGCCATTTCGAAATAGACAAAATAATAGTAAATGCTCTATCCAATTTTATATAGCAAAAAATGCCATTTCTTAACTCATGATATAATTAAGGGAAAATATCATGAAAAATCTCAAACTATGTTACTATGGACAAATTTACCTTAAATGTTTTTTTATAACATGAAAAACTCCGAACTATGTCACTTGGGACATATTTACCCTAATTTTTTTTTTTGTGATACTAAAAACTCTAAGTTATGCCACTTATGACAAATTTATCTTGAACTTTTTTCTTATGACACAAAAATCTTAAACTATGCTATTTAGAATATATTTACCCTCAACTCTTTGGTCAAAAGCATTTTTGTCTTATTTTTATTTTATTTTCCTTTTTATTTCCCTCCATCAGCCATGGCGGAGGAAAGCTGGTGAGGGCAACCCTTGCTTGAGTCGGATGAAGGCGGCCCTCGCTAGCATTGGGTGAAGGCGACCGTCGCCAACAACTAGGGGTGTAAACGGTTTGGTTCGGTTCGGTTTTTTGGAAAAACTGAACCAAACCGAACCAAACCGATAAGAGATGATCCTAAACCGAACCAAAACTGTCCCGAACCGAATCGAAAATGCGGTTCGGTTCGGTTCAGTTCGGGACGGTTTTTCGGTTTTCCTATTTTTACTTTATTTATTGAAATTTAAGTAAAGAAAAGATAATAAAGAAGAGAGATTATTCAATTTTTATTAATAATTCCAATTTGGTTCGGTTAATCAAACCGAACCGAAATGAAAAGGTTAATGGTTATTTTTCGGTTAATCGAATTGAAACCGAATCAAACCGAAAACATACGAAATTTCGGTTTGGTTTTCAGTTCGGTTTTTGACACCCTTACCAACAACCCTTGCTCAACTCAAATGTTGGTGAGGGCCACCCTCGCTGGCGTTGGGTGAGGGCAACCCTCGCCGGCTTCCTTCTGCCATAGCCAATTGAGAGAAAGAAGGGAAAAAGAAGGAAAAAGAAAAAAAGGAAAAAATAGAAAAGAAAAAATGACGAAAATGCCTTTTGACTAAAGAGCTTGGGCTAAATATGCTCCAAGTAATATAATTTATGATTTTTTGTATCACAAAAAGGTTTAGAGTAAATTTGTTTCAAGTGGTATAATTTAGATTTTTCTTTATTACAAAAAAAAGTTTAGGATAAATTTGTTCCAAATAGTATAATTTGAAGTTTTTAATATCACAAAAAGTTCGAGATAAATATATTCTAAATGACATAGTTCAGGGTTTTCGGTGGAATTATCCCTATAACTAATCCATATTACTTTCAAATATGAGTTTACAAATTCAAAAAAGAGATAATTCCACTCATTTGAGAAAGCTAAAAACTAACCTACCAAGGTTACATGAGCCAATGCTGTAGTCTTAATTGAAAAAATGATATCAAAATCCAAGCAATACACTACTCTAATGAACAATTCAACTAAACTATGTTTATTCATCACTAAAACACTTCAATTGTTAACGAAGAAATTCGTTTATATTAAACATTCATCTTTATCTATCATGCGTAACTCGCACACATAAAATTGAATCATACTTCAGAATTAATTTTCTTCAAACTTTACAACTTTATGATGCCCTAAACTATCATTATCATATACATCAATAGCTTGACAACTCCTCAATCAATCTCATAATCCAATTGACATAATATTCGAATTCGAAGTTGATTCAGCTTGTCAAAACGGATTGGCTAAGCATGATTATTTTTTTTTTCTCACTTTCCTCTTTCTTGAACCAGCCCTTCTTCTATTTTCCTTGCTTTTGCCGCCACTACCCTCTTCTTTCCTTTTATGCTCACTCACAAGAATAGAGGCGTCAAGATGGATTATGGATCTATTTTGTGAGTCATGTTTTATCTTAATAGGTCGAAAATGGGTCGTAATTTTCGACCCAATTGTAGAACGCATGAGTCATTTTCGATCAATTTTTAATCCAACCGTAAAATATGTTTTTCTTCTTTGAGTCATTATCAAGCTTAGTCAGTGGTGGTGATCTATCAATGACCACGACATTTCGCCACTCCTTTAAAAATATTTCAATTTATAAGTTTTTTACATTTTTATTTTATTTACTATTTTTTAATTTTTTAATTTGATTTGAAGTTTTATTCATTTAGCATAGAGCTTAAAGTGAGTTTGGATTTCTTTAGTAATACGGATCGGATTGGATATGGGTCACTAGACCTACATTACATGAATATGAATCAAAACGGGTTAGATGAGTTAATATGAGTTGGTCTATTTTCGACTCGACCCAAACCCAACCCGACCCACCCATTTGACAGGTCTAATTAAGAAGAAAGGAAAATGGGTTGGGCTCGGGCTCGGGCTCTATAATGGGCTGTGATCATTGGGCCATATATTACATATAGTCGGCTCACCCATTTACTACACGATGTAAATGTGGACACGCTGCAGTCATAAACGATGGGAATGGCAGTTCGTCAGTTCCTTCCTCTTCGTTTCTTCGTCCAGCGATGATGAAACGGCACATGTGACACATTCCCATCATCTGGTAGTTGTAGTTCCATCCTGACACAGACGTACAGGTGGGTTAAGTGCCTATGGACAGAATCCAACGGAGAGAGAACACCAGCAAGAAACGAAAGAAGAATAAACAAAAGAGATGGACACCCATGCTTATGCATTGCAAGAAGTTATCTGTCTCTCCTTTCGATCGTTCATCGAGGACATGAAGCTGGAGGTGGCGCGATTTTTTATTCCTTTAGAAAGATCATATTATGGGTTGGTGTCAAAATAGCTGTCTTGACACCAAAAAGTCTGAAGCAACACCCTGTCTTCCAACTATAATCTGGCCTCTGAAAGAACCCCAGAAAAGAGAAACCGCGCCCCATGTGCTCTCCCTCTTTCTCTCTCCCTGCCTCCTCTTTTTGCATATATAATCTCACATTCCTCGCCCCAATAGCTCTCACCAAGTTGCAAGCTTGCTCTTCTTGAATCGAGCCCGCGCAAAAGCGAAGCCTTTCATTTGCTCTTTGCAACCGTCGTTTGCCGGCCAGCAATCATCTGCAATGGAGGCGATGAAGATGAGACTGTTCTTGGCGGTGGTGATTGCCGTGATGGCCGTGTCGGCCGTCCAAAGTGTGTCGGCTGCTGAAGCGCCCGCGCCTAGCCCTGCTTCAGACGCCCCCGCCTTCGTGCCCGCCGTTCTCGCTTCTCTGATCGGCGCTCTTGCTTTCGGGCTCTTCGTCTGAGTCTGACCCGTCCTCTGTCTTGTTTGGCTTTCGTTTCCGATTGGGTGCTCCGTTTGGTGCATCATTTCACTCTCGAAAGCCAAAATGAGAAACGGTGATGACTCCGGATTGATGTCTCTGTACTACGTTTTTTTTATCTCCTGCTCATTTTTTTTGGCTCTCCATTCTCGCTCTGTCCCCCTTCCTGACTAGTCAATTCTGATAATAACATTTTCTCTTCATATGATGGTTGCTGAATCTTATTGATGGTTCTTGCATTCAATTACCGTCTTTCGGAAGAAAGAAGGAACAAGTGCGCACCGACTCATCTTTCAAACATCCATTGCTACAAAATCGGCGCTATCATGTAGTCAAAACCACATCGGTATTAAAAATTCAAGATCTTTCTTTGATATTCGACGGCCGGTGTGTATGGTATCGTCAGACTGCCTAAGTTTGGTGTTTGCAACATAATTTCGCGGATGGCGTTCTTCGATGCATTGTCCATGAACAAATGTTGGTCCAAACAGTTCCTCTTTTTGAAGTACTCTCGATGGTGTCGCTTACAAAGCAATCTCCTGCCTAATGCTGATTTTAGGCATTGTTTTTGCTGGTCATGTCCAACGGAGTTTCTTTCTCCTTAGCATTTCCCATGTATTGTCCGCTCGCATTTATGTTTTGAGAAACAAATCAGTACCATATTGTTTAGCGCGTCAAATGATTGCTCATATTATTTACAAAAATAAATGAATGACTATTATCTCCACCATCAATAAAAACATCAAGGTAAAATTGTTACTAATGTGAAGATACTTTCTGGTTGATTAATTATTCCAAGCCATATAAATTTTAAACACACCTTGTTTGAATAATGTTTTTCAAATCATCAATTTTCTGTGAAATGGAAAACGAGCAAACTTCACATTGACAGACTATGTATACTCGTAAATGTGAGATGGCGAAGCATCTTGGTAATAAGAAATAACTAAATGTTCACCTGTGTCGTGCAAGATTTTTACATTTATTAGGAAAATCAAGAAGAGAAAACAGACAACTAAGGAATTCATTAGGAAAATCAAGAAACAAACATAAACATAGTAAGGAAAAAAAGATGGGTGTAAAAACAAAACTCTGACGCAATAGGGGAACTTCGGACATTGGAGGAGAAACGAAGCACATCCATCATTTTTTTGTACGTACCGTCGTAAGTTTTCCATATATGATAATGCTATGAAGTAGGAGAAAGAGGGAATGAACAATTTTGGACATTCCAGAATTGATGTTGAGGATCGTAAACGGTCCATCGTCGACACCTATGCGACAGCGACAAATTCATAAAATAGCTCGAACGAACATATACAGAATAGGCAAACGTAGAGAGGGTAGCTTATTTTATGGAGAAAATATCAGATAGCGCTTAAAGAAAACTCTGTAACTGGCATATTCTTCATATAGATTGCTCCTAACTTTGTCGAATGGTCCCCAGAACACCCTTCACTCCTACAATTGGAACATTTCCTGCTCAAAGACTAAAACCCATTTGGTCGGATCTCTCCCTCCTTCAACCAGCCACGTTCTTCTCTGTTCACGTCCCAAGAGAAATATCTTCCGGCCCAGATAGCTACCCAGGGCTCCAGATTTCAGGAACATTCTGCCGCTGCTGTTGAACTTCATCTTAGAAGTTCGGATGATTCATCAATGGCGTTTTCTACCAATTCATGGGGTTTTCTCATGGGACTGAACTGACCACTTTTGAATAAGTGATAAAGCCATCATGACAGATAAAACTAGATAAACAGGTAGTACAAACTTTTATGCAACGCATGATCATTGCTTAAAGAGCAAGAATCGACATGCCAACTACAGACCAAAAAGAAACATGCCAACTCACGTCCCACTGAACTTTCCTTTAGCGTGAGCCATCAAAGCAATCAGGAGATGCCCTGCCTCCAACCTCCAATATTCTATAACTGCTTTATGCCTTGTCGACATGAAACTAAAAAGCTGGAGTTATGCGTTTTCTAGCAGATAAAGCTTCAATCAGCTCCAAACATACAGCACTACAAATATCTCTGAGCCTCGGACTCAGATGTTGCAGATAATCATACAATCAATGACATACCGTTCAGAATATATACAACCACGGCATATCTGATTTACTATAAGATACTAGCAATTTGCAATGCTACTGTACAGGGGATCCCATACATATATCATATCAGGAGGGATCCTGAGACCTGACTGGGACTATCTTTGCATCACACTTCAAAGAGCATCATAATAGCCACCGACAATGATATGAGCACGGGTGTGAGGGACTCCTCTCACTGCAGATATTGCTTCGTTCAGTTTGGTCGCGTGATGGACGACCTTCTCGATTCTCTGCAACCACAAGTTCCGAGCTACTCAGAATTGATAGGTTTCGAGCATGCAAAAACCAAATGTATATGTCTACACTAAACCAAGAGGCGAATTACAGTGTTAACAAGGGCCATGATCAGAATTATTATGTGTTTCGAGTATGGAAAAACAGAGATCTTTTTTGCATGTTAAATTTTCTTGTAACATGTCGAATTAAGCCACAAGTCTTGTTTATACTTTCTAGAGAACATGAAAAACTGTCTTCTTCAACCTTCCTCTCAATGTGCAAAACATCAGCTTGTTGTTGACCATATTACTCAGTTGAGGATTATCTTTATGGCAATTCAGGGACTTAGCTCTCATCACATAGCTGTACTCTGTTTCCTGGCACATCTTATTTAAGGACTAATCTAAAAAGCCAGCCACGTTGGTCGAGGCTCAACGCCGCCAAAGGTGGCAGGCTTTCTTAAGGCCACCATCGCAGGGTGTTCTGCGAAGCCCAGACCTGCGACATCGTCAAGAAAACCATATCTATCTTCACAATTGCTACAACTACTTGATGGGAAAAGCCAAGCTATGTGTTGCATTCTAAGAGATGTACAATGTGCACTGACAAAGCAATCGAATTTCTCGGTTTTTGTTCTGACCTTATCATCGCTGTAGATCCGAAAGCGCAGGTTCTGCTTCTGCTGGCGCTGCCTGTTGTTGTTCCCCTGACGGCTTCCGAGAATCAGGACGCAGAACGTCGCCGCAGCGGCCACTCCGAACGAGCACAGCGCTCCGATCCCGGTGAAGCCCCTCTTCAGTATGTTGTTCACCGCATTACTCTCACTCTCACCCTCACTCCGCTTCTCTTCCCACAGGACCTCTCCCACTTCACGCTTGGCGTCGTTCTTGTCCTTTGCCGCCGCCGCCGCCGCCTCCTTCTCGCCCCTCATCCTCGGCGGTGAGCGCAGGCTCTCCTTCTCCGCCGCCGCATCCCCCAATGTCATGTCGACGAATTCGATTTTGTCCCTCGCGACCTTCTTGAAGAAGACGCGGGACGCCACCTCTCGCTCCGAGCCCGACCCTCCCAAGCTCGGAGCTTTGGCCTCCTCAGTGGCCGAGCCGGCGATTTCCTCGACAGCCGGAGGCTCCGCGGCGGCCTCCGGGTCGAGGCCGATCGCGACGGGGACGATCCGGCACGCCGGCGGGGAGGGAGGGCAGCGGAAGTGGTCCATGTCGAGGACGCTCGTGGAGTGGCAGCTCCGGCGGCGGGAGTAGATCTTGCCGCCGTGGCCGTCCTCGTGGAAGTCAAGGAGGCCGTCGACGGCGAGGAGCTCCCACTCGTCAGTGTCCATCTCCGGAGAGGACGGCGCGGCGGAGGGTCGGAGGGATGCAGTTCGGCGTTGCGGAGTCGGAGGCGCGTTTCATTTCATGGAGGGAAGGAGCGATCAGTCGCCGCGACTCGCCACCATCGTCGAGCGGTGCTCCTCTCTGGTGCGGTTGTTGATGTGAGGGGAAGACGAATCGTGTAGAAGAAGAAGTTAGAGAGAGAGAGAGAGAGGGGGGCTGGGCCTTATCCTTGCAGAAGATGACGGATTGGAGGGTGGTCCTAGTGGGCCCCCACTGGATAATGCTCCAATTTGGTGGGCTCCCTAGACATTTCTTTTCCCATTTTTTTGGGCAACAAATTAAATTGTTTACAAAATAATATTCACTTATACCGTTTAAAGTAACTAGTCGGTTAAAAAATATTTTCATTATGGATAATAATTTATGTTTAATTATTTTCATTGGTAATAATGATGTTTTCAATCATTATTTTTGTAAGTGCTACAAATGATTATTTTTATATAAATATTTTTCAAATCAATGATCTTTGACGATGCAAATGCACTCTCAATTTTTTTTTAGGGTTCTTTTCAATTCCTTTTTTTCTAGCAAAAGAGCTTCTGCTCTAGGAATTACAATTTTTGTCTACACATAATCGTGTTTTCAATTCGTGTCGATTTGCTTTTAACCTCAATACATAATGAATCTAATTTGGTAAGTTACATAATTAGCTTATAATATAAATGAGCTATGTGTATCAGAGCTCAAGCACGATTGACGTGTGTCATGTTCAACTTCTTCTCATGTGTTCATGCAGTATAAGATGACTATGTCCAATGCTGCTAGTGCGGGTCTAAACTCGACCCATCAAAATCGAGTTGGGCAGGACAACCTCTCCATCTCGATACCCACGAGATAATTACCAGGTGTGAAAGCATACGATTGATTTATCGAACCCTAAAAGCCTTTTTTGTATATGGGTGATCAATTCGAGAGTCTATTGACAAAAGAATAAAATAAAGATAAAACGTGACAATATTTAAGGTGGGTCCTCGGGACAACCCTTCCGAAGAGCGCTTGCCAAGGAGACAAAAGGAGGGGGCATTCTTGAAGGGTAGATAGATGGATGGTGCTTCGAAGCAAGTCTCTCCCTGTCTCGAGGAAGGATTGATGAAATGAAGTTTTGCTTTGCTGGAATTTGGCAACGCACGAAAACGACGGAGCAGAAGAGGAGATAAGAGGGCGACAGCCCTCCACATCTGTCCATCCACTCGAATTTTCTTTGGTTTCTTCGATGTTTACATGTGGGGCCTACTTGAGTGCTTTTCCTTGACCTTCCCCAAATCAGCAAACAATGGATTAAGCTGACATTGGTTGAAAGTTCAAACCGGTACAATGCATTCATTTAAAATAAATCTTCATCTCCTAAAAATCTCAAATCAATACATCATGACATATTTATCACAACTCCATCTTTTATTAATAGTTTGTGATTTGACGTAGATATCGATTTAAAGCTTTTTTTAAGATGAATATTAATTTGAGATAAATTAATCTTGTGATAATTTAGGATTTTAAATGGCAATAGCCCTTTTAAATTCTCTTTTTACTCGGGCCTTCTAGAAATTAAGGCACTTGTCCATTTAGATAAGATAGAACTGTCTATATGTTCACGGATCTTAATCTTAAGATAATTTATGTAAGAAAAAACGGTACCCTTATTATATAAAGTATGCCCTTCACGTAAAGCCACACTTTTGCTTGCTAATCTTTTGTTTTTCTTGGTTGGGTGTAATTTCATAACTTGAGGGTTTTTTGTTTGTTTCCCTTCTTGTCGTGTCTCACTTGTCCTTTTCATTGATGATAATATTTGGGATCTGAAATGTGAATGCAAAACAATGGAGAATGATTAACGAGAGAGAATTCAATTATGGCATATGACTCGTTCAAGCTCAGAATTACAATACAAAATGATAATGTCTGTACAGTATTCGCTTCACATGTAAGCTTAGGAATTGCCGCCTTCAAGTGCCAGACACCAACATGGGTGGACATGAAGTCAAAACAACAGTCTGGCATACTACATTAGGAAAGTACCTAGGTTTTGCATTCATCAACTGATTGCAGTATTAAAACACAAACGTCTGGTCTTTCAACATGATGCACAAGGTCCGGGTGGAGTATGTCTGGGGAAAGAGATTGATCTCGCCACTCTGAGGTTCCTTCCAGCACACGAATATGGTCGTCTAGTCACATTCAAAGATGAAGTCAAATCATGACAAAGGGTTGCCCTGGCCGCTCAGAAACTTTGATTAGCAACCGTCTTTGCAAAGACGGCAAACACTACCTTGTGAAAGACGCGGAGAGAGAGAGAGAGGTAATTATACCATCGACTCTATGATCTATTCTCTTGCCATTTATTTGGAACCAAGAGAGTTTATGTTACAGGCCAAAGATCATTATCTAGCTGCCGGAGATTCACCGGGCGGATACAGAAGCCAGTGAAGATGCCCATACCTGGGCATCCCTAGCACTTACATGGAAGTTACCGTTCTTGCAGAGTCTCAGTTTCCTCCAAGCCCTTCTCACATCAATCATGTGAAGCACACGCAAAGATCCCGAAAACCCGACCATAAGGACCCTCGCACACAGGAATAATACAGATAGAGACAAGTAAGGATCCTTCATTATCATCTCCTTCATAGATGTCCTGCCACTCCTAGTCCAAGATGTGGAGCTTGGTTCTTTACTGTTACTTAAACCTGTCAGTCGATCCTCCATGAGATCTAGAACTGGTTCAAACCCTGCATTATCATCAGAAACGTAGACATCACATTGATGTTTGGCAAATTCTGCTTAATGGAGCTAATTATGCAAGGCAAATTCATGGAAATGACAAAAGAATAAAAAAAGTAAAGCAGCTTCAACGACTAGAATTTTCCTTCAACAGTTGAGTACAACAGCACAATCTTACCTTACCAAAAAAAAATTTTACCTTACCAAAAAAAAAACAACAACACAATCTTTGACTTTATTAAAGAAAAGGAGGATGCTAGCGCTCTAACACAAGTGCCTGCAAACAAATCATCCTCAACCATCTTTATTGAACAAAATAAAATAAGGCAAAAAATTACCGGTGTTTCTCTCATAAAACTGCACCAGAGAGAGGAGGGTTTTTGAACCGTGATGTTTCACCATTGAAGTCTGGTTCACTACCAATATTGAGGGCAAGCTACAGATTTCATATCTTGCAAGCACACTGACATGTGAAACGATAATGAGCAAGCATGGCACGGTAACTAGCCAATATATATATAAGCAAGTAATTAATTTTTTGCATAATAAAGCATAATGTCACTAGATAAAAGGATTCAAGGAGAAAAACCTCTCAGGAAAGACAATTTTTATTCAAGAGATTAATTATGCTCTAATGGATCAAGCATTATGTTTGGCCACAAATTCCTACTAATTAACAATAATTTCAGAAATATACCACCCCTGGAATGATACATGTAAAGATTTCCAGTGGTAAACCAAAAACAAAGGAGGCTTGAAGCTAATCATTAAGCAGTATTGCACCTTGGCACAACTGAAGATTGCTCAACTAACAAATGATCTATCTGAGGAAACATGGAGCTGAGGACATCAAAAATAGGAAGCAATCTCTGTGAAAATGGACACCAGGAAGCATAGAACAGCAAAGCAGTATGTGCATTTTTGTCTTTGGAAGCCAAAATGCTATTGAGTAAGTGTCCATCCACCTGAAGCAGACAAGGGAAGAAGGTTAAAGGATGTAATGATTGCTTAAATCAAGAATGCACATAAATTTTTCAACCTTGAAAATGTAGGGCATATCTAGCTAAAAGAACTAAAATTGCAAGCACTTACATATACAGTTGCAAAAGACAGACAGATGCACGGGCTCTCATCATAACATGCACAACGCCACTTAAATATAAGTGATAAGTCAGTAAGAAACTCTATGCTCAAGCTACACCAGAACTCCTAGGTAATTGGGTCATACGTGGTCAATTAGAAGTGCAATTGGCATGAAAAGTCTCAAGGCCCATGTTAAAGTATGTTGAACAGAAAAATCTACATAAACACATGGCACCAAGAGAGGACTAAAGAGTATCGCCTCCAATAATACAGGGTCGTATAACAATTATCAAATGAATCAACCTAACCTTAACTTTTGCGGAAAAGCAAAAGGCTCACCTCAAATTAGAGAGCTTTATATGTTATCGTGTCTCTGCATTTGAACGGAGGGCATATACAAATTTCTCCAATTGGATGCTTTTTTGAATATGGATGATAGCAGAATCAATAGACAGAGCTGCAGTGTGGGCCAGTTGGCTGGCAGCAGGAACATTAAGTTGAGAAAATAGATCCCACAGTTCAAGTTCAACAGAAGTGCAGATCATTGCAAGTTGATGGGGAATTAGATTTTCAGTACCCTTCTTTCTTTCTTATTTTCATTATCTAAATGACAAGGAAAACTGCCAGACATCAGGATGGCTTCATATTCTTCTCATTGGCTACTTTTATTTTACAGTTACATCTAGAAAAGTGTTTCGAAAATATGATCTCTGCATCCTATGTCTGATGGGATTAAGAGCGCACATGCTTGGTCCATACTCATCGATGGCTCATCATGACATGACCCCCAAATATAACCGAGTTTCCTTCACTAATCGGTACCCCAATAGAAAAAAAAAAAAAAAACAGAGCAACCAAAACTTTTCTTCCAGATCTCATTAGGCATTAACTGTTTCAAGCTGGTAGTTCTATAAACTAATCTACATCTGTCAGAGTCAGTGTAACAGAATGAACTAAGTCGAGCCTTCGAGAACAATGCAAACATTGTCTGCCTAGGCTCCTCCTAGAAAGTCACCCGATTCTTGAAAAGTTCGTAAATTTTGAGCCAAAAGCTGATTGAAGACAAAAAGTCAAACCCGACATCTTTGTTATGAATCTCCATATTCTCGGACCTCATTCACCCAGACAAAAAATTAAACGAAACTAAGAACTCCAAAACATCAAGGATCACCCTACCCAAAATATGAAGAGACAGAGAGAGAGACAGGCAGGTTTTCATTTTCAACATCCAAAGGAAATGGATCAATGAAGTAATCACCAACCCAGAAGGAAAAAATAAAAAAAACCCATCAAAGAACACACCCAGAGGAACAAAACACCCAGACAAACCATAAAGAAGCAAACTTTCAGCACAACCAGAGACAATCACAAAGCGTCGCCGCAGACAAAGCGAAACGAAGCATCGGAACCCAGCGAAAAGAGCCACGCACCAGAAGAGGCGAACCAGGCGAGACCGAAGTGGAGCACCGGGACATTAAGCCGTAGAGAAAGGGGAAGGGCTCGACGGGGCAAGAGTCCCGCGCCCCCGTCGATGCGGACAGCGCGAGCTCCGCGAAGGCGCTCACGCAAATCAACAGGACTGAAGCCACCGAGGGTGGAGAAGCCATTTGAAAGGCGAATGCACACAGACCCTCGAACCCAGATCAAGATCAAAGCTGAGAGAGAGAGAGAGAGAGAGAGAGAGAGGGCAGGGTCGAGTTTGTGGGTGTCTCCGGGTGACGATTCAAGAATGTAGTGGCGACCCCACTTTGGAGTTGGACGGTAGGGTCTCGAGACTAGAGCGGTAGGGCAGGTGGAGACCAGCTCCCCCCTTCCGTTTGGGCGTCCAAGCGTTCCCGTTTTCTCGCGAAATCCATTACAGGGCATCCGCCATTTTTACGTACGTGAGCGCACGTGAGGTCGTCGTCGTTCCCGTCCTCGTCCGCCGAAGCGAGGATGGAAATTTGAAAAAGTCCCTCTCAAGCGAACTCCATTTTCAAAGTCGCTGTGCCACAATTTTTTTTTTTCATGAGATTTCAATTTGAAAAATTTGCAAATACGATCACTTTGACTTGATAACCCGAAATTCTTTTATGATTTATTTTTATTTCGAAATCATAAATTTAATAACAGTAACTCAATAACCTTATATTCATTGCTACCAATTAATGACGATTAGTTATTTTATGCATGTTTTGCCCTTTTCAAGAAACATATCAACCCCGCAAATCACATTTCTCTGGCATCACCTCTACGCATGTAAAATACATTATAAAATTTCAAATGTGCTGCGACTCTATAAGACAAAAAGAAAGGGTTATAGTTTCTTGAGCATATATCCAAAAATTGGAGGTGGAAATTCATTAGAGTTTTTTTTTTAGGGGGGTTGTAATCATGAACTAAAGCAATTTCAACTGGGCGCTTTCTCATGTGCTAGGAGTACATGATAAGGTCAATGGATTCTTCAACTTGGGGTTTTTAAGTTACGGTGGTTTTTGGACCAAAATGCCCTTTGCAAAGTCGCAAAACTGCACTTGATTAGCTGGCCATTATTTATTATCACGACGAGCTTAGGAGGTTATAAAGTCAAAGTGATTGAACTCATTGGGCTTTCTTATGTGCGAGGAGTACTTGATAAGGTTAATGGATTCTTCAACATGGATTTTCAAAGTTACAACGGTTTTTGGATCAGAACACCCTTTGCAAAGTCACAAAATTGCACTTGATTGGCCAGCCATTATTTGTTACGATGACGAGTTTAGAAGGTTATAAAGTCAAACCGATTGAGCTCATTGTGCTTTTTAGCAATGATCGTATTAGTGGGAAATCCCGAACAAAACGGGCACCACTTAAGAGAAGTTATCGAGTGAAAAGTGATCAAATTGACGGGATATTTTGAAATTAAATGAAGCTTAAGGATAATGAATATTCTGATTACCTTGAAAGAGTAATGTTAGATTAGACTTATGGAAAGAGTCAAGTGACCCAATTACATGGCTCCATGGGTCTTCCATTATCTCCAAATGTTAGAAAGCAATCACCGGCCGAGAAAATCAATTTCCCGAGCAAAAATGCCCAGGCCCATATCCGAACATGTCAACAAGAACAAATGCACGGAGAATTAGCATAAATTTTATGAGTTGATATCTATGGGTCAATTCCAAAAAAAACCCCAAACTTTAAGTAAAGTCCCAAATATACCTCGAACTTTTTTTTGTCTCAAGAAAAACCCCAAACTTTATGTTTAGTCCCAAATCTGCCCCGAACTTTTCTTTTGTCTCAAAAAAAAATCCTAAACTTTAATTTTAGTCCCAAATCTACCCCGAATTTTGTTTTGTCTAAAAAAATCTCAAATTGGTACACATATGACAAATTTACCCAAAATTATTTTTTTGACCACAAAAAAAATTACCATATATTATTTTCCGTTAAATTTTACCGTTAAATTTCTAAATTAAATAATACGCCGCAATTAACGGGTATACTAATTTGGGGTTTTACCCTCCGTTTGTACTAAAAAAATCACTAATTTTTGATCTGTTCTCAAATATACCCCATGGTCTAGTCCCAACTTAACATGGCATTTCCACATAGATAATAAATACACATAAACAAGATGTTATAGAAAATTATTTTCAAAATAAAACCATTTTAGGATATAAAAAATTAGGGATTACTAATAGGGGTGAGCGGTTCCAGGTTCCTTACAGGTTCCGCTTGGAACCTGGAACCTACCCTCGGGTACAGGTTCCTCAGTTTTTGGAACCTGGAACCTACTCGTCGAAATTTGGAACCTAGAACCTACCCTCTTACAGGTTCCGGTTCCGGTTCCAGGGTCCAACAGGTTCTTCTTCTTCTTTTTTCATTTAAGTGGAACCGGTTCCGGTTCCGAAAAAAGAGGAACCGGGAATCGGAACCTCCCTCCCTAGAACCGGGAACCGTGATCATCTTTTTCAACATAGTTTTTATAATGAGGGGAAAGATATGCATATATGAGACGGAAATTTAGTGAGACCCCTTGGTTATTTCAAACACAAGACTAAAGAGAGGGGAAACAAGTAAAATATTCACATGATAGTGTAACAGAAGAGGTAGGCTTTCTATGGGATTGATAAACCTCAAGCCTTAATACCCCAACTACCAGCCAAAATATGCCAAAGTCAATGTCACAACATCGGGAATATTTCATGACATCGGGTGCAACTGCAGAAATTAAAAATTATTGACAGAAAACTCGCATATTTTCACACAATCCCCTAATTTCCACACACGATAGCACGCATAGAAAGACGTATTAGTGTTGATATGATCAGCAACGGCATCAAGATATTTCTGCAGAAAACAAGCAAACCTTGTAGATCTTGTGGTCGAAAACTTCAAGCAACCTAAGTTCTACATTAGGATCAGATAACTTGACCTGGTGTAGATTGCAACAGATAGTGTAAGAGAAAAAAAAATAAAAAGATAAGAAAAGAAAAAGAGGCACACAAGACAGTAGATATTTCCTATAGAAAAAAAATTAGTACACCTAGTTACCATTAACCACAAGCATATGTGCCATTGAAGTTAAGGTAAGAAAGGCAAGAAATAGCACCAAGACACCCCAAATTACCTTTGTCTTGAGATCCCTGAGCACGTCTCCAACGGTACTCTGCTTTGGAAGTCTGATCGTATGGATGACCACCTACAAGATACAAAAGCAGAAACAACAGAAATCAGCAGTGAACCTATGCACAGTGACAAGCATCAATTAAATACTTACTGCATCCTTAGTAGCATGATGAAATGCTACTTTCAAAGTTTTTAGATCATCTGCTGGTTGATTGTCTGCTGGGTTTGGGGCTTCAGCGGGCGCTGCCGCTAATGATCATCGCAAAGAGAAAATGAACAATTAGATCCCAAACTGACATTAGAATGAGGTAAGACATCTACCCAACAGCAACCGAAACTAAAACTTCATTAAACTACTATCACACACAATTATCAGAGAACAATTCTCGATCTTGCAAGCTCCCAATAGGAAAATTCTACGCCCCCAATAATTAAAGTTCATTTGGGATGGAATACCAGGATGATTGCAATAGAACAGTGGAAAATGAAGCCAAGGCCCAAATGCCCACTTCAAATTCACGACAAGTCATAAACCACATAATCAAGGAGAGACAATAGGGGCAAGGAACAAACAGAGGCCGTTCTCCAAGACCTCGAACAAGTGTTTATCTAATTCTCTCAATTGGTTCACCCGAGAAACACACTTTAAAGCCTCCGCATCCCTACGACAAGATTCAAAATCCAAACTTTAAAGAAACCATTGAAAACCCTCGAACTTAGCTCAGTTCAACACCCATAAAATTCAAAAAAAATTGCTCGAAACTCTACTTTATCCGAAGCAAATTCGGCAGCACTCGAAGGACACGTTACCTTCCACTGCTTCTGCCGAGAACCCGTTTTCGCAGCAGAAAGTTCCTCTCGACGAGCGGCGGGTGGTAGGAGCTAGGAGCGTCGACAGCGACGGCGGACGAGTGGCAGGCAAAGAGGAGCCACGAGCATCTGGGGCGACTAGTGGTCGGCAGCGAGAAGCCAAGAGCGTCGACGGCGAGTGGCGGGTGGCGAGCAGGTCGAGGGCAGCAAAAAGCGAGGTGTCGGGGAAGAGAGAAACTGAGAATTGACAAATGGGGGAAAAGTTAGGGTTAGAAATTGCAGATTTTTCGAGAAGGAGAGAAGCAGGAGTGGGCCGGTTCCGGTTCCGGTTCCGGTTCACGGTTTCGGTTCCGGTTCCGGTTCTGGTTCTAGTAGGAACCGGGAACCGGAACCGGAACTGCCGGTTCCGGAAAATGCAGAACCGGGAACCGGAACCGGGCTCCCTAGAACCAGGAATCGAACCGGACCCTCCGGTTCGGTTCTCCGGTTCCCGGTTCTACTCGGGAACCGTGCTCACCCCTAATTACTAATACGGCTTTTGGACAGAGGCTAATGAGGGCAAATTTAGGATTATAGTAAAATTTGATGATTTTCATTTGGACAAAAAAAAATTGGGATAGATTTGGGAATAGATTAAGAGTTTGGGGTTTTTTCTGAGATTAAAGAAAAGTTTGGGGCAGATTTGGGACTAAACCTAAATTTTGAGATTTTTTCTGAGACAAAGAAAAGTTCGGGGCAGATTTGGGACTGAACCTAAAGTTTGGGGTTTTTCTTGAGACAAAAAAAAGTTCAGGGTATATTTGGGACTAAACCTAAAGTTTGGGATTTTTTTTGGAATTGACCCTGATATCTATTAGAATATTTAAATATTAAATAATATATTTATATAATAATATCATAGCATAAGGTTCTAAATTCAAATCTTTCGGACTTCTATTTACCTTTCTAACCATTTTTTGGGAGTGTTAGAATTTTTTAAATATTAAATTACATCTTTAAGTAACAATTTAATCTGTTGACAGTTATGCTATAGAATTGGTGCGGTGTGATGGTGGATGGTGAAGTGGTTGAAGAGATCACGGGGATTCAAGATTAGGGGTGAGCACGGTTCCCGGTTCTGCATTTTCCGGAACCGAAACCGTGAACCGGAACCGGCCCACTCCTGCTTCTCTCCTTCCCGAAAAATCTGCAATTTCTAACCCTAACTTTTCCCCCCATTTGTCAATTCTCAGTTTCTCTCTTCCCCGACGCCTCGCTTTTTGCTGCCCTCGACCTGCTCGCCACCTGCCACTCGCCGTAGAAGCTCTTGGCTTCTCGCCGCCGACCACTAGTCGCCCTAGATGCTCGTGGCTCCTCTTTGCCTGCCACTCATCCGCCGTCGCCGTCGACGCTCCTAGCTCCTACCACCCGCCGCTCATCGAGAGGAACTTTCTGCTGCGAAAACAAGTTCTCGGCAGAAGCAGTGGAAGGTAACGTGTCCTTCGAGTGCTGCCGAATTTGCTTCGGATAAAGTAGAGTTTCAAGCAATTTTTTTTGAATTTTATGGGTGTTGAACTGAGCTAAGTTCGAGGGTTTTCAATGGTTTCTTTAAAGTTTGGATTTTGAATCTTGTCGTAGGGATGCGGAGGCTTTAAAGTGTGTTTCTCGGGTGAACCAATTGAAAGAATTAGATAAACACTTGTTCGAGGTCTTGGAGAACGGCCTCTGTTTGTTCCTTCTTGCCCCTATTGTCTCTCATTGATTATGTGGTTTATGACTTGTCGTGAATTTGAAGTGGGCATCTGGGCCTTGGCTTCATTTTCCACCGTTCTATTGCAATCATCCTGGTATTCCATCCCAAATGAACTTTAATTATTGGGGGTGCAGAATTTTCCTATTGGGAGCTTGCAAGATCAAGAATTGTTCTCTGATAATTGCGTGTGATAGTAGTTTAATGAAGTTTTAGTTTCGGTTGTTGTTGGGTAGATGTCTTACCTCATTCTAATGTCAGTTTGGGATCTAATTGTTCATTTTCTCTTTGCGATGATCATTAGCGGCAGCGCCCGCTGAAGCCCCAAACCCAGCAGACAATCAACCAGCAAATTATCTAAAAACTTTGAAAGTAGCATTTCATCATGCTACTAAGGATGCAGTAAGTATTTAATTGATGCTTGTCACTGTGCATAGGTTCACTGCTGATTTCTGTTGTTTCTGCTTCTGTATCTTGTAGGTGGTCATCCATACGATCAGACTTCCAAAGCAGAGTACCGTTAGAGACGTGCTCAGGGATCTCAAGACAAAGGTAATTTGGGGTGTCTTGGTGCTATTTCTTGCCTTTCTTACCTTAACTTCAATGGCACATATGCTTGTGGTTAATGGTAACTAGGTGTACTAATTTTTTTCTATAGGAAATATCTATTGTCTTGTGTGCCTCTTTTTCTTTTCTTATCTTTTTATTTTTTTTCTCTTACACTGTCTGTTGCAATCTACACCAGGTCAAGTTATCTGATCCTAATGCAGAACTTAGGTTGCTTGAAGTTTTCGACCACAAGATCTACAAGGTTTGCTTGTTTTCTGCAGAAATATCTTGATGCCGTTGCTGATCATATCAACACTAATACGTCTTTCTATGCGTGCTATCGTGTGTGGAAATTAGGGGATTGTGTGAAAATATGTGAGTTTTCTGTCAATAATTTTTAATTTCTGCAGTTGCACCCGATGTTGTGACATTGACTTTGGCATATTTTGGCTGGTAGTTGGGGTATTAAGGCTTGAGGTTTATCAATCCCATAGAAAGCCTACCTCTTCTGTTACACTATCATGTGAATATTTTACTTGTTTCCCCTCTCTTTAGTCTTGTGTTTGAAATAACCAAGGGGTCTCACTAAATTTCCGTCTCATATATGCATATCTTTCCCCTCATTATAAAAACTATGTTGAAAGAGATGATCACGGTTCCCGGTTCTAGGGAGGGAGGTTCCGATTCCCGGTTCCTCTTTTTTCGGAACCGGAACCGGTTCCACTTAAATGAAAAAGAAAAAGAAAAAGAACCTGTTGGACCCTGGAATCGGAACCGGAACTTGTAAGAGGGTAGGTTCTAGGTTCCAGATTTCGACGGGTAGGTTCCAGGTTCCAAAAACTGAGGAACCTGTACCCGAGGGTAGGTTCCAGGTTCCAAGCGGAACCTGTAAGGAACCTGGAACCGCTCACCCCTATTCAAGATGAAGGTTCTTGTGATCAACATTGGCAAGAGTGGAGTGTTGCAAGAATCGAGGGCCTTGTCTGTTATCGAACTATTTATATTTTAAGATACTAGTTGTGCATGCATTGCACGCAATGCCCTATCGCTTTTAGGAATGTTTACTAGCGACAACCATAATGTCATGGATAAAAAAAAAACTAAATATGGTACTTTGAAATTTATGCCATTTACCCTTATTTAATATACTTGCATCCCAATTTGACACGAAGAATGGTCACAATCAAGGAGTACCACCACTTCAGTGTTTATGTGATTAATTTGCAGATGTGAGCTTTCTCTAGACAAAAGTGCTAAGATATCAAACATTTCCCTTAAATCAATCACCAAAGTGAGTACCGACATCACGTTGAGCATATCTTAAAATGGCATATTAATAAAAGTAGGTATTGGCATTTGCTCTCACACATTCCTTTAAGCAGGTCAATTTAAAGAATAAAGATGAATTATCTTTTGATAAATCGGCTAGGAGGCGTGAAAATCAAATGCATCCAAGATACTTGGCAAAGGGCTGCAAGTTATCTTTCAAGAGAGGCGGAAGTTGAAATTCCATATGAAGGCATCGACGTGGATGAAAAGCTGGAGGAGTTATTCAAGATTACAACGTGGCTGAGGAGGGAAGAGATCTCTTTACATCTCCTTATGCTTTTATTGCCTGCACTTTCGGCTTCATGCAAACCCAGCTCCCATATATTTGTTTCATATCTGTGTAATTCCAATTTCGTCAAGAGGAATTACTAAATACATCGTAAATCTATTTTATGGATATCGATTTCATTCTATTGTTGGTGTATTTTAGCTAGACTCGATCTGAGCCGCATCATTTTCGTCACATGATTAATTTGATCAATAGAATGAACTCAGGTAACACTTACTCGAGGGTCCAATTCATGGTGTCGTGCCCCTATTAGACACCGGGACAACATCGCCGAGTTTTCAACTCTCGAGCAGGCCAAGGTTTTTCCAAGTACGAGGAGAGAGAAAGTGCACGAATGCAAAGCACCGCCGGAGAAGCCTCCACTTGCCGTTGACGAGCCTAACATTCGATTCCAAAAAAACGGCGAGCCGAACCCAGAAAGCACCCATTTCGTTTTCCTCCATGTTGCATTTTTATATTATATATATACGTACGTACATATATATCCATATCGATTTCATAGACTTTTCAAAGTCGTATCCATAACCGGACCGCTTTTGAAGACTGGGAGTCGGCCATTGGAGCACGTTGAATTCAAAGGGGGCGCAAAAGATAGAAATTAGGCATCTTCTCCGCGTCTTCATACGGCCATTCCTTCATCAGATCCAGAAGAGAGGAAATGGACGGACACTTATATCATTACATTACGTGAGCCGTTCGTGCATGCTGACCGTAGATGGTCAATCTTGCGTTCCCGAAACCTAAACGGAAGGCAACGAGGGAACTCGTTTGACTTACTGTCCCTAACACCGTCGGTTCGATGCACCGGGTAAAAGTCCGGAAATGGTCTAGGTGCATGGCGAGTCGGGAAATTTCGAAAGTTATATGTCTTAGTCTACATATCTGTCGTGGTACAAAGGAAGAAGATATATACCACGTCGGTTTCGATCTTGGTCATAACATGGTATCTTTAGTATTTCTATTATATGCCCACTTGACAGCTTACCTAGTCAATTTGCTATATAATCTTTCAATGGCCACCGTAACCGTTCTTCATCATGGAATTCCCTTGGTCCCGCCGGAGAGCACTGTTTTCCACTTCTTGAGTCTAATTCAGTGGACGGTCTTCTCTTTCTCGTCTAGAATACGATATGGAGAAGCCCTGGAGCCCTAGAGAGGAAAACTGTTTGACGGGACGCAAGATGAACGTGATCAATCATCATCCAGTGATGTGATTTATCATTCATTTTCCTTTTGTTTTTGTTTTTGTTTTCCAACAGGGCAAAACTCTTTAGTGTTTAGGAGATTTGACATGTCATAAAATCTGAAGGACGCGTGCCTCGTGAATGAAAAAACCCTAAAATATTTCAAAGTAAACAGAAATGGTTGTCCACATATATAGGAAATTATAGCTGCATCTGTCAAACGGAAGAGGAATGATTTTGAAAAAAATTTCCTCAAAATGATTGGCCATTTCACCTATATAACGGAATAAACAGAAAATAAATATTTTCATCATTAACGAAAATATTTAGATATAAATTGTTATCGACAATGAGAATATTATTCATAGACTAATTATTTTAAGCGACATAAACGATCATTTTTAAGAAAATGCTTTCCAAATCATTAATTTTTCATGATTATGTTTGTTTCACAGAAAGTCACTAATATTTTCTGGTATTTGATTGAAATATAAAAAATATCCATAAAATATTTTTCTTCATTTGAAAAGGAAAATTTCATTTGATTTTCTAAATAAATATGCATCATTTGGATGCTAACGATTTGCATATGAATAGTCAAGGAACCACTTATGAACACTTGAGTCTCAGGTGCGAGCACCTGGACAGGGATGCTAGGGTTCTAGACTCGAGCTCTGGCATGGGGATCCAAGCTAAGTGAAGAAGGAGATTTTCTCCTTGGAGTTTTTTTTTTCCTCGTTTCTCCTTGGAGTTCGATAAATTCTAAATATGACTTTAATTCCTTCCTAATTTGTCTTTTATCTTCTGTTTCATTTTTTTTTCTATTATCTTTGTTATTTGCCAAAATTCTAGAAAGGTGTCAAAAAAATTCTATGCCTATTGCATTGGTACCAATTCAATTTTAGACCTTTTAATGATGCTAATTAAGTCCTAAACATTTTGATTTAGTATCAACTTAGTTATAAACCTTTTGAACTAGTACTAATTTAGTCCTAAAACTTTAGACTTGATATCAATTCAATCCTTTCGGCTAAGTACTGAATTGGAACCATGTCAAATAGTTTAGGACTAAATTGCTATTAGTTCAAAATGTTTAGAACTAAATTAGTACCATTAAAAGGTTTATGACTAAATTGACACCATTAAATGGTTTATAACTAAATTGGTACTAATGCAATATGTTTAGGACTTTTCTCACACTTTTCCCACCAAAATTGCATTGCCATTGGTTGTGCTGTGGATGGGGAGATTGAGTTTGCAAGGAAACTTTGGTCGAATCGTGGTCGCCATGGCTGTAAATTTGGAGATGGACTAGCAGCGTGCTCCACCTGATTTGGAGATGGAACTCTTCATGGCCATTGAGCCGAGAACCGATGGGTGAAATAAGGGATGAACCGTGATCCGAGAGGTCGCCAAGTCCATATCTAGCTTTGATTGAGGCGACGACCTTCATTACCTTCCTCATCTTCACCAACACCTCATTGTCTTCCACCTTTTCTTCTTCTTTGATCGTCTGCAAATTGGGAAAAAAAAATTAATGTCAAACATGGACAAAACCCTGATTTGGACAAAGCAAAATTAGGGTTTATATTTGGGGAAAAAATGTAGATGATGTTGTTTAGGGCTATTACTGTTGACTAGGCACGCGGACAAGTCTCTTGATTAATGAAATTGATAGAATATTGCCACGTGAAATTTCCAGTAATCCAAAACGGAGTTTGCACTTAAGTGATTGTTTGCTATAAAGTGACACTTAACCATCTCACAAAAAGAAAAGTGACACTAAAGTATCTCACCTAAAAAAAATGACACTTAAGTATCTAACAAAAAGTTTTAGCATTAAAATGATCGTCATATAAAAGTTATGGCATTTCTAGTATTATTTTCCAGATTTTGCATCGGTTCATTTTTCCCAAACGATCCAAGCACTGGAAAACAAAGAGAATATTCTTTAGAAAAACGTTTTTCACGAAACAATCAAAGCGTAAATGAAAGATTAGGTGCTCTTTGTGGCAGGTGCGGCAGGTTACGCGTTCGGATTGCACATCTCTCATTCAAAATGATCCTGGAGCAGGCCACGTACGCCCGTCATCTTGTAGAGAGAGCCATACCCAACGTTGCCCGGAAAAGAGGGTACTTCCTTTCGTCTCCCAGTCGATTTCAACCGTTCAAGCATACTTCGTTTCCGTTGATGGACGACGTTAGGGACGCCAAGGAAGAAGCTGTCGCGTCCAACACACGAGCGCTCCCATCGTTATCTCAACCGACTTCTAACAGATGATGCATATAACAGTCGAAATCTAACAAGACGAAAATTGCCGGCAGAGGTTCCTGATATCTCTGAAAGACCAAAAAATGTGAAGGGTAATCAAGGAAGAAGTCTTCCGTATAACCTGTTGTTCTTGCCACTTTTGCTGATCTCTTGTCGCCAGGTACGCACTAAGTATATCTGTATCCTAATCTTTTTCCTCAAGAAATCAAAACATGCGCAGGGAAAGATAAGCCAAGCCGTAACGTCCAAGCGATTCTTTTTAATCTTATTCGGATAACATTAAATAAAAGCTAAACAAGTTATGCTTTCCATCTCAGTCCTCATTTCAGGAATATGACCGAACGTTCGACCGCTCAAGTCTCACATCCATCTCTGTACAGCGGGACACGACCCAAAACGGCCGCCCATGCAATGAAAGGTTAGATATAATAACCAGTGCAACGCCACGCGTTGAGGGCTCATTGGCCGTTCAATATGCCTATTCATTTTTTTTTGGTGAAGGCTTGTCTCGTGTGCGCTCTTTGTACTTTTCCTTCCTGCCCTTTTACGACATCATCATCTCCCTACATATATTGCCCTCCCCGATGGAACCCTAAATCACTTTATCCACAATCAATCATCCTTCGCACACAGAGAGACGAAGCAAGAAGAAAGAAAGAGAGAGAGAGAGAGAGGGAGAGAGAGAAGGAGGAAGAGATGAGGAATCCGTCGTCGTCCTCTTCGTCAACTTCGCCGAGCAAGCCGACGCCGTGCTGTAGCAAAGTGGGAATCAAGAGAGGACCATGGACGCCTGAGGAGGATGAGATCCTGGCGAGTTACGTAAAGAAGGAAGGGGAAGGGAGGTGGAGGACTCTGCCAAAGCGGGCGGGGCTTATGCGCTGTGGCAAGAGCTGCCGCCTCCGGTGGATGAACTATCTCCGGCCATCTGTCAAGAGAGGACAGATTGCACCGGACGAGGAAGATCTCATTCTGAGGCTCCATCGATTGCTTGGTAACAGGTGAGCGCTAATACTCCACAATTATAGCAAAAGCCCAATCCTTTCAGAGATATTTTGAACCTCCACATGCATAGCCTTCTTAGCTAGGCTCTCTCTTTCCCGTGCACGTGATGGAGTTGATGATGTTAATCTCTCACACATATACTAATCACTAGTTAGCGAGAACATCTGGGTGCTTAACAATATGCTAACTCATGATCTTGTTGGTATCTGTCTAAATAATATCTGATGCTGTTATTGATCAAATTAGTTTGGTCGAGCTTGATTTTAGGTGGTCCCTGATAGCTGGGAGAATTCCAGGAAGGACAGACAACGAAATCAAGAACTTCTGGAACACTCATCTAAGCAAGAAACTCATCAGCCAAGGAATAGATCCGAGGACCCACAAGCCATTACAACTTATCCCCAACATGCCAACATCAGATCACCATGATGTTGTACCCACTTCAATCTCCCCTCAAAACCCTAGTTCATCTGAGTTTCAAGTGACTAATGGCGATCACTATCAAGTCGCTATAACTGATAACACCCAGGTTCCTAAGGAAGTGATGACTAACCTGCAAGATCTGCGTCGAAACCCTAGGGTTGATCATCAGGATGGTATCAATCAGAATTGGCAGAATCTTGCTGGGTCAGCAATGATGGCAGGATCTTCGTCACACCACAGCGAAGCGCAGACCCATGCTCAATTCTACGTGGACAACAGCAATGAGGACGTGTTCTCTTCATTCTTGGATTCTCTGATCAACGAGGATGGGTACACGAATCAGCATCAGCGTGCGACTCCTTTCCTTCCTATGGTTTCTTCTGCTATGAATACCTTCAATAATCAAGGAGCCATCTGGGAAGCTGAATTGAGAGCTGCAATGGGGCCATCAGCTGATCAGCAAAAATGGAACCTGTAATCACTGCACGCGAGTCCCAAAGAAAGGGTACAAATATATAGTTCTATAGCTTAATTTCTCGAGTTTTTGTTCTGTCCAAATGGTCGACAGAAAAAATAAACTTCTCATGGATGATGCTAGCACATTGCCATGTGTGCATCCATGGTTAAAGAAACACCTTCAGTATATTTGAGATGCACAAATGGTAGCTAGTATGCGTGGAAGTTGATTTTTTCACATTTTCTTTCTTACTTCATTTGTTAATCTTTTCGTTGCTCTTGTAAGAAAACTTTAGTGCTTCTCTAGGTGTGAATGTGGGTACTTACAATGACAAAAGTTAATGCATTTCGTTACCTTCCGTGCAAGTGAATCTTTCCCTAGCGGATAGTACATCAAAAGATAATGTAACATTTGGCCTTTTTTAACCTTAGCATCAAGATTCTCCTTGTCGGTCATTATATGAGCACAGTTCCTCTTTACTTCTTAGATATGCAACGCGAATCCGAATATCCTTATTTTAAAGGTAATTTTGAGACTGAGATACCACAATGACAGGTTGATCGACGACAACTATGCTGTAAGTCTATGAGTAATGTCTATAATTGCAAGAAAAATCTAGTTGAAGAAGTGATATACAATTGGATAAATCTTATTAAGTGCAGAGATATATAGGAGCTCCAATCATGCTCATGCGGTTTCAAATCATATACACATATGGCTCCACAGATAAATGAAGCACTCTATCTATCAAGGCACGGTCTTTCACTTGTGGTAATAATAGTTTTATTACAAGGAATGCGATTGCCTTTTTTAGCATTTTCACATGTAATTAAGGGTGTTGATTTCCTCTATAGTTTACTCACTTTCTTAATATAGAAGACTATATTAAGAACTTTTACTACTAGATTAACATAATTACTAAACGACGAGGCTTTATTGTTATCAACATTTAGACAAATCCCAACTCTTTTTTCCGTTGGTGTATCTCGGTTTTGGGGAAAAAAGAAGTAGTCCCCGAATGAAGCAATTCCAGGTAAAGACATTGTAATGAATCTCGGTAAGAAATCATCTCTACATATGTAGCGTCTCTTACATAGATTAGACATCACAGGGTGATATGGTGACATGATGAAATACCAAAGCTAGTGTATTTTAAAGTTGCGACAAGAATCCATGCATGTTCGTCATGAAGCACATTTCGAATTCTTCGTTCTCAAATTTAGGAACTTGTAAGACTTTAAGGGTGCATGTATCATCCATAATGCGCCATGCATGCAAAGCGATCACATGTAAAAAGCACCAAGTTCATCAGGATGTTTATTTACATGCAAATAACTCCCTTGGAGAAAGTGTCATTGGCGAAATTCTAGCTAAGTCTTAATAGTTGAACCAGTTCAAAATTAATGTCACTCTTTCTCGTGTCCCAAATTTATCTCTCAATATTGCCATGCGGTAGTATTTGCCCATCATAATCAAAATACCTCATCGGCCTTTTTCCTAAACACATACTAGCACGAACTTTATTAGTTTAAGTATTAAGGAGGTTCATAATAGAAAATAGATAAAAAGGAACGCATTCAGCTCATATTGGAAAGCTATGAGATGCAGATAAGCTTATTCTAGAGCATCTGAAACCCTAGCTTACTCAGCACCCTTAAGCCAAGAAAGATATTGCGTCAAATTTTTGGCCTTCTAATGAAAGGAACGCACTTGAATTTCTCACTACTTACCTGCAGATATTCTAGAACTGAAAATCAGTTGTACTATATATGAATCAAGGATATTATAGGCGTGAAATAATCTCGTACGGCCCATGCGGACAAAGTAACTTAGGTCGGGTCATATAACACATCAGATTTGACGGCAGACCTAAAAAGCTACCTAGAGGCGCTTTATTCCCAATCATGCAACCATCCCATGGCATTTTGCAACCCTTCCTTTTACCTTTCCCTGAATTTCACTTTCTGGTGATTTTGTTGTCTTTTGGTGCATCACGTTCTATCGGTGGCGACGGTTGTTCTCTAATGGTAGAGACTTTAGAAAGATCGATCTTGACTACAAGAGATGAGGACATTCGCGCTTGAGCTTAACTAGATGAAAATTTAGCGAGGCCCTTAGAAATCTCTTGCGGTATACTTCTCACAACCACATAACATGCACGAGCGCTGAAGAACACTTTAAGGTCAGTTGCCATGGAAGTAAAGAAACGTGAAGTTTCCTTACATATCATGTCGAAGACACACTTGAATATAGGGTTGGGCTGCCGAACCAATTCTACTTGGGAACTGGACTAGACCACCCTAAAAACTGTTCTGGTTTCAAGTGAAGAACCACCCGAGAACTAGACCAAATTTGGAACTGGTTCCATAAAGCTTACAAACCTTAATTTTTCCCTTGACATCTTTTTCTCTATTCTCTACAACCTCACTCAGACATTTCACAACTCTCTTTCACTCGCTCCCGACTCGCCCTCCTCCTATCACTCATAGCTCACCCTCGCTCATTCCTAACTTGCTTTGCTCACTCATTCTTGTTCATCTTTTACTTTGAATTATTTTGTTGCTCATATTATTATAAAAAATGAAACCAAAAAGACAAACAAATGAAAAATAAGTTCTTGAGTAGACCTTGGAGTCAAATCGGAAAAACAAGATCGGTTCTAAAGTAAACAAAGTAGGTTCAGGTTCCACAATAAAGAACCATTTTTAACACGGTTTAAAACCTATCCACCCTACCGATCACCCCTACTTGAATGTGCTACCTTGCACCATGGTGATTGTAGAATACTACGGATGAAAGGTTCACATGTCAAATGTTTCATTTTTCCTCATCAGAAAAGAATAGGCTTAGTGTGGAATACCTCTATGGGCGAGAACCCACACTAGTTATGGTTGAGGAGCTCGAGCGGCATATCTGACCCTAGTTCTGCTCTACCTAGAAAGTCATCTCTGCAATTTTTTTGTGTTTGAACTTTATGCTCAGCGTGCCCCTTAAACTTCTCACTCTAGTGTAAATTTTTCATTTTCCTTCGTCAAGAAAGTAAGAACGCAAATGTCTTCCCCAGTTTCACATGTCAAATTTTTCATTTTTCCTCATCAGAAAAGAATAGGCTTAGTGTGGAATACCTCTATGGGCGAGAACCCACTCTAGTTATGGTTGAGGAGCTCGAGTGGCACATCTGACCCTAGTTCTGCTCTACCTAGAAAGTCATCTCTGCATTTTTTTTGTGTTTGAACTTTATGCTCAATGTGCCCCTTAAACTTCTCACTCTAGCGTAATTTTTTCATTTTCCTTCGTCAGCAAAGTAAGAACGCAAATGTCTTCCCCATGTAACAAGATATGGGACGAAAGAAGTTAACACAGTGCAATGCAATGAATCATCGTTATTTGTAAGAGGAAGACTTATGGAAAAGTTTCACTTGGCTTTCAAGTACACAAATATACAATGACAGACAAAGGACGCCACTGGTGGCGCTTATACATGTAAAAGCAACACAGCGTTTTGCGTAAAATTTGAATTGGCTAAGGAGTCTATAGTACAACCTGTGATATTTTTTTCTGTAGAATTCGAATAAGCTAAGTTATGGCAAAAGGCTTTTTCATCTCGTCACCTACTAGTTTAAGTTTCAGCATCCATCACTGCACACACATGTAAAAGCAATGCAAAAATGTCCAACATAATCGCTCATGTATGTATGTATGTATGTCGTGTATGTCGTGCATACAGCTTAGCAGGGAACTTAGTAGGTAAATCTTATAAAATTTGTGTTGATAAAGAAAGAACATATTTGGTGCCTAAGGGGGCGGGTTCGCCAGTGACCTCATTCACCTAGTGATCTGTCAAATAGATGCGGAAATACCCTACCTAGACCCGTATAAACCGAGTAAATTACAGAAATCGATTATATCAATCTCACACGAGACCGAGTCCAGAAAACGAAAAAGTCACAACAAATCCGAGCCGAAAGCAGATAATTCGTCTTTGTCTATGATGACAAGAAAGCCTGTTTTATATATCGGGGGATCGGGAAACCTGGCCTCATAACTTCATGAGGGAAGTAAAATGCGAGGTAAAAACCGAGTGGGTGTCTAAAAGTAAGAACGTTCGCATTTGGACAGCGCGGAACCGAGCCCGGGTCTTTTTGCTTGATCCATAAATGCAAGTCCATTTGGAGCCACTCAGCCAAACGCACAGTTGAGGCAAAGCAAATACTTTTTTTTCGTCCATTATTTAAGACCCACGTCCGTCCAAGGTTGTTCCTTGAAGGTTGACAATAAGCTGAGATAAAAGTTCCACACTTGTCTATCTGAGCTACCCAAGAGGCCAGTGGAAGTCAAAACTTGGAAGACGGGAGGGAACAACTGGTGGTGGACTTAACTATCTGTTGATTACTAAATTATAACATGATATAGCAGAAGAAGCAAGTATAGTTCAGGAGCTACTCTAGATTTCCTTCGTCACTATTTATCGATCGCTCTCAAGTCTGCAACTCATCACTACCAAGTTGAGCCATGCCCCTTCCTCACTCTGAACTTTTTAACCAGACCCAAGCAAATTATGAAGAGCTGGTTTCGACTGATGAAGCCCAAAAAGATGTTTTCGGGAACAAAGATATGAACCGAAAAGAGAAAAGAAAGAAGCAAAAAGGAAAGTGATGGGATATACATGCATGACAAGTTTAGGGAAGATATAGATACTAACCTTTAGAAATGCTAAGCTCGACCGACAACCAGCGCCACCGTTTGCAAGACATACAGAGTCCCCGAAACTCCATATTAATAGAGAGAGAGAGAGAGAGAGAGATGCAATAGAACAAAACCGGTTATCTTTTGAACTGAAATTCAAGTCAATAGCGACAATAAAGACAAAGGCTAAAGTATCCTTGGGAAATGTGAGGATGTAGAGAGAGGGAGGGACGGGGGAGGGAAGGTAGACAGTGCAAATTCACGTGCCAATAGGCTTGGCTTGGGTAGTGGACACACCGTCACCAACCAGACATTCTAGTGGGAGAAACATAATGAAATAAAAATATACATAAATTTCTTTATGGACCTACCTTTCTTCCAAATCATTTTTCACCTGCCCCTAGGTGAAGTTGGCTGTTGAAAGTCCACTCGAGGGTCACTGTGTTTCCTGTTAGCTAGGGCTCCAAAGGCGATTGGGAGAGGAAGGGCTGATGGTACTTGCCTTTGGTTATTCATGATAGTTATATATCTGGGGTTAGGTGGTTGGTGGTTATTGCTTCTTTCAAATATAAAACCCGTTGGTGCAGGAAAGATCCTACTAAATCCTACTACTCCTGGCCATAAGTTTTATTGCAGATGTCATGTATGGTAGTTTAAGATTGAACACTTGGTAGAGATTTTCTAAGCTCGAGCTTGACTCAGTTATTAAAAGGTGCATTTTGGTTTAGGTTTAGTCGAGCTCCAACTCAATTTGTGAAAACATAGTTAATAAAGAATGTGCTATATAGTATGTCCAACTTAAATATGACAAACTCAAGTGCTTGAACTTGAAAAGAACTTGAGCCCCAATATAAACATTATAATTGACTTTGAGCGCCTAGCGAGTATCTTTGACCCTATTTCGTTCCTTGATCAAGAAATTATAACACTAACCTATAGCAATTACGGTTTTTTTCTTTGGTGTAAATATGTGAGTATCATTTATCAAATAGTGTACATAAGCTCAAAGGCATCCCCAACATTGCAAATAAGGCTAATCACGCAAGAAATGGAGCAACTGAGTCTTCATACATATTTACCGGTAAAAAATTTGCTTGAGAAAGCCTACAATTTTGGCAAAGTGTCGCTCTTCCCTTTAAAACTTCACAAATTCTAGCTAACATAAGACGAGCCTCAATTGACTTGTTTTGAAATTGTCTATATTTACATCCCATCCAGTAGATAATTGTTAACAAAGACAGCTCAGGGGGCCTCACCTCCAAGTTCTTACCCTTGGTGGTCTTGATCCTTCCTTGTAGCAATAATAATTGGCAGAGTTAAATTTTGGTTTCGTTTGGCATTTCTCTTTGCACAATATCACTCCTCTTTTTTTGTTTTTCTTTTTTTGCAGAAAAAAAAGGAAAGATAATTTCCATTGTTAATGGCATCGAAAAAGGATTTGAAACTTGAAAGGTACATGAGATATTTAAGATTCGGAAGAGTGGAAGAAGAGCCAACTTCTTCTTTTGTTTTTGTTTTTGTTTTTGCTTTTCTTTTTTTAACGTTGGCCGGACCAGAGGAATCGACCAAGAGGTCAATCTTTGGAGAAAAATTCAAGATAAAAACAATAGGCAAACGTCGGAAATAGGAAGTCAATAGTACATGAATTGGCGACATGGGTGTGTTCCAACTACCCCACTCCCGGAAGGTCGTTGGGGAAGAGACCTGTCAGATGTTCCATTCCGCTCGTCAGCGCGATTCTATGTTGTCGACGTTTCATGTGGTAACACTGGTAAGTAAAAAAGAATGGGAAGGTACAATCGAATTGATGATTCCTTTTAGATACAGCCAAAAGAATTTTGTACCATGCAGTTGAAATATTCGATGTAAGTTATAATTATTGCTCATATTAAACCAGACCATTATCCCCACGCCACCGTACGCAAGTCAGAATGAAACTAGACTATTCCTACACTAGCTAAATTAGCCTAACCGACACTGTGGAAGACCCGTAGATTTTCCGTAGATTTCATGATGTCGAGGAGCAACCGGAGGATTTCAACAGGGAACGAAAGAGGGCTCTGAACTACAGGGGAGTGAATCTTAACCAGCTCGGCCAAAATATGATTGTTCACGTTCACATAATTAGATAATGATTTTCTTTCTTATAAAACAAGTGTCGAATTTTAAATAGTTCTATTCTAAAACACTAGCTTTTCTCATTTATAATACAATTAATGTAGAAGTCGTCTGGCAATTCTCCATTACAGTTACACAAATTCCGTAACCTACTCTTTTTTAAGGAAAATGATGATATATACCCCTCCGTATCCGAACCGTATAATGATTTTCCCGTCCCATATAATCACCAAAAAAAGAGGCATTTGCATGTGGATGGTTCATCTCTTACCTCTAGCTCGTTTGATGCGGTTTGGGCCCAAACTGTGGACGGGCCTGCATATGTCCAGCACTTGCTCTTCATGGGCGTTGGCGTCCAGGGACATCTCGGGCCTTCCCTTTGTACCTTTCTTGCGGCCTATATAAGCCCCGAATCAAGAGCATTATGCTTGATGGTGCTTTGATGCTGGAACTGAAGTCAACGACAAAGACAGGCTTGTCTTCCCAGGTTTAACCGCCAACGCACGTCATGCTGGATTCCTGGGACGGCATTGCATAAGTAAACTAATAGTACCTTTCTCCGAGCAGCAAAAATGAGGGGAAATGAGCTAACTTGGGTAGCAATCTCCTGGACTGAGCACATCTGCTTGCGGAGTCTTTAGTTCGAGTGAGCTAATTAGCGTAGTGCCA
Source organism: Corymbia citriodora subsp. variegata (assembly GCA_014858505.1). Taxonomy (NCBI): domain Eukaryota; kingdom Viridiplantae; phylum Streptophyta; class Magnoliopsida; order Myrtales; family Myrtaceae; genus Corymbia; species Corymbia citriodora. Next base: position 17,790,656 of record CM026420.1, on the reverse strand, counting down.
TCGTGCTCATAGCTTGTTATGATAGGGGTAAGCTTCACGTTTTCGCTATTAGATCTCGTTGCAGTGATTTCAATCTCAAGACCGAAAAGGTGTCCTTAACATGCTGAGCTTTCTCCTCGGCTGAGCGCCTGTAGATATGACTTCTCTTTTTGACATACCAATATAACGATTTTGACAAGGTTGTTTCGTCTACCATTGTTTTCAAGGTGCTTCCTGGTTGTGCTAAACTGGGTTTTTGCTGGACACGGTAGGTTAGGGCGTTGGAGGATTGGCCGTTGAGACAAGTAAAGTCATGTCGCCTTACCTATACTATAGGGTTTATGTATATATGGCGTCTCTTTTCTACAGGCCCAATAAAAACTTTGGAGTTGAGCTCCTTGGGGTTACGAGGCATTGGCTTTCTTTCACCTGTCCACATCCTTGGGGAATGAATCTAATGGAAGGAATGCCATAGAAGGATCTGGTTCAATAATCTTTGGAATGATCTTCCTCGCCTGGACATTTGCCATTTGCTTGACGGTTAAGAACCAGCGAGAACCTCATCCTCTGAGTCACTATCGCATTGTTTGACAATGACAAAACAAAAACATTAAATTGGACATGCCCTCCTCCGGTTACTTACCTTCTTTTCTAAGGTGAGGGTTAAAGATATGATATTAAAACATTCTATTCTCTGGTTTGTCATCCTTCCTCACTAGCTGGTGGAGGATTTCAAGAAATGCCTGAACAGCGGGAGAAAGAGCAACTGAGGCGGTGTGTCCCGCACATTCTAGTCTGAAGTTATATTCTTCTCTGCATGTGACGCCACTTTACTTGACAATCCAATCAGCGACCTTTTCGAATTCAAACTCTCGTCTATTTAAAGCCTCTCAATCTAATGTCAAAGCAGCAACCTTTGCTTCCTCAATCCTGAGAAAGCCCGAGGCTCTCTAGAATCTAGATCGACCTCATATGACCCTCTTATCTTGATCGACCACTCTTCACTGGAGAAGACAGGAAGGTAGACTCGATGCTCCGGTGTCTTGGTTCTCTATTAAATTTTGTCCCTGATCCTTTGTTGTGCATCTTCATTCGATGATTTCGGAACTATGACAGAGATCTTCGCTGATCATTTGTTGAGCTTTGGCCAGTTGTTCGGATTTTGATTTGCAAGCTTCATTGATGTCAGTCTTTGTTCAAACAATGTTTCGTTTATTTTTGTTGGCTCTGTTCTTATCGTTATGTTGGGTGGTTTGAGATTGATGGGAATTACAGGGGTTGTGTAATTCAGTGCAAGGTATCGCTTTACAAGCTGGTCTTCCCTTCTGAAATGGGTACAACTTGAAAATGACCGTTTTGGTCCGCATATGGCCTGTGCATTCCAATCGTTTTTCTACCATTTAAATTTTCTCTTGGTCGAATTGCTCTGTTTACTAAGTGATTGCTCGTCATTACGCCAGTTTCTTGATAGCGTACAAGGATTCCCAACTTCTTTGTCTAATAGTGTTCTATCAGCGTCACCTGTGGCTCAACTGTGCCTTTGTGAAATTTAGGGACAGGAGCTCAAATCTCAAACTTCAGAAAGTTCATAGAGAGATCCAATCCACCACACCAGAAGGAAGACATGGCCAAGGAACAAAAAGCTGAGGAAAGGCAGGAGTTCATTTATGCAGAGAAGGTTTTGAACGAGGAGAAGAAAGAATGTCACGACACATCGAGTGGCAAACCTGAGGAGGATGTAGAGACCAAGAAAGAAGAGACAAAGAAAAAGGATAAGAAGAAGAAGATACCCAAAACTGTCGAGGAAGAGGAGGCATTGTACAAGGACATCGACAAGTTGAAGCAAAGGCTTGAGAAGATCGATCGCAAGATCAAAGTTCAACTGGAGAAGAAAGCATTTTTCTCCCAGAAACTAAAGGAGGCTGAGGCCGAGCAAGGCGAGACTTGTGAGAAGCCCGACCCGAAAGAAGTTGCTGCAGCTGATGGATCATAGTGCCTCCCTGGCAGATGTTTTCCCACATACATAGCTTCTGTCGACAATGTTTGGTCATGGACTCATATTGCAATGTGTTGTAAACAACCCAGTTGGGAGTCATTGATGTTTCTTCTCTTTGATGCCACAGCCATTTTGCCTTATCAATCTTGTGAATAACTTCAGGACAAGAGTTCATTCCTGATGTACTACTTCGTTATACATATTGCATGGAGGTCACTTTTGTACACGCCGTTTTCTGTTTTGCTCCTCTCTTCTTCTGCAATGGAACTGTAGTCTCAGATCGTGGGAACTGGGAAGTACTCGTTCTCTCACGCTTTTTCTTTTGTAGTAATTAGAGCTACCGATTTTTTGAATCGGCCGTTTATCTTTTTCACCATGTTCTAGTATTCATCTGTCCAGTACAATAATCGTACTCTTATGTCAAATACGGGTATTTACGAGATTTTGAATTAAAAATTCCGTCTCCAGCACTATTGCCGAACTTTTGGAAAAAAAATGCAGGTCCGTTTGGAATAAACTAATTATACACGTACAAAACACGATGTATTATATTTGGATAAAAGTATTTCGATTTTGAACTTATTTCTTGTCCTTTCTTTAGTCAATTAATGGCGTAACATGTCAAGAATCATTTATATGCTCGAAGGATGATTGTTTTTATTTCATATTCATATCAGAAACTTAATTATTTTTTTGTGATTTCTCATTATGTGGCATGGGTTATGAATAGAATTAAATTATCAGATACTTTCTATCCAAAAAAACGATGTAACTTAAACAGTTCTATCATAAAATATAAGCTTCTCTCATGTATAATACAATTGATGCAAAATCATGATTGCGTCCTTTGAAGATTCGATTATTTTTTGATGTATTTTCAAGGAAAATGATCATATATACTCGTATGTATCTCGAACCGTTTAATTTTCCATCCTGTATATTACAAAAAAAGGTATTTGCATGTGGATACATTATGCTGGATTTTGGGGACTGCATCGCATAACCAGACCAGTAGTTCCTTTTTCCGGACAGCAGAAGTGGGAATGAGCTGAGTAGCAATCCATTGGACTAATCATATGTAAGCTAATAAGTGCCTTACCATCGTACCAGTAAACTTTTTTAAGGCATAAGCTCGATCCTTACGATATGATATAGCACTGCCATCGAGATGATTTCAATCTCGAGATCCAAGAGGAGTCCTTAACAAACTAAGCTTCCACCTTGACCGAGAGCGCCGATGCTCACGAATACTCCTCTTCGACGTACTGATGTAATGGTCTCAACAAGGTTGCTTCATCAGTCTGCTTCTTTTTCAGGAGATCCTTTCCCATTGTGCTAAGCTAAGTTTTTGCTGAACGTGTAATGGGTCTATGAATATAAGGCGTCGTCTTTTTTTAGGAGGCCCGAGAAAAACTTCTGCATTGGCTTTTCTTGCTCCCGTCCACATCTTCGGAGGATGGAATTTAATGAAAGGAAGGGCTATGGACGGAGCATATGCAACCTAATCCATGGATAGATCTTCCCCGCCTACGCGGGCACCATTTGCTTAATGGCTAAGGACTGGCAGCAACCTCTTCCCTCGGGTCGCCGTCACGTCACTTGACAATGACAGAAGAGAAGCATTGGATTGGGACATGTCCTCCTCCTCCAGTTACTTGGCACCCTCCATCTCCAACCCAGTCCTCTGGGTGGGTCGACCAGTTGCATGGTCCCCCTCCATCCACAAAGTCACTCATGGAGACGTAAAGATCCTAGTTTTTCTAGTCCTTGACCGCGGGAAAGAGAGCGACCGACGTCGGTGCGTGTCGAGTCTGCGTGTCTTGCGCGTTCTTGCCTGGAGTTTCTCCTCCTCTGCATGTGACCCCACTTTGCTTCACGACCCAATCCGCGACCTTTTCCAACTCATGTTTTTGTCTATTTAAGGCCTCTCAATCTAATGTCAAAGGGGCAAACTCTGCATCCCCAACATCCTGAGGGAACCCGAGGCTCCCTAGATTTCTTGATCGAACGCTCTTCGTCGGAGAAGAAGCGAAGGTACGCAAGGAAACGGACTTTCTGATTCTTTGTTGCTGTCATTGTCTGTTAGATTCTCGGTTTCTTGGTTTTTGCATTAGATCTGGTCCTTGATTCGTTATCGTGGGTATGCGTTTGATGATTTCGGAACCGAGACAGAACAGAGACCTTCGCTGATTCTTTGTTTTACTGTGGCCAGCCGTTGTGCCGACTTTGAACTTTGATTTACGAGCTTAAATGATGTCAGTCTTTGCCTCAACCAAAGTTACGTTTTTGTTGGTTTAGCGTTGTGCTGGTGTTGGGTGGTTTGAGTTGGCTGGGAATTGCTGAGGTTGGGATAATCCAGTGCAAGGTATCGCCTTCCAAGCTGGTCTTCCCTTCTGGTCTCAGCCAGCAATTGTTCCTTTCGTTCTATGTTGTCTGGACAAGTTTCTCCTGTCTTCCCATTTAACGTTGTTTTGCTTGATTGGCTACGTAGTTTGTCATGATCTTGCCCTCTAAATCATAGTGATTCATTAATTCTATGAGATACACACCCTGACTTATAATTGGAGGGTTCATTATAGTGTTCAATCTCTGGATTGATCATGCTACTTAGAATAGGCCAGGTAAATCCACATTAGAAGACAATCAATGGCGTACAAACTTGAAACCACAGTTCTGATCCTTACATTTTCAATGCATTTCGTTCCTTTCTTTTCTTACCTATTGACTTTCCTCTCAGTGTTATCTCTTCGTTTGCTAACTGATTGTTCTTCAATTCATCAGTATCTTAATAGCGTGTGAGGATGCCGAACTTCTTTTGTCTGATAATGTTCTATCAGTGTCACTTGTGAAATGTTGCACAATCGCCCGCATTAGATTATGTCCTGGATTCTCATTGGCTGAACTGTGCCTTTGCCTTCGTGAAATTCAGGGACAGAAGCTCTTTTCTCGAACTTCAGCGAGGAAATTAACATGGCAGAGAAATACGAATCCACCAGAAAAGAAGAAGTACCAGTAGAAAATGAAGAGCTCAACGCCAAAACAGAATCCAAGGATGTGCTGATTAGTGACTTCAAGGAAGAGAAGATTGAGGAGGTTGAATCATGTTGCCAGTTCATTGAGAGATCCAATCCACCACAACAGAAGGAAGGCATGGCAGAGGAACAAAAAGCTGAGGGAGGGGAGGAATTAGACTATGCTGAGAAGGAGACGAGGGATGAAGACAAGGAGGGCATAACAAAAGATGTGGAGAAGGTATTGAACGAGGAGAAGAAGGAATGTCGTGACGAGACAGGCGACAAACTTGAGGAGCATGAAGGGACTGGGAAAGAAGAGAAAAGCAAGGAAATAGTAGACAAAAAAGAGAAGGGAAAGGAAGAGAAAAAGAAAAAGGAGGAGAAAGAGGAGAAGAAGAAGAAGAAGAAACCCGAAGCTGAAGGGGAAGAAGAAGAGGAGAAGAAGGACAAGAAAGAGGAGAAGAAGAAACCTGAAGCTGAAGGGGAAGAAGAAGAGGAGAAGAAGGACAAGAAAGAGAAGAAGAAGAAGGAGGACAAGAAGTGCTCTGAATCTGGTGAGGGAACAGAAACTGAAGATAAGGCAAAGGAAGAGAAGAAGAAGAAGAAGAAGAAAAAGATAAAAAGAACAAAGAGAAGAAGCACATGGACAAAACAGATGAGGAAGGAGGAGGTGGTGATGATTCCAAGGAGGATGAGGAGAAGACAGAAGGATGCCCTAATGTCGTGTCGAGGGAAGTCACCATAGAAGAGGATCTCGGCAAGTCAGAGGGAGAAGCAGAGAAGAAGAAACATAAGGAAGGAAAGGAAAAGAAGGGGAAAGATAAGAAGGATAAGTGCGAAAAGAAGAAAGAATGTGGGAAGGACGAGGACGAGGACATCGGTAACTTGAAGCATAAGCTCGAGAAGATCAATGGCAAAATCGAAGCTCTGCTGGAGAAGAAAGCATATATTGCTGGGAAGATAAAGGACGCCGAGGCTAGGAATGGCGAGGCTCCTGAGAAGCCTGCCGCCCCTAAAGAAGTTGCTGCAGCTGATGCAGCTTAGCCCGCGTCCTGATAAACATTTCCTGCTTAGTTTATGTCAACACCGTTCGGTCGCGGCCTCATAGTGCAGGTGCTGCTTATGCATAAACCACCCGGTTGGAGTCGTTGATGTTTCTTTCTCTTTGATGCCAGCCATTTTGTCCCTATCAATCTTGTGAATGCGTGATGTACTACTACTTTCGCTGTACATTTTATGTGAAGTGGAGGTCACTTCTGCATACTCTGCTCTCTTCTTCTGTTGAGCTGGCTGTAATCTCAGATCGTGGGAAGGACTTGTTCTTTCACTTCATATTCCCCTAATAAAATTATAGTCTTCTTGTGATTTCTTACTAAATAGCATGGATTAGCTACGAAACTAAGTTATCAGATACGATATTTTTGTAAAATGTTGTAATTTTAGTAGTTCTTTTATAAAATGTGGGATTTTTTGGCTTATAATACTATTGACACAAAGCCATAACATCATTTGACGATTTTATTATATTTATGCCAAATTGTTTTAATGTATTTTTAAAGAAAAATGATGATATATACTTGCCTATATCCCGAATTGTATAATGTTCTGCCATCTACCGTCAAATGTGGATACAGGGTATATTTAGTAAAGCATTCTCGAAGGATTTTTGGCCTCTGCGAAAGCTTTTGTGTCAAGATTGAGATGTTTGGTTCAACATTCCTAAATGCCTTAAGCCAAATTGGCATTTGCAAAGTCCCTTAACCAATGCAACTTCAACCCAACATTTGCCGTTCAACATTTTCAGAATGCTACTTAGGGATCGGTGAGTTTTTTTTCCTCCCAACTTTTCCCTTGCTAGTTATTTCGTAATCTTGTTTTGCCCTCAAATCCTATTGTACATCGTCTCTCCCGACCGCCACTCTCACCTATCACTTCAGATTCTTGTTAAGGTAACATGGCACTCAACCTCTCCTCACCCAGAACACCCAAGGTCGTGTGAGGTTAGGGCTTGCTCAACCTCGCCTCACCTAAGGCCCTAACCTCAAGCAAGGGCCATTGAGGTCATGCGACCCTCGGTGTCACCTTGCTTGGGCCACTCGAGGTCACATGAGATCTATTGACTTCTGACAAGGGTCATCAAGTTGGCACGACCCTTTGCCTTGCCTCATCTAGGCCATCAGAGGTCGCACTAGATCTAAATTTGCGTGACCACGGCCACGACTGCCAAGGACGCACAACCTCGCCGGCTCCAATTGCTTCCAGGTTTGCTTCCTTCGTCCCGTTTGTCCTCTCCCCATCAATCCTTTTCTTTTTCAGTTTTATCTTGAAAATTCTTTGCAGAAAACACAATTTGTATCGTATAAAATTATACAACTCAAAGCACTTCTCATTCAGGGACGTTGGGCAAAAGCTCTCCGAAACGCACCGACATTCACTTACCGCTGTTGATTCGTCGAATATGGTTTGCGCCGGAAAAGTCAACTGGCTTGCGTGTGTCCAGTCCAGGCACTTGCTCTTCATGGGTTGGCATCGTTACTGTGGCCCCTTCCGATTTTTCAATTGATTGACCATTTTTTCATCTTTAATATATCGAATTTCCGGGAAACGTCGTTCATTATTAAAGTAAATTCCCCAACAGGCCCGATCGAAAATTGACTTGCTATAGATTAATGCTTTGTGCTTTAGATGCTGGAACTTGGAAGTCAACGAACAACCAGCAAGACTTTGTCTCTTCCGCAAGCAAACCCAGTAGCAACAATTCCCTTTCCTGGACAGCCTGAGGGAGAATGAACTTGCTAACCGGGGTAACAACTGGCGGGCAATCTACCGGACTAAGCGTACCTGTTCCGCACAGCAGAAGTGAGGATGTGCCGTCTGGACAGCAATCTCCTGGGTTCAACATATCTGCTGTCTGCTGCAGAATGTTCGGTTCGAGCAAAGCTAATTAGCGTAACAGCGTCGGAGTCATGGCTTGTCAACGTGGTAAGCCACGCATCCTTACGATACGATGTCTAGCTAACGCAATACCATCATGTACGATTTCACGCTCGGGATAGAAAATGGAGTCCTTAACGAAGTGAGCTTCCACCTCCATCGAGCATCTATAGTTATGGATACTCGTTTTACTATACTAATGTAATGGTTTTTTTCTTTTCAAACAGAGTTGCTCCATCAATCATTATCCTTGATGTAGATTCTTCGTCGTTGTGCTAAATTAGGTTTTGCCTAGGCGAGCGGGTTGCAGCGCTGGGACATTGGCGATTGACGTGAGTAAAATCATGCCAAAATAAACGGTGTTTACCAAAAAGGGGGAAAAAAAAAACTACGGCGTGTCTTTTGCAAGGCTCAATAAAAACTATTAAATGATAACTAATGCAAAAATCTTATTTTTATAGATGGAGAGACTTTATGCACACAAGGAAATTTGATTTATAGATGGACAAACTTGTGAAATGGACAAAATTTAACTAAGATATGATATTCAAAAGTCCAATATAAAGATCATAAGTAGATAAATAGCACATAAACTTAATGTTGAGCAACGAGTGATAATTTTTAAAAAAATTCAATGAATTGAAGGCTATGGAAGTGTTGGTTTAACGTCATCTTCAGAAAGATCTTCCTCGCCTACACGTTCACCATTTGCTTAGCGGTTAAGGACCAGCAAGAACCTCATCCTTTGAGTAGCTGTCACAAGACATTATTTGACAATGATGAAAGGAAAACATTAAATTGGGACACGTACTTATCTTCCCTCTCCGATTACTTAGCGTTAAAAGTGTGTCAGTCCCTATCTAAATTGGAAATTAAATCGAATCAGATCGAATTAGTCAATTTGGGATGGTTCTCAAGAGGATTGATCTGATTCCATAGAAGGAACTGGATCGATCAGACTACACTATATCAGCAAAAAAATCCTCAATTTCTTTTTATTTTATTTTGAAGCAAAACCCAAATTAATAAATTATTTTTTCTTGTCTATCAAAAGAATTATTGTTTTTCTTTTTAGTGTTAGGAAATTCCCACTTACGGACAATTGCAAAAAAGAGGAAGAAATCATCGGTTCCAGGACCGACTTTGAAATCGGGTCGGATGAATAGAAAATCAACCCCGTCCGGCCCGATTACAAAAGTCCGGGGCGGCAACCGACCTCACCCTCCAACCGGTCATCCGGGTAGGTCGACCGGCGTCTTTATTCCTAGTTTTCTTTATCCTTAACAGTCGGACAAAAAGAGCAACCGACGTCGGTCCGTGTCGGGGGCTGCGTGCCTCCCGCGTTGCTTGCGCTGGAGTTTCCTCCGCCTCTCTGCATGCGACCCCACTTTGCATCGCGACCCAATCCGCCGACTTTTCCGATTCGTGTTTTCTTTGTCTATTTAAGGCTTCGATCTGAATGTCAAAGGAGCGAACTTTGCATCCCCGACATCCTGAGCAAACCCGAGCGGCTCTCTAGATTTTCTTGATCGACCCCTCTTCATCGGAGAAGACGCGAAGAAGGTACGCAAGAACATACGGAATTCCTGATTCTCTGTCCCCGGCTGTGTCGGTTCGATGCTCCGGTTTCTTGGTTTTTGCATTAGAGTTTAGTCCCTGATTCTTGTGTTTGATGATTTCGGGACTATGGTGGGACAGAGATCTTCGCCGATTTATTCGTGAACTTGGGCCGGTCGTCGTTCGGACTTTGGTTTACGAGTTTAGTTGATGTTGACCTTTGCTTCAATCAAAGTTTCCTTCCTCTTTTTTTAACTCTCCTGTTAGATGTGTGCTGATCGTTTTGTTGGGTGGTTCGAGTTTGTTGGGAATTTCTGGGGGTGGGAGGATTCTGCGCAAGGCTGTAGCTTTGCAAGCTGGTCTTCCCTTCTAGAATTCGCCGGCAATCGTTGCTTTCTGCTTATCTGCTTATGTTGTCGAATATATTTTGCCTGATTGGCTACTTAGTTTGTCATGATCTTACCCTGCAAATTCCAATGACTCGTTTGTTCTGTGAGATACACTCACTGACTTTCGGATTATAGTCACAGGATTCATTATCATGTTCAGTCTCTGGACTGGAGAAGTTTTCACTTGGGCTTATGCTAGTTAGAATAGGCCAGGCGAATCAACATTCGAGGACAATTACCGTTGTGCAAACTTGAAACTGCAGTCCTGATCCCCACATGTGCTTTGCATTCCGATTGCTTTTCTTACCAATTTGACTTCCTTCTCCTTCGAATCTCTGCATTTGCTAATGGATTGTTCTTCATTAGCGTCAGTTTCTTGACTGTGAATGAGGATGCTGAACTCGTTTGTCTATTGATGCTTTATCAGTGTTGCCTGTGACATGTTGCGTAATCACCCGTATTAGATTACTTCCTGGATCTCAGTGGTTGGACCATGCCTTTTGCCTTTGTGAAATTCAGGGACAGGAGGTCAAATCTCGAACTTCGGCAAGGGAATCACCATGGAAGAGAAATGCCAATCCACCATCAAAGCAGAAGTACCAGTGAAAAACGAAGAGCTCAATGCCAAAACAGAAACCAAGGATGTGTTGATCGGTGACTCCAAGGAAGAGAAGATTGACGAGATTGAATCATCTTACGAGTTCGTTGAGAGATCCAATCCACCAAACCAGAAGGAAGACATGGCAAAGGAACAAAAAGCTGAGGTAGGGGAGGAATTACACTATGCAGAGAAGGAGACAAGGAATGAAGACAAAGTGGAGATAACAACAGATGGAAAGAAGGCTGCGAACGAGGAGAAGAAAGAATGTCATGGTGAATCAAGCCACAAACTTGAGGAGCATGAAGAGACCAAGAAAGGAGAGAAAAGCGAGGAAATAGTAGATGGAAAGGAGAAGGGAAAGGAAGAGGAAAAGAAGAAGGATAAGAAAGAGGAAAAGAAGAAGGATAAGAAACCCGAAGCTGATGAGGAAGAAGATGACGAAAAGAAGGACAAGAAAGAGAAGAAGAAGAAGAAGAAGAAGAAGGACAAGAAGTGCTCTGGCTCTGGTGAGGGAACAGAAGCTGAAGATACCGAAAATGAAGAGAAAAAGAAGAAAAAAGATAAAAAGAAGAAGGAGAAGAAGCACGCACACAAAACTGATGAGGAAAAAGGAGGTGGTGATGATTTGAAGGAGGATGAGGAGAAGACAGAAGTATGCCCCAATGTTGTGTCGAGGGAAGTCACCGTGGAAGAGGATCTCAGCAAGTTGGAGGGAGAAGCAGAGAAGAAGAAACATAAGGAAGGGAAGGAGAAGGGTAAAGACAAGAAGGATAAGTGCGAAAAGACAAAAGAATGTGGAAAGGACAAGTACAAGGACATTAGTAAGTTGAAGTATAAGCTTGAGAAGATCAACGGCAAAATCGAAGCTCTTCTGGAGAAGAAAGCATATATCTTGGGGAAAATAAAGGAGGCCGAGGCTAAGAATGACGAGACTTCTGAGAAGCTTGCCCCTAAAGAAGTCGCTGCAGCTGATGAAGCATAATGTGTCCTGATAAATGTTTCGCACTTAGCTGGTCGTGGACTCATAGTGCAGTGTGTTTATGCATAAACCACCCAGTTGGGGTTACTGATGTTTCTTCTCTTTAATGCCAGCCATTTTGCCTTATTAAATCTTGTGAATAACTTCAGGACAAGAGCTGATGCATAATGTACTTACTTTGTTATGCATATTATGTGTAGTTCAATTTTGTAGAAGATTTTTACTCTCTTCTTCTGTCAAGCTTTAACCTCAGAGCGTGGGAAGGACCTTGTTCTTTCACAATTTAGCAGTAACCATAGCTATATAGATGGGTAGGAGGCACAGGTTCAGCAACTTTGATGGTCTAATGTACTGATACTGAATGAGAAAACGTAGGAAGTAATTCGGGGAACAATGGTCTGCCTATTGAAAACTTGCTTCGAGGACATCAAGTGAGTATTTAGCCTGTGTAGGAGTGAATCTCGCTGATGGGCTTGACCAAAAAAGGGACTGAACTGAAAGACCTAAATCTGAACTTCTCATCTGGATTTTTAACTGCACTTCTGCAGAAGTGGACTTCCATCGAGTCCCTGAAAACGTCAGAAGAAAGCTTGATGGCAAGTCACCCACCCTGACCTTGAGCAAGTCAGACCTTCTCATCGGGCCAAGCCGGCGTAAACACACGTGCTATTCTTTCTCGCACAATCTCGTCTATTCGACAGAGTGCTTAGGAAATCTGTCATGAGGTTGTGTTCCAGCGCACAGTTCACGTACGTGCGTGTGCAACGCCGATGTTCGTTTGGCATGACTTGATTCGGATGCATTCCTACAGTACTGCCAAGCCGCTAGAGTGCAAATTGCTGAAGCAAATGCCTAAAATCAAGTCAGTTTGTGGATGGGAAGATGCTACACACCAGTACAGAATCTCCATATTCTCTGTAAAATTAGAAATTCAAATATCATCTGCTCATCATGCCTGAAAGACAGGGCCACATATTCATCTCAAGTGGTGGACAAGGGAAGATGTCCAGAATTCAAAAGATTACAATAGCTACCGGCAAAGGCAAGAGGGAGGGGGAGAGAGAGAGAGCTAAAGAAGAAGATGACACAGAACTAACGTGATGTGCTCTGCAATAGCAGGAACGAAAATAAAAGCCTCACCGAGCCTGTGCTCGCTTTCAAAGTGTTCTCACATCATTCGGTCGGACAGCGAAGGCAACCTCCGGAAGAAGTTCAAAGCCGGTGCCGGCATCCGGTCTCGGAATATCGGGTGCCGGAAATAATAGAACCCCGACGCCATTGCCACCATCTTCGTTGGCACCGAGTACAGTATCACCGCCACCACGAAGCACAGCATGATGAAGATCCCAGTGGCCCTCGGGTCGCGCCACGTCACTAGCGCCTGCACCCTCTCCCCCTGCGTGGCGAGGTCCCCAAGCATCGTCTGCACACGCGCCCCAATCCCGCGCAGCTTGTCATACCTCACCCGCACGACGACCGGCGGACTCTTGCTCGGCATCTGGTCGAACTCCTCGTCGAGCTCCTCGCGGTCCACGGCGTCGGCCAGAGACATCCTCGGGTCGAAGTGCGGGAGCGGGTCCCGGGCCCGGAACCGGTAGTTCCATGCCCCGATCACAAACACGTAAAACGCAATCGTGGGGACGATCAGGTCCGGGAACCAGACCAGCATGATCAGAAGCGCGTGCACGAGCGGCGTGGCCGTCGGGTTCTTCCACCCGCGCGTGTCCTCGATCCACCGGACCACGTCGATCAGCCCGGCGAGCACGTTGATGATCCTCAACCAGTTGGCGCGCACCTTGCGCATGCTGAACGCGTGCGTGTCGGCGTCGAGCATGTACAGCACCACAGCGCGCTTGAGCGGCGGTTCGGATCGAGACAGATGCGCCGCCATGATCTTCACCGCCGCGCTCCTCAGCAGCTCCTGCTGGACGACTCCCAGGGGCTTGACGTGATGCATCAACGGCAGCAGAGGCTGCGAGTACACATGCAGGACGTCGAGCGTCGGCGCCGTCCGCGCGAACCTTATGGCGATCTCCACTTCCCCCATCTTCTTCAGGCCGGCGTTCAACAGCACGAGAAGCGGATACGAATTGTGGTACACTCTGTTAGCCTGGAGAGTAGATATACGTATGCGTACTTTGCCGATACGACAGTCGGGCGGCGGGGCTTCTTGAGGATCGTCCGGCGGTGGCTCGGACGCTCCCCTGCTGTCGAAGACTCCGATCGTCAGGACCGTGCACGGGTCGTAGACCCTCCACGTGTACTGCTCGTTCCACTTGGGATCCAGCGTGTCGCAGACGGTCCGTGTGCGGACCCACTTGGGGCCGTACTTCGCCACGCAGTACGCGTCCGTGGATCCCTTGCCGTTCGCGGTCTTCATGGGCAGCAAGTGCCTGCACCCGATGATCCCGAGCTCTACCGTTCCGACCGGCGGCTTCCAGAGCTGCCTCGCCGTGGGCCGGTAGTCGCTGCAGAGGTGCGCCGCCTCGTCCATCACGTGATATCCCCCGTCGAAGCACAGCCTCAGGTGGACCCTGCCCTTGAACATCTTCGTCTCGACGTCCCCGAAGGTGAGCCACTGCGACGGCACCTGTCGGTCGTCCACGCGCCGCTCGATGGCCATGAGAGGGACGGCCGCCGTGCCGACCTCGACTGGCCCCATGGGTAGCCGGTTCTCTATGGTGAAGACCAGGTGGTCGCTGAAAGGCTCGGCCCCCACGAACAGCAAGTCCTCGTTCCACGACGGGCAGCCGTGGCGGGCGACGGAGACCTTCGTCTTCTGCATTTGGAATCCGAGCTGCGCTTTGATCTGAAACGAGGCCTCCCCCAACGCCATCCCCGGGTTCGACGGCAAGACGCCCTGAGCCTCGATCACAGTGGCTCGCAAGTACCAGAGCTTCGGCGACTGGTACACCTTGGCGCGCGCGTTCACGTCGCCGGCCGCGTCGGTCTTCCATGCGTCGGGGAAGGACTCGTCGGCTTGGGTGCCAATCCACGTGGCGAGCATCAGGTCAGCATGGTTGGCCCCGCCGCCTTCCAGCCGGTACCACTGCGGGGCCAGCGGGCTGTCCGGCGGATCCCGCAGGGGGATCTCCGAGGCGTCGAAGCAGATGCCGCCGAAGAACTTGTGGCCCGCCACGTCGGACGGCGAGCGGCGGTCCACGTGGGCCGACGGCGGGTCCCATACGGAGACTTCCAAGATGGAGGAGGACTCGGCGGCGCCACGGCCGAAAGCGAAGGTCTCGTCCCACTCGAAGAAAGCGGCGGGCGCGCTCTTGCGTGCGGGCCTGGACTGGACGTGAGTGCCGGAGACGACGATCTTCACGACGGGGCTGCCGTTGGTGGGCAAGTGCCGGGCTTTGACCAACCTGACGAAGAGGTAGTGCATCTTCTCAACCAGATCGAACGACGAACGTTCGCGTTCGGTGACGATGCTGTCCAGCGAGTCCATTGTGTAGGTCCTGGTCATCGCCTGCCTCGGCGGCAGAGGATGACAATTGTTGATCCCCGAGTATTTTACTTGGGGGGCTGACGCCGAGACGGAAGCAGCCGCCAGCGGCGGTGGAGGCACCCACTGAGAGGCTGCATCCATTTCGGTCTCCACCGAAGCTCGTGAGGGTGCCGGCGACGGTGGCGGCACTTGCGAGTCCTCTGGATTTACCTCTGCTGTTTCCGGCGGTTCGGCTTCTACAGTAGTTTCGACGTCTGGAGGAGCATTTTCAGGGGACGGTGACGGTGGCGCCGGCGCCGGCGGCACCACATCTTCCTTCGGTGCCTCTTCATCGGGCTTTGCGCCCTCAGCAGGTGGGGTGGCTTCAGATGCGGAACCGGCGGCTGCCGCCCCATCCGGCGGAGGCGGCGACTGCTCGGCAGGCTCGGGCGGCTTGGATGCAACCTCCTGCGGCGGCGGAGGCGGCGGCGGTGGCGGCGGCGGCGGCGGCGGTGGGAGCTCGACCGTGTAATAGATCTTGAGACCGAGGTCACCCTGGACCCAGCTGAACCAGCCCTTGCCACGGAGAGGGTAATAGATGAGGGCCTCCTCGCCCTTCCAGACGAACTGGGAGGAGCTGAGGCGGACGCGGCCGAGGAAGTTGTTGCGGGTGGTGGGGCCGTGGGCCTTGTCGTGGAGGACCTCGATCTCGAGCGCGTTGCCGAAGACGTCGGCGGACTTGATGGCGAACTCGAGGACCTCTTTCCACTCGGGGTGGAGGTCCTTGACGGCGGTGCGGGTGCGCTTGCGCTGCCCGTGGAAGTTGGCGACCACGTAAGGGCTGGACGCGCCCTGGCCGTCCTTCGGGGAGAGGTTGACGGCCCCCACCACCTCCACGACCAGCTTCTGGACGGAGGCCATAGAAGTCGGGGTGCTGACGATGTTCCGATGTACGAGAAACGCGCGTTAACTGATCCCAAGTTGCAGGCGACGATGTTGCATCTCTCTGTGTCTGTCTGTCTGTCTCTCTCTCTCTCTCTCTCTTGTGGGGGAGATGAAGGTTCTAGTGAGAGAGAGTGGAGGTGAAGGTGGGTCTATAATTCCTAACTTGAAGTGGAAGCAGCAGCAGCAGCTTTATAGTATGGCTTTTGCTTGAGCTGAGCTGAGTTGAGGCTTTTTGTTTGGGGGGTGCTTTGCTTGTGTGAAGATGGTACTTTTTGCTTCTTTATGAAGCTGAAGATTCTTGCTTGGTTCTTGACCATTGCCTTCTCTTGCCCAAGCCTTGCTTTCTTCTTTCTGGCCACCCGCCCATTTGACAGGATGGTAAGAAAGAGAGAGAGAGAGAGAGTAGACATTTTTCAAAGCAATTTTTGATGAGTGGAGTGCAGTTGGGGAGGCGGGGGTGGTTTCTTGCTTTTTCGAAAGGTGGGATGGGAGGGAGTTGCGGACAGAGCCTTTTTTGAATCGTCGCCGACCGAGATCTTGTCGCTCCTTATTATCTCATGCGACGATGGATCTCGCGTTGCAGCCTGTCCAATCCGACGGCTTACATTTCATTTTGTTGGAGGTATTAGATTCGCTGATTAAGTTTTCTATACGTATGTACATCTGCTAAGCTTATAGGGGAAGAAAGAAGATTCACGGAGCTCGTTCTAAAATTGGATTAGCAATGAATGCTGGCAAGTGAAATGCCCGTGGAGCACAAGGATACCGGCTCCAACAAAGCCGACCACCAGCTGGGACGGCAGCCACCTCGACGTGGCATTTGCCTAGTGTCCATTGATTTATTTATTTTTTCCATTTATACCTTTTGTTGTTAATCATAATTATAATACATCACTGTTAGCAAATGGGACTTCTCTAGGTTGATTTGATGTTCAAATGAAAACGAGTCCATACTTGTTTGAGAGTCGCGATTCTCTCTCTCTCTCAAAACAAGTCTTTTGGGCCCGAGTTGGTTTATATCGACGTCGTATTCTTTCTTTTTTTAGCCATCATTTTCAACTCATCCCGATGAATCCAAAACTCATCGTTCCTATACAATTCCAAACACTCACATTCGTTTTATCTAAACAGCGGTCATCATACCTAAGCAACTTCACGAATGCAAAGCAGAGCTTTCTCTCTTTCGGAGAAGCGATTCGCCCGTGAACTTCTGCCGGGCTCGAGCAGCGTAGGAATTAATCCCGTATTCTAATCGAAGAAGTCGCGGGAAAACGCTCCACTTACCGTCGCCGATCTAGAGAGAAGAAACGAGTCAAAGACAATGATTACGGAAGCAGAAACGAGCGCCCCAACACCGACTGCCCAAGTCAATGAATCACCTCATCTCATTCCGTCCCCCAAGAAATCAGCAATGGTGTCGCCCTCTTGGATTTCTTATTTCGAAAGTAAAATTTCCAGCTTTTGCCTTCCTTGCAACCATCTAAAATCCTACGCACGGCCCACGCATCCATCGTCAACCAGTCGCTTTGTCGACCTTTTGATCCCGCAACTTTACTCGTCTCGCACACGTAATCGACCGTCCTTTTATCGCGCGAGACGGACGAGATGATAAGCCGAGGATCGTTGTTCACACACCTTTTGACGAAATTCACGTTCTGCTTTTCGTTGGAATCGAGGTCCCTTTGCCCCATAATTTCCGATAATGTAATGGTGCTTTTACACCAGCCCTTTTTGCTCTCTGAGACGAGCTTTGCTTTTAGTGGGGATCCACTCGTTCTTGAATTTTCTGCGCCGTGCAACCCAAAGGTCTGATCTTTTTACCGGAAGTAATGACCTGGAAACGAGTCACGAATAATGACAGATGCCAAAGAGCTAACGGATGACGAGGCTATCTATCTTGATCTACCCTCGCAGATCGCTAAAGCTTCATTTCATTTGGTCGGGATATCCGCCCAAAAGGGATCGGATTGCATTTGAAAGACGCATGTTCCAACTAATTCGAACTGACAGCCTATCCCGTCGCTAATCCTAGGAAGAATAAACACCCTGCATTCCGAGACATTCTGGAGGCGACCAGAATATAGTTCACATGTGGTACATTTATGTACAACGGTAACTAGCTTCTGGATCCCTAACAGAGTAAAATAAGCTTCCAAGCTCGTTTCCACAAGGGCAATGACCCTACTTTTCCTAGACAAAGTCATCTTCAATGGCCGCGCTAAGATCAAGCAAAACCAAGTGAAATGCTACATCTTACTTTCTTAGTCGGTTGGCTCTCCTCATTACTGCCGACTGCCTCCTCTTCTTTATCTTGTTCCAGCACTTTTTCATCTTCATCTCCGTTGCCTAAGACTAATCCATCCTTCTTGTGCTCCTGTCCCCCTTCTGCCAATGCAGAAACAGGATGTTAACCCTATAAATCAAGCTAGACAGGAGAATTTAACAGACAATTGCACGAGGGAAACATAATCTAATTTTCAAAAACAAAGGCTGGCACAAGGATGAGCTGGTTCATCAAAAAGAATTTCAAGTCATCCACCGTAATGATCATATCGACTAAAGCCACTAGCATTGATGAGGGCACTACACATCTGGAGTTCACCTCAGCATTAAGGTCACTCACAATACAAAGGCTCAAGGTGCCATGGATAATCATGTGAAAGCAATAAAGATCCCGCAAACGAGGTGCTAAAGGCATTAGGCCAGCCTCTTGCTTCCGAAGATTCTTTTACTGTGACTAGCTGCTCATATAACAAGATGAGACAATGACACAATCCAAGTGATGCATGGTTAATGAGAAAAATCACCATCAAAAACACCTCAACTGCCAAAACCAGGTACTTGAAAGCATCCACAAGAAAAGTCATAGAATTTTCCGTAGTTTGCATGCATGGTATCAAAGAAATTTACCATTGATACCCGGGCCCCATGATTTAAAAGAAATTTGCATCACCCAGAGACATTTTTAAAATGAGGAAAGGCTGTAAGAAGAAAAAGGAGTCATCACAGGATCACAAAAGGAGAAGATTTTTCTAACCCAGGAGAGAAGATGGTTGTGATGTTCAACCATCCACTCAAATACATCATTCTTTACTGAAACCCAAAAAGAATGCTAACTGAATAGAGAAAATTAGATTTAATACATGGAAACAAAAGTTTGGAATTCTGTAATGAAATTAAGAGTGACCCAACAGTTATGGCTTTTATAGTATTTCAAAGTATCCTGTACTCTTTGTACCTGCATCATGAATAACATCAAGCAGTCCTGTTATTGAAAAGAGCCTTCAAGAGCTTCGAGCACAAAAGCAACCTCCAAAGGAGAACTTAATCTATGCATACAAAACCATCTACTTTAGAGAAAACTTCCACTTTCACACAAAATATCACCTTTTCCATCCATGTATACATACAAGGTGATGAAAAGTAGATCTTTAAAAGAATATGCAGATAATTATGAGCCTTGAACAACCATGACCTGTAAGATATTTCTTTAAGTTCAGGTTGCGTGGCCCCTATAACTTGGATCTGCACTTACAGCAACCCAGTTTTCATCACTCCAGACTATTCTCTGCCCATGAAATGTCATGTTTGGTGTGTAAGGATACACCCTAACCACTTTGTCTGATACACCATTTGATTCAGCTGGCGGCTGCACAGTGTCAATACCCACATCGGCAGAATAGGGGACGGAACAGGATGAGGATGAAGCATCTTCAAACGAAGAGGAAACAGCATTTGACATGTTTGGTATGAATGGATCAGTGGATCCCCTTTTGAATATATCTAACCCACTAGATTGACCTGGGAGATTGTGGTTGCTAGCTTCAACAATCTCTGTAATCCAATTTAGATCAGAATTCTCGTGAGATAATGACTTCATCTAATACCCAAGGAGACATAACATGAACTTATGCTAGTACCTAGCATTGGCATTGACAATACTAAGCTACATCCCCCACACATCAAAGCAACTAGCTTCTAGAAAACCTAATCATCTTGATTGCCTTAATCGTCTCTCTAGTTTATTAAGAAAATACATGACTACACATCAATATAATTCACTTTAGAAGGTTGAGGTCTGCATATCACAGATACTCAGGCTGAGTCCAGACACTCGTTGGTAGCATCAACTCTACTTTTGCCAAATCAAATATTCTCCAACTTATAATGAGTCTACTTTGATGATTATGAGCCATTGTCACCTTCAACGTTTGAGGTTGAGAGTCACAATATGCATGCAAATAATATCTTTCACACATTTCCACTTTCAGCACCATAAGATCTTTATCTCCGTGAACATTTGAAACAGCGTTCAATCAAGTCACATGTAAATTTAAAGTTAACAATAGAAACTTTATCAATTTTCTAGGTAAATATTACTATTGCCAATTGTCTTTTTCCTACGCTTTGTCAAACCTCAACAATTCAACATTGAGACAGAATATCCATGTTTATGGACCTTCAGAATCTTCCAACTTAAATTGCAAGAGCATAATCTTCCATTTCCTTTCACGTTTCACAGACAGCAATAGAAACAAGGAGTTATGAACAAACACAAGGAGTTCAGAATGCCAGCAAAAAACTCAGGAGACAGTCTAGAATTTTTTCTCTAAGACTAGCTTTATAAAGATCCAGAAATAAAATGACTGAAAGAAAAGGCAATAGTTAGCCTACTAATTTGCTATGTAGTTATGCCAAAATTATCTTATTTTACCACACTATCCAGGCCCATGTTTATGCTGTTCAAGAGCAATGAAGAGCTACAAGCATGCAGATTTGATAATGTCAATCAAAATAACTGTAAAAGAGGAGACAATAACAATAAAACACTAAGAAAATTACCTCTATTATCAATCTGTTTTCCATCAGAGCCGCTATGATTTGAGATCACGTTAGGAGTAGGTATAGTTGTGACCTTCTGCTGGTACCTAGTACTGTCATCTGCCGGCGAGCGACATGATGACAAAACTGCCTTTTCCCTTTGAAGCACAGAGGATTGGGAAGTAGAGCTTACACTTATTTTCCCTGAACAAATCAATAGCAAAGTAGTAATTTTAATAATATATTCGTAAACACTCAAAGTGAAAAGGAAAATATAATTTATTTGAATGTGAATATAAATGTCCCCAAACATTAAATTTGATTGTACAAGTATAATTCGGTTCAAGTAACAAATTCTACTTAATCGAAAGGATCTGGAATTTCACACCACTACTTCTTTTAAACATCTTAGAAAATTCCCATAGGTTGAGGACCTTTTCCACAAAAATTAGAAAATAGCGTAGTTCAAAGGAACTCATTAGCTAAAGACTCAGGTAAAAAGGATTTGGTCTTGCACACATCCTACTGATCTATGAGATGAACTACAGAGTCAAGAATCAAAGCAACCTTTAGCTTACAGAAAAACCTGGTATTGCAGCATTATCCGTACATAGAAAATGTTTTACTACAATTGGTCAATTGTTTAATCTAGATTAACTCAACATCATTTGCCAATTGCCATGGTTTGATGTCATCTTTCCATTATCCCCAATCTTTCCCTAACATAACATAAACACTAAATTGACTCGTACTTGGAAAGTCCTAAAAGAAAACATAAAGGTGGATCTAGCTTATACCTTGTAGCACACACGGCCTCAAAGCAGCCTCTACAGTCAGCCACAACTTGAACGTCAGAAAGATATATACATTAAAAAATAAAAGGACACTAGAATGGCATATCTTTCCAGGTTTTGCTATCATGCATAAACTAATCAAATCAGCCTCTTGCACTATTTAGCATGAATGGCAGGCTCCAGAATGTCAGCAATTTCAATTACGTAAATCAGATAACACGGGAAAGAAAACCATGAAATAATACTTTCAAGATAACCATCTCTCTAAACCATGAAAAGGACCGCTATTAATCAATCTTATGGTAATTATTTACACCAACTTTTTTTTTTAAGGGGGGGGGGGAGCTACAAGAGCAACTGTAGGCAAATAACTCATTTTGTAAGACAAGTACTATACATAACAGTTTCGAAAAGAAGCAAACTGTAATTACTAAGTAGATTTCTCTCATTTCATGAAGACACCACAGCATGCCATGATGTAAATAACGACAAGAATGGCCTCCAATTAATGTCAATCAAGTTGTCTTTTTTCCAGTAGGTAATACATAATAATACCATACGGACTGTTTAAAGATACGCAAAAAAGAAATCAGTAACTTACCGGATGCACGCTCTTTGAGAACAGTGTAAGCAGCTTTTGCAGCATTAGTCTCTGCCATCTTTTTGGTTTTCGCTTCTTGCCCTTTAAAACTCTCTCCTTCTATCACCACAGTTGAAACAAAAATTGGTATATGACTTTCACCATGTCTAGCTGTATCATAAACTGGCAGGGAACAGCCTTGTTTCTGAGTAAATTCTTGCAAAAGACTCTTGAATAAGCCACAATCAACCTGGAAAAATAAAGAAGGAACAAGGTGACAGACAAATCAAAAAATTTGAAGAGACTTTGCACTCATACTGATACAAACATAATCAGCAACAACTGCATTTTTGAATTACCTCCTGAGACATATCAGACGACAATGACATCAGAGCAACCTTGGCAGCTGCATGTTCAGCTTCTTTCAATGTATTATAAAACTCCGCCGTTTCAAAGGTTCTTCCATCTATTAAAACTTGACACCGAAAGCGACGAGCATGTGGCGGACCCTCATGCTCAGAATTATATATAGGCAAAGCAAGACTCCTCTTTTGAGCAAATGTTTGCAGTTGGTTTTTATACAAATGCCGCATGTCTATAATATCAAACAAGTTCACAAGTTAGGAGGTTAGGCTTCCTCACCACAGAAACCCCATGTATGCCTTATACAGGCAATAAAATGAATGACTGTATCCTTAAATGCATTGAAAAGGAAAGACAGTTTGAGCCTATTCGATAAAATCCTTCTTTTATTCCAAGAAGCAACTAGGGTAAAGCTAATGTTCGAGCAATCCAATCCCTCATACAATCCATATTTTACTAAAGGGCAACAAAAAGGCCACCATTAGGAGAAGGTAGCCCATTATCTTTCACCTCCCACTAGATCTTTGCAGTTGACTCCTTGCCTACTTTGTGAATCAGAATCAGCAAAAAGAATCACTTCATTGATCTGGTACCTGATCTTAACCATCAAATGTTTGTCTTTTAAGGAAAGCAACTTTCAATCTACTCGAAAAGAAGATTACGTTGGCTTCAACATTATCAGTTGGAATAGACAGGGACTGATTATCTTGCTTATGGCATCAATGGTCATTCATCTCGCAACTGACCTTTTACAGTAGTATTATCGCTGGCAATTGAGCTGCTCTCAGCGGCTTCAGAAATGTCATCGCTCTCTGGTAGTTCTAGCTGCTCATTCTCCAAATTGGCAGGTAAATGGCTCTCAGAGACTTTTGAACCATCATTTCTCCCAGGTAGTTTTGGCTGCACTGAGTCCAAACTGGCAAGATAACGTTGTAAGATTGTATTTTCACTTGAAGAGCCTGCATCATAAGTGACAAGACAAAAGTCTTGTCAATACCCTGTACTTCATTCCACTTGCAACTTCAGTCAGAACCATTCAGTCATCTACCACTTTATATCAATTCTTTCTCCAGACTTCTTTGACATTTTATCTGTAAACACGACATCCTTTACCATCCATAACACATCAACATCGTTATGATTGCATCCGTTTCAGCTTAACTATATCATTATATGTAAACCTAAGCAATGATGATATTAGCCGACACTCAAAGAACAAGTCTTTGGTTTTCGGAGAATATAGGTGATAGCAGAGAAATGCACACACATGACTCTAGCAACACAAACATGTAAAATGAGGTGTGACACGATGATTTGCATGTGACTACTACAGAGGTGTATTTTTTTATTTTTTTTAATCATATCTTGAAGCATATTGTCTATGAACTAACACTCTAATCAGCTCAGCTACCTCCCACAGAAGCAAGAAAAATATGTATACCTAATTACTGGATCAGAATTTCCCTTAAAAATATATAACTTCAACATATGTTGGACAACTGCTAAAGAATATGCATGATAATATGTTGTGAGTCCATTTCCTAACAAATTATACCTTTTTGAAAAAGCGGTTTGTAACATGGTATCATAGCACACATCATAAAATAGAAATTGCACTCCCTCTTATTATTGTTCTGCATGTTCTCCTGTTATTGTGTTCTTATCTCCTGTTGTTTATTTGCTGGGATTTATGTCAGTATCTCGTGTTCATAGATAATATTTGGCTTAGATGCAATTAAGAAATGTTTTGATATACACTATAGGCTTGCCTGTTTCCTATCAACTTAAACTCTTGAAACGAATTGTTTCCTAACATCAGAAAATGTAAAAGGAAAGAATATATCAACACTCAACAGGCAACAGTATAATGACACAGCCATCAATCCTTAGGTTCTCATCTCTTCCTACACTTAAACCAAAGGTACAGAATTATAACTTTCTTCTTGTTCCGTTGAGCCAATTTCTCAACGGAAAATCATAAGCTTTGGCTCAACCTCCAAGGGATGACAATTCTTGACACGTCATCAAGTCCGTGTCATAATACTTTCATGTCACCTATTGCCATTATAATAGCTCAAATAATACTCTTTTTGACTGATATTTTGGTTTTGTCAAAAGGTCAATATGTAACATAGTATCTACATCGGTGTCAGTTTCGCTTTAATTGTGGCGAGTCATGTTAGTTTTCACTTTCCCTCAGTAAAACAACTCATTCAGATCGTCAGTAAAATAGCTAATTAACACTATATAATTAAGATTTAGGTTCTTTCAAAAGATTAATACACAACTATATATAAGTTGCGCTGGATTTGAGTCAATTGCAGTACGGTCACATTAGTTTTGGCTTTCCATCACTAATTTTGTAGTACTCATATTGCGATTGTATAGTGCTTGGGTCATAGTGCGATGTCTAAGAATGCTTGCTCGACCTTGGTTTTCTTAGAATGGGTCTTACACATACTAGCAGATACATTCTCAATCTCTACTCATTAAAAGGATTCACAATACCAAAATGTTAGTCAGTATCCCACAATGAACACCACTTCTATTTTCCCTAGAAAAATTAAGTCCGGAGTAATTCTGTTAAGGGAACAAAATCGACAAGAAAGTATCGATTTTTTTTCACTTCTCTACTCATTAGAAGGATTCAAGATACCAAAATGGTAGTCAGATCCCACAATGAACACCACTTCCACTTTCCCTCGAAATTTATGGCCAGTGTAATTCTGCTAAGGGAACAAAATCGCATTTTTTTTTTATCTCCGACCATAAGGTTCTACCGATATCACCCAAGCGCAAAAAGTACTTGAAGCAATCGTTCGTCACCGCGCCACTCGCATATAAAATTTCGCCACGACGTCAACTACAATCACAAAAACGACACAGAACACATCCATCCCAAAAACATCTCGATTTCCCATTTCAGAAACACAAGTTATTGAGCTTACGCGTGCCGGCAGAGTCATAGGAGCCGTCGTCGGAAGGAGCCGGAGCCGGAGCCGGAGCCGGAGCGACTCGGGGCGGTTCCCTAGGAGGAGTCCGCGGCGCAAAGAAGTGGTCGTAGGCGAGCCTGGCGGCCTCGTTCTGGGCTTCCTTGGAGGATCGGCAGGCTTTCTGGGTGTGGAAGGGGTGGCCGTTCACGAAGACGGTGCCGGTGAAGCTAGGCATGTGGTCGGGGCCGTCCTTCACGGCCGAGTACTCCGGCAGGCTCCATGCCCGCTGCTGGCAGAGCTCCTGCAGCTTCGATTTGTACATTTCTCCTTCGCTCTCCGATCGCGAGGCGAGGTGCTCGGCGCGCGCTCTCCGGTGGTGCGCCCTCACGCGTCGCTTTCGCGGAATCGCAGGAGAGAGAGAGAGGGAGGGGGGAGAGAGAGAACGTTCCAAGTGAAAAAGATTATTGGAATATATATAGTCCAGGATAATAGCACATTTTTTTTTTTTTGGATATGAGAAAAGTTAATGCAATCTATTATTTTTGTCATCATATAGTTTGCACAATGAAATTCAATCAGGTCCAAAAGAACTATCTACAATGAACCATGCATAGGATTTAAGCTCTAGGGTATCAAAATTGCTGGTGGAACCCAAGAAAACTTTAATGGTGATTTTTCGCAATTCTTAACTGAATATAAGTTATAAATCGAATTGCTACAAATTATGGAAAAAAAATTCGTCGGAACAAGTGGGATTCGGTCTGATGTGCATTATAGTAACAAAAGTTGGTCCTGATGGACGTAGGAAGGGAGATTAAGCTATGGGATTATGTTACTGTATCGTGCTTCACATCGAACAAGCGAGAATTTTTTTTGGAAAGAAAGTTGTCGACTTTCATGATAAGAATCTGTCGTTAAAATTGTAATCGGGCTTTTTACTTTAAAGGAAAGGAAAGATAAAATAGTAAATAATTTTTATTTTCATACCTTACATTATATTCCCAAAAAGCAATTTGGGGACCCAAAGCAAATTATTAAAAGGCTTTGTCTAGTGTAAAATTCGAAGATATTTTCTCCTAGGTAGGAAAGACAAAAATTTACCTAGAGACAAGGAAGGCCATAAGGAGAATGTAGACTTCCTCTATCTTCTTCAGAAAGGGCTACCATCGATAGGCGATTATGGTTGTATGATACTATAACATGCTTCACTTTGGACTAGTGAAAAATTTATCTGGAAAGAAGATTGCCGACATTCATAAGAAGAATCCTTTGTCAAAATTGTAATCAAGCTTTTTGCTTTAAAGGAAAGGAATGATTAAATAGTAAATAATTTTTATTATCATACCTCGATATTATATTCCAAAAAAGTATTTCGGTTTTTTCAAGTCATTATTATGTTAGATTGGCCTAATTCAACTCATTTAATGAGGGGCTAACTATCCCGATGGTCCCTAAACTTTTCTCGATGAAAAATGTGGTCCTTAAATCTTTTTTTTCAATTTAACCCTCGTACTTTCATAATTTTGCTCAATTTACTTCTTAGATTAAAATGATCAACGGTATTAACTTGTGTTAACATCGACATCATTAAGTTGTCATGAATTTGCATGTGTCATCCACGTGGAGTCTACATGGCACCCATGTCAACTTGGTTTCTCAATGTCACATCTCTATCCCAGGCATCTTCCCGTAGAAAAATCACTAGCCCGGCTACATAATTGCCCAGTCGCAATTGCCACCTCTCACTGTTATCGGTTGTCGCCTCTGGGCTTGAACTTGGATACCACTGCCAAAGTAGCACTTGGACAAAAGAAATTGTCAATGCTTTAAAATCAAACAATAATAGATGATTTGCCACCTTCTTTTTTCTTGTCTTATTTTAATTCTTAACTCACTTTCAAAATTTTATGTCGTTTCTTCACAGAGCGTGGAAGTTGAAACTTATATCTGAAGTTAAATATCTCACCCCAATCCCCCTAAAAAGACGGGGATTCCAACCCCCATCTCCCTCTTCCCATATAGAAATGATGATCACTGGAGCAAACTCTAATGATTGATAATATGCCTATTGAAGCGATTCAAGTATGCTAGTAATTGCACCATCATTTTACGGGCGTCATTATCATGCATAAACCCCAATGGACGATTTGCATAGCATTTTACTTGTTTGAAAAAGAATATCGGCTCCTTCAAAAATGGTATTCCTCTGAAATGTATGATTCCCGCTGGGCAAGTCACAGCACCAATGGAATTCCCGGAGTCGAGGACTAAGGAGGCCTGAACGAAATTCCCTTAGGGAAAATCGAATTATCTCCTCTCTTAATGCATTTTAGCAAGTGATGCCAAAACGAAATGAATGAAACAATTGAAGTAATAAATGACACAACTCGTGCAGACCTGCTGCTACGCTAATTAGACATCTTTTGATCGTTGTTGTTGTTTTCTTTTTTGGATTTCCTTCTTATTAGCTCCTTTTTGTGTGTTACTAGTATCAAATATTTTGCATTCATCGTGTGATTTCTTTCCTCAAGGTCAAATAATGCTCGAGATTTTGCTACAAATTGCCCCCCAAGACACTTGATAAGAAGCATTAATTATGCTTTGAAAGTCGGGTTTTCATTTATTTTCAAAATCCAATGTTCTTAAATATGCATTTAAAATCGTTCCTTCCATTTTTAGGTTCTTATGAATTGCCCAACTTATTAATAAAAACCGTTAATGCTTAGAGAGAGAGAGAGAGAGAGAGAGAGAGAGAGAGAGAGAGAGAGAGACAAAGCAGCGATGGTCGTGGTGGTGATGGACAGATGGACAGATGGCGATGATGGCGACGTGGAACCTGAAGAGATGACGTGCGATGCCAACTTATTAAGTCGTTAGAAGCAAGAAGGAGATGAGAGGGGCGCGAAAAAATGAAAAGAAGACAACAGAAAAAAAAAGAAAAAGAAAATATGCTGATGTGGAAGCTAAAAGAGATTTGTGTCCAGCCACATAATCGTTTGACCAAGTCAACGCTGACTTGGCATCCCAGGTCAGAAGAATACATGGAGAACCGCGTTGAGTGGATTTTTTTCCAAGAGCTTACGGACTAGATTTCGTGGACCCCATCGAACGACAAGAAAACGTCCGAGGATCACCCGGTCCCGGGAGGTGCTGTTGTTCCCTCTAATTGAAAGGGGTTGCGCGAGTTGCACGAAACGGGTCATGTTCAATCGGAGCTATTTAAGTTCAAGACAAAGTCAATGAACTTCTTGCGCATCATAAATAATAATAAAAAGTAGTTAAGTAGTGCAAATTTGTTAACTGCATAATCACGTCATTAGGTGTAATCTTCAACAAACAAAAGAATCCGCCTTTTATTGTTTTTTCACGTTAAAATTTCATGACACGCGTGAATGGATGAATAGTGAATATTTAAGAGAAAAATATATAATATATTCATATATATGACTATTATAACGTGAGATTTCATCTAATCTTTTGAAATGCATGCAATTTGTCCTGTGCAAGTGTGTTGGATAAAATTCTACTAGTGAAGTGACGGATATTGTCCGAACGTTGTTATGAGTAGGAGTAAACGTTACTCACTAACAAAAGAAAATTTTAACTTCTTCTCACCGAAACAATTAGTTCCATTGCCAATGTATCCCATAGCCTTCTTAAAAATTTCAAGAAACACGAAAAGATGTGGACCGCTCCCGTTGACGAAGGTTTCCCCGCCTTCACTTTGCATCAGCAAGCGCAGAACTATCGTCGGCTTGCGCTGCCAAACGCATCGCACATTCGACTTGGAGCAGGACATGTGTTGTTTTCTCTCCTGATTTTTTAACTTCTTTTGCAAGTATCCTGATTTGGACATTTTTCTGTCAAATCAATTAACCTCTTCTGCACATTGAGATTTTGAAATACCTTACCTAAAAAGCAATGATGACACTTTTCGAAAGCTCTCTTATTACGTAACGTAATACATTTCGACGCTTTTTAATACTTAATCAATATATAATCAGAAAATTCAACACCTTATCAACTTTTCCTGATACTCGAGTAATTCCGACATGCGAATTCGAAATTCCTAGATGGATACACATGAGGTTAATTTTAAAAAATTTCAATAAATGATGAGTCAAAATATAAATATGTAAATAATAAATACAAAAGGAAGAAAAATTTAATCTTTTCTTTTCTTTTGATTCTCATTTCTCGTAATACACAATTTACCTACCCAAGTTTTTTTTCCTCTTTTCTTTCAACACGCTTTGATACGAGATTCTAAAATGTGGATTGCTTTTTTTTTACTCTAGGTTTTATAGATTATTAAAGTGAATTTAAATTTGTTAAATTGAAACAATGAATGATATTAATAAATAATAAATTAATATTTTTAATATAAATTCATTATAAATTTATTTTTATTATTATTTATGAATTTAATTTAATTTAATTTGATTAAATAATCATAAAAATGATAATTTATCACACATATATAAACACACATTTAATATATGTGTCAAAATTATCTATATTTTGAAAAACATGTCGACATCATATGTCTCGTCTCGGTGCTATTTAGACCCTAACTAAGAAACGATGGTTTGTAATTGCCCATTTCGACCATTAGAAGCGTAAAAAAGACCTGACCCAATCTGACCTGGCTCACATTAGGCAGCGGGCAGGTATCAGAGATGTTGTCAAATGAAACAGCAGGAAAGTTATTTTTCCAAGGGACGGTACCCATAAAAAAAAAAGGAGTTCAAAGCACGAGGCTGAAGCGCAAGAGGAAATGACAGTTTATTCGCTTGCCATCCTCTTGAATACACACAACATTTTCTAAGAGAGAGAAGGGGAGAGAGAGAGAGAGAATACAAGGACAAAAACAAAATACCCCGGAAGGTATGCTGTGCCTTCCGGGGTATAGGAAGAATCATTGTTGAATTAATAATAAAAGATGGCAACCGGTGTGTATAGGAAGAATCATTGCCTTGCGAAGTTTTTCTTGCCCAACGCCGTCTACCGCTCACTTAGCACTGGCGAGTTGGGTGCGGAGGAGCTTGGCGGCAGCAACCATGTTCAAGAGCGCGGGCTTAACCTCGGTGTACTTGCGAGTCTTGAGTCCACAGTCAGGGTTAACCCACAATATGTTGGTCTCGAGCACAGCAAGCATCTTGGTGATTCTGTCGGCGATCTCTTCGGTTGATGGAATCCTGGGAGAGTGGATGTCGTAGACACCGGGGCCAATTCCAGCACCATACTTGACTCCCTCGCGGAAAACTGAGAGGAGCTTCTCATCAGAGCGAGAGTTCTCGATAGTAATCACATCGGCATCCATGTCGATGATTGAGTGGATGATGTCGTTGAAGTGGGAGTAGCACATGTGAGTGTGGATCTGCCGGTCCATAAGAGACGCCAAGTGGAATCAGCATGCGTAGGAAAAAGGGCATCCCACACACAAAAAAATGAAAAATGAAAAAAACAGGATAAAAAGGAAGGGAACTATGAAGGGACCTGGGTAGTATCCTCGACACCACAGTTAGTGATTCTGAAAGAGTGGACAGCCCAATCCAAGTAGAAAGATTGCTCAGACTTCCTCAGTGGCAGACCCTCTCTCAAAGCTGCCTCATCAATCTGAATAACAGTAATCCCTCCCTTCTCAAGATCCTCGACTTCATCCTTGATGGCCAAGGCAATTTGGTAGCAAGTTTCGAACCTGCGAAACAAATATATATTATTTTGGTCCTAAAAGGAGAAATAAAAATTAGGTTCCTTCATCGATCCCATGTACACATGAGGTTCACGCACCTGGGTTGGTCATTTCGGACAAAGGACCAGTTGAGAATGGTGACAGGACCTGTAAGCATTCCCTTCATTGGGCGTGCAGTCATGCTCTGGGCTACGGTGGACCAGAAGACAGTCATTGGCTTGGGGCGGCTCACATCACCATAGATGATGGGTGGTTTCACACAACGAGATCCATAAGATTGCACCCACCCATTAACGGTGAAAGCAAAGCCAGACAACTGCTCCCCAAAGTATTCAACCATATCGTTCCTCTGCATTAGTTACATTCAGATCAAGATGTTAAAGAAAGAAAGCATAGCTCATAAGATGCCACCTATCTATCTGACATAATCCGTCTTAATTAGATACCACATTCAAAGACTGTCTTACCTCAGGCTCCCCATGAACCAAGACATCAATGTCGAGCTCCTCTTGAAGTTTGACAACTTTCTTAATTTCCTCCTTGATGGCCTCAACATATTCTTCCTCAGAGATCCTATATAGTCAGAGGACCAATGTGAGTCATTATGAGAAAATAACAGCCCATGTCACATCCAACCTTTTAATTAGAAAAGGAAGATCTAGTTTACTCACTTCTTGGCCTTGTACTCACGGCGCACTCTCCTGAGCTCAATGGTCTGGGGGAAGGAGCCAATGGTGGTGGTTGGGAGGACTGGTAAATTAAGCTTCTTTTGCTGAGCATCAAGTCTAGCACTCACAGTTGTGGCACGGCGATGATCAGAGCCTTTCAAAGCAGCAGCCTGAGAGACACAAGAAGATCAAAAGTTGAAGACATCAGTACTACCGTTTGATTGGCAACATTGGAATCATATAAGATTGAGGGGTAACTAAGCAGAACATACAGCCTTTTGGACAGCTTCGTTTGTGACTCTTGGAGAGGACTTTCTTGAGGCCTGAGCAGCAGCATTAGCTGAGAAGAAATCCTGCAAACAGAGCTGTTGGCAGTAAGAATTGATATACCCTCTCATGATAATAGTAATCAATACTTTGGAAATTGAACATTTCGCTTGACAAACACCATAGAGGTGCTAGTTAACAGGCCTAGTTTCAATTGAGAATTTGCATCCTAGCGACTGTATTTATGCAGTTGTTGGAATATGTATGTAGCTTGTACGGCCAGTAATTAGAGAGACCCACCACAAATTAACTGCATCGGTTTCTGCGGATGACAATTCAAAATAGAGTAGAAGCACCAAATTCTAGAAAATAAGCTAACGATACGGATTACCACCACAGTTAAGACTACCTAGTAGCAACAATGACGATGTGGGCATATTATGCTGCTTTTCAGCATCATCTTTAACAAAAAGATAACAAACCGTACCTCATCCTTTTGTCCAGCCAATGCCTTGGCCAAGGCATTGACTTCAATGACCTTCTGAGCAGCAAATGCGAGCCATGACTTGATTTCCTTATCCAACTTGGTTTCATTAACTAGGTCAACAGCAGTGTGCAAAAGAGAGCAAGAGGTGGAGACCACAAGTTTGTCTGAAGATAAATAAGGAATTTCAGATATCAAATTAAGGATACATCACATGCAGATCTTTAAAACAACCTACGCTGAAAAAAAAAAATGCAGAAAGTAGTACCTTTTCCCACAATGCTCTCGAGAGCATGGAGGGTGCTGAGTGATCCAGCAAGATCATTGGCCCAGATGTTCCTCCCATCAACAACTCCAGCAAAGAGATACTTGCCTGTGGGGAACCCACCCTTGATTAAATCAAGGGTCTGTGCTCCACGGACCAAATCAAATCCAAATCCAGTGACACCCTTCAAGGAAGTAAGAACTTTAAATGCCTCAGCAGGAACATCAGCAAAATATGTTTCGACGACAACATTCACGCCAGAAAGACATGATTCTAGTTCTGAGTATGCTTCAGTAAATGCTTGCAGTTTGTGAGAATCAAGATCCATCACAAGGGTGGGCTCATCAAACTGAATCCATGAAGCACCAGCTGCCTTAAGTTCAGACACAACTTCCCTGAATGGTTGATCATTTATCAGGAAGAGTATTCAAAACTTGAGCAAATGATAACAGCTAGAGAAAAGTTTAAAATTCTTACTTGTAGATGGGAAGTATTTTTCCGAGAAGGGAGAGAAGAGAAAAGGTCTTCTCAACACCCTTTGCAGGCTTGGATAGCAGCAGATATGATACTGGGCCAACAAGCACTGGAACAGTGTCTACTCCTAGCTGGAAATTAGCAAATAGATTAAATAACAGATATCTTTAATAATGCTAAAATTATGCAAAAGCAAAGATAAGACAAAAACGTCTGAGCTGATAAACATATACAAAAGAAATAGCTACAACCAACAGATCCAATTCCACCCCCTCCAAATTGTTAAAAGGGAAGGAAGAATGCCACGTTCTTATGTGGACCTTTATTTCCCATCCCATGTGACCTTTATGGCAATCAACAAAAACTTTAGAAATCTGTTATTCTTCTACTTTTTGCCACAAAATTGATAACTAGAGGTCCTGTCAATATTTTGTTGAGTAAGTCTGTGCTGAAATTTTACCTTACTATATGTCTCGGAATCTCATAAAATTTTGACCCAAGTATAGGTTCAGATAATTAACTAAGGAATGGACATAAGCGTTCACCAGAAACCATCTATTTTGTTAATTAATTAGCCAACAAGCCAATCTACTATGTAACATACGATCCATAAACTATTGCTTAAATTCCCCCCATACAAAAAAATGAGGTAACTACACTATTGGTGCCAAAACCTTCATGCAGCGCTCACTCTATTTGGTGCCAAAACTTTTCACTTAGTTAAGTGCAACAAATTTGAAAAATCGATCACTTGAGTGCCACAAATTTGAAAATTCGCACTTCTAACGTTCTCAAGTGATCAAAAGTTTTGACACTAAAATATGCGTCGTATGAAAGTTTTGACATCAATAGTATCCCGACCACATAAACAAATATATAACTCCAATCATTTCATTACTTTGGCCTTTTCAGATCTCATGAGACAGCATGAATAAAGAAATAAATTAGACCAGTGCATACCGCCTTGGCCTCCTTGTACTCGGTGATGGCCTTGTGAGAAGCATAAGAAAAGTTGACATCAGGACCCAATTCAGGCACAATGTAATGGCTGGACCAAATGAGATCGATGGGTTAGTTAAACATCGAAACAAAATGACTCACTCATACTTCTCTAAGATCCACCACTTACTAGTTGGTGTCAAACCACTTGGTCATTTCCATAGCAGGGACAGAGGCATTTCCTCTGGCCATAGAGAAGTAAACATCAAATCCGATCTCCCCACCATTCCAGCCATATCTGGGAGGAACGGCGCCAAGCATCGCGGTGGTGTCGAGCACCTGATCATAGTATGCAAAGGTGTTGCTGGGAATGTACTTGATGCCGGCATCGGCCATCTGCTTCCAGATGGACGACCTGAGATCAGCTGCAACTTTCTGCAAATCCTCCGCGCTGCTCTTTCCATCCCAGAATGATTCCAGGGCAAACTTGAGCTCCCTCTTGGGGCCCATGCGAGGATATCCGACGATGTGGGACGCCATCTCTCTGGATCACCAAACACCAACAACAAGAGGTAAGTAACCTAGCCCAACTCACTCACGCCACATGAATAATGTAATTAGCTGACGCATCAACTATATCGTTCTGTTTCTTTTGTTTAGATCTGGCAAGAAAACCAACACCCACACAAGAAATTGATCCCACATAATTGTTTCTATATTCATCCAAGAGTGGATCCAACCATACTCGAGCGAAGTCGAGTAAATGAGTAAGTACGGTACTTATAAACACACATCCGGATGCATTCGAGCTTGAAACTTTTTGATTGGAAGGATGTCCTTTTGGAAAATGGTGACATTATGAAGTGGAATTTAAGATCCTCTGTTCGCACATGATTAGGTGAAAGCAACGAAAGAGACATATGAATCCAAACAAATCACCGGAGTCGGCACGAATGCAGATCCGCCGTTCAAGACAAAACAAATGATTCAAAACAAACGGTCTTCCATTCGCATGGATGGATAAACCAGCGAGATTAGATCGAACAAGACAGAGCAACACCGAGATCCACCAAAGATCTACAAGCGACACGACCACGACCCACGAGATCCGGCAGCGCGAGGAGCGCCAGACCTCGATCCGGACAGAAAGCGCGGGAGCGAACGCGTCTGACTCCAAGGTCGAGACGAGTTCACACTCGCCAGTCGATCCAGATCACTCCCAAGATCAAGACGAAGACAGTAGAAACAAAGAGTCTAACGATCTAGTGGCGAGTGCAAACACTGAACAAGAACAGGACCCCAGTTACGGGAGCTAAACGCAATCGCAGCCCCCATGCGCGAGCATGCCCTGCTCAGTGTCGGCTCGAATCTAGTGTCTTTTACGACCAAATTACAAGCAACGAGACACGGGCAAAAGCGTGGAGGAATGCGAAGCGATGCAGCAAGGACCCTACCTTCGTGCAGTCGGGGAAGGAAACCGAGATGTTCTCTCTCTCTCGGAGTGACGACCAGACGGCGAGGGGATAGAGATAGAAAGAAGAGAGAGAACGGCGCGAGGAAGAAGGAGAGATCGCGGGGATATATAGAGCCGGAGTTGGTGAAGAAGGTAGATCTGAGAAAAAAAATTTTACAGGGTATGGGTAGCTTCCTCACGCGCCGCGGTGGCGCGTGGGATCGAGAGATCTGGATCTCAACGGGTCGTCGGTGGGTGTGCCCACGTTGTCGAAACAAGAGGCCTGTGGAAAAAAACCAAAAAAATAAAAAGAAGCACTTCGGGTCCAATCTTCGTACTCGACCAAAAAAGAAAGATGGCGGTTTTTTTTGGTAAGTGATCTTCGTCAAATTCAACTAGCAAACTAAAATAAAATGGGATAAGACTTTGCTTATAGGTATGAAAGTGATCATTGGGCTTACTTGATGAATCCGACCCAACTTATGGTGCATGTCCGTCGTAGGGGAGAAAATGTGGCAATTTCGCGTTTAATTTCATATCCAAGGCTCTATTCATTTTAAAAAATGTGATATTTGTAAGAAATGTTTTCTTGCAAATTATCTTTCAGAAAAAAATGACAATATTTTTTATTTTTTCGATTTTCGATTGAAACCTAAAAATGAACAAGAAAATATTTTTGGCCTTTTGATATCAAAAATCACTATACACTACTTTTAATAATATTTTTATTTTATTTTTAAAAAAACCAACTTTTTAACTTTTTTTTTTCTTTGCCTCATTTCTCAATCAATCACCAGCCATAGTGACAGCCAACATCGGCAAGGCTCCCTTGAAGCTCACCAATAGAGGTCAACGAGGCCTCAACCTCACTAGATTGACAAGGCTCACGCTCGCCTATAGCTGACTATTGGCCAAAGAAGAAGGAAAATGTGTTTGATAAAAAGAAAGTGATTGGTCTTGAAGTGAGAAAAGGAGGACATGAAGTGAAAAACATTTTCCCTATTTTTGAAGATGTTCTTTCTAATTGGTGAAAAATGTTTTCTTAATTAGTTCATCTTCCAATTATCGGGGATTATCTCAGTGGTCACAATCTCCACATAAAAATGAGAAGGTAGAGAGTTCAATTTCCTACTTTCTTAGAGGGGCTAGAGGTGACGCAGTTTAGTTTTAGGTATCAATTTCGACCATCGCACTTTACAAAGAAACAAATGAAAAGTTTAAGAATAAATTGAAAATTAGAAAATGGATTGAAAAAAAAAAGGACTTATTTTTAGTGAATCGGATGTCGCAAAATCTGAAAACCTTTATTGAAAGTTATTTTTAATGAAACGAAACAACCTAAATCCTCTGTTCGAACTTGTCAAACTGCCTTACAACACATCCGGTTTCTAGAGATGACGGATCGGTGTGGAAGCAACTCACTAAAAGTTCTTACCTCGCCTGATAAAAAATCGTCGCCAACTTCCCGTGAGTAACCATCCATTGCACATTTTATTTTAGGAGCAGCCCACTTTTCTATCAAAATATATATTAAGAAAACTTTCAAAATTCGGTGTCTTTCTAACTTTTGAACTATACCCTACCACTTATAATTAACTCTAACTTAGCCACAGTTGAGGGGTGATGCTGACTTTTTTCCATATTGCGGTTGCACTTACAATCTAAAGATTCGGTTACACTATGTAAAAGAATGTTTAAAATTGATAAAAAAAAAAAGGAGATAAAAGGAGGAGGGCATAATTATATTGATGTAAAATATGAGACCATAAGGGTTTCATTTCTCTTCTTCTTTTTAACTTATCCAAGACCCATAAAATTGATTAATGAATGACATGACAAAAACCATCTTAACAAATCAATGTTCACTGGCTGAGGTGATAAGGAGTCCGAGTTTCCTTTAAGCAAAGTCTCGAGTTAGCCGTTCCCCTTATGGCTCTGACAATGCTCGCTTCCCGATGAGTCAAATTACTCGGATGTGGAAAGGTCATAGATAATAATAAATAAAAAAATGATCTAACAGATAAAATGCCACATCTACCCATAGATCAAGTAATCCAGCGCGCCTCGTTGCGCTTTGCCTTGAACTTTTGTACACGAGCATGTGGCATTAAATTGTCATCCTCGATCTGCGTTCTTGCACTTCACCGGCTAAAGTCACCGCCAGCTTTCCGATGAGGTCGGCTCGCGACCGTGCGAGATCCAGATCGGAGGAATGCGGCATCGCGTTACGGTCTCCATTTGGACACCGCCATTTGGAAAGTCAGAAGTGCCTGTCGCGCAACCAGGAAAAAACAAAAAAACAAGAAAACAAGAGCCACGTCAATCGCCGTGTCCCCACGCGCCTGCACCGGCGCTTGCACATGGGGGAAGTAAAATCGCGTCAAACGAAAGGCAAAAAGAAAAGAGGGAAGAGTCAATAAATAAATAAATGTGTAAAAGGCAAAAAGAAAAGAAGGAAAAAAAAAAACAAAAAACAAAATAGTTGGTGGCTGCGAGTTGTTGAGGGGTTGGTGGTGCGGCCGCACTTCATTTGCATGTCTTTCGTTAATGCGGCTACACTTCATTTGCACCACTACGGTTGGGGGGGATTACATTATAACCTACGACGCCTTGTCTTTTGTTAATCCCCCAAGCCTCGT
Source organism: Corymbia citriodora subsp. variegata (assembly GCA_014858505.1). Taxonomy (NCBI): domain Eukaryota; kingdom Viridiplantae; phylum Streptophyta; class Magnoliopsida; order Myrtales; family Myrtaceae; genus Corymbia; species Corymbia citriodora. Next base: position 17,752,457 of record CM026420.1, on the reverse strand, counting down.
CTGCGAATTACCCGATTTGCCCCCTGATTAACGAGGAATGGCAAGAGTTGGTTTACAAGGGGGAGGGAGAGTCAATTGAAATGACATAATGTGAAGCACTGTCCAACTTGGCAAAGTTGCCCTTACCGATTGAGAGATTGCGACAGTAGTGTGGGAATAATCCAGTGCCTAACTTGAACAACGTCTCATTTTAATGTATGGGTATTCGTGCTCATTGATTTCAATATAAATATTTTTCTTTTTAATCAGAATAAGAATACTTCGATATTCTACGTCTCAAATTTCGAACTAAACTTTTCAATAACTTGCTTTGGTTGGCATTTGCACTACAATTGAGGGATTATATTATACATGCAGTGCTGTTTTTATTTATTTAATCCCCGACCTTGGCGTAATACGGATTTGCCCCCCGGTTATCGAGAAATGGCACGGGGGTTGGTTTAAGAGCGGGGGTTGGTGACGGAGTGGGACCCGCCCACTAAGACACACTGAAGCTCATGCTGATTTGCTCGCATGTCCAAATCGTCGAGGAAGCCGCTTTTGATATTTCTAGGAGTCGCTTTATTAGTCATTTTTTTAAAAAAATTATTTCTTTTCAGTCGCCTTTTAAGCTGGGAATGAGAAATTAAAGGAAGGCAGAGAGTGCGGGAAATATGGTGTGGGCAAGTACAGATAGGACGACGGGATCTACACCGTATGATTGGTGCAGGGGTCGTGGTGGGGGTGGGGCCCCCCCGTATTTAATATACCATATCGCGAGGACGGGCCAGATTCAGATGTGAGATTTAAAGTGGGCCCAAGGTATGTCCAGCGAGAGCCTCCTGGTGGGGACTCGCCGACACCGGTTTCCAAAGTTTGATTTTATTGAACGATGTATCCGATTTTAAATAATAATAATGATGATAATAATAGAAAATTCACGGGATCGCTTCTTCGACCGGTTTTCGTAAATCGATCCTGATGAGTTTAGTATTTTCCTTTGGCCGAATAACTAAGAATCATGTCGTATGAGAATACACTTGGTAATAAAATGGCTCGATTAGAAAAGGGGACCTATCTCTCTTCTCAACATAGTTCGTCTGCATGTTGTATTGCAGTCATGATGTGGTCTTTGCCATTGCCATTGTCGGTGCTTCAAATGTGCCACTATTAGAGAAAACCTCTCGAGGGACCGAACGGTGAAGATGATAGTGATGAAGACTAAAAGGCGACTTGAAGGTGGCACGTGGTCAACGTTAGTGGCACATAGCATCTTAGAGATCTATAAGTTGAGGAAAATTTGGGGCAACAATTTCATCAATGGCTAAATTCAATCCGGGATCAATTTCTCCCTCAAAACTATTGGTCAATATATTCTCATAACATGCAAATATAGCGTGAAAATGATAGGGTTTCGTGGAATAATCGAGAACAAAGTTTTTTATATTAGAAATTCTCTTATACCCTTGTATGTTTTTCAACAGATGGCTTACGTAAATTGGGTAAGACTTGGATCTATTCAAAAAAAAAAAATTTGTTCGAAAACAAGTGCATTTCATTCATAATGGAGAAATTAAAAGATATACCTGGTTGGGTTTCAGAGCACAGAAAATTCCAAAGGGCCTCGGGGCGACTCAAGAGTCTTGAGTCAAGACCCAATTAAGAGGAGGGACACGTCGGGATTGGGTCTCGCTATCCAATCTGCAAACTTATTTTGGGTTCTCACACGAAGGGTCGAACGAAGGCCTTTTCATCACATGCTCCCCTAGTTAAGTAGCATACACTCATCCTAACTTTTCTTCTAGTTATGGGCTTGGGTTCCACTCGAAGCATAAGTTTGGGCCTCAAATGAGTCAGCATTTGCTCCTATATTTAGTTTTTGTTCATCCACCATGGAGATGGAGGTTAGGTATTGCTATAATATAATATGAGAAATTGGGTAAATTTATTTATTTAGTTAATATTTTATTTTATTTTTTTATCGGGACCCTAGTTGAAGTTTCTATACCTGTCGCGTTTACCCTGTCCCACAAAGACTTTTCTATGCGGCTCTAATTAAATGAATCCTGGGACAGTGATTTTATAGTTGTAATATATTGTAGTTTTGCTTTTTCAAATACAACATTCTTTGAAAAAATTCACAAGACTTTCATTTTAAAATCACATTACTTGTTACTTTTTTTTGTCATTCGGTGAAAATATTGACTAAGTAGCAAAGTTGATCTGTGAGATGAGTAGACCTTTATGTCGTGTTAGTGTTTTTTCTTTTTTCTTTTTTAAATATGAATTGCAGAATGCGTATATACATGATGCAAACAAGTAAAATTACGACGTGCGGTCATGACTTATATGTCATTATAGATTGCCTACAAGTGTTTTATTTTTTTGTAATGACGTAATTATGCATTTAACGGTGCATCCATTTGATGTACTTAGGAGCACCGATGGTCATGCCATTGAACATACACATGACGCTACATGCGTGTATAAAACATCAATTGACACAACACAAACATGATGCTGGCAAGATGCTATGGCATGTGTAATGAAGCAACCATGCGCCGTGTAAATTGACATGGCCAAAATGAAAAGTTAGCTAGAAGAGCAATGTCACCCATTGATAGGGAAAAAGGAAAAACAAATACTCTGATCCATTACATTATTAAGGCATTTCATAGCTTAAAATTTATTTAGTAGCTTATTATCGAAAAAACCACCATTCCAACGAAGTGCTTACATTGCAACTGCAAGGCTGGATTCTGCTTGAACATCCTCTAATCAACCTCCTCGTGCTTCCTACTTTCCTTTTTTTCTTTTTGGAAACACGGTCCGAAAAAAAAATGCATCCATTGGTGAAATAAATGCAATTATTGAAACTAACGAGTATATATTTATTTATGGGTAACTTAATCTTCCTTGATAAGAACTCACAATGAGAATCGTTTGTCGGAAAACTGGTGACCGCTAAATCGTATAATTTTCCGTAAATGTTTGATGTACATCGCGCCGTACGTGGGGGTCTCCGATCTCTCCGTCCTCGCCCGCCGTACCACCAGCAGCTCCCCGATCAGCGCCTCCCTGGCGGCTGCCGCCGCCTCGAGCGGCGTCCATCCGGAGCCACCTCGGGCCTCGACGTCCGCCCCGAACTAGAAGAGCAGCTGCATGAGGTCGGGCCTCGCCTGGGCGATGGCGAGGTGGAGCAGCGTCTGGCTCTGCTCCTCCGCCGCGCCAGCTGCCCCCCACGACGGGTCGCTCCGCTCGAGCACCTCCCTCACCTCGTCCCTCGAGCCCTCCTTCACGAGCCGCACCAGGACCGGCGAACCCACCCACGAACATCACCTTCACCCCACTGTCGATGAAGACGGATCAAGATAATCCGAATCATTGACCGTGTGGATCCTAAAATGGAACTCATGCGGTTCATGCCAAAACTAGGCTGGAACAAGATTGTTAATGGAAAACATTTTATTTTCACGAAAGACATTAGTAGTTACATAGGTCGCAAGTCCAGATTGTCATTGGAATACAAGCAAAGCAGCAAATACAGCACTCCTATAGTCATTATGTCTTTTTTTCCAGCTAATATGACATGAGTAGACAAGACGGACGAAGTCAGCCCGCACGCCCTCGCTCCGATCCTACGCCGGTCGCCTGCAACACCGAACGTACCCTCAGATTCGACAGATGTAAAGGGAAAAAACAAAAACAGCGATCCATCGAGCAATAACATATTACTCTTGATCTTTGATGCCTCGGACGAACGGAATGAACGTGAGATATTACCTGACTGCGAACCGGGGGGGGGGGCTCAGTCGCTGTCGTGGCCGTGCTCGTGCTTCTTCTCCTTCTTCTGGTGACCCTCCTTGTTGTGGTGGTGGTCGCCGCTGCCGCCGTGAATCTGGTCCTTGATCTTGTCGGAGGGGCCTTCCTTGTGCTTCTTGTCACGGTGGTCGCCCTTGTGCTCCTCCTTGTGCTCGCCTTCCTTGTGGCCTCCTTCCATGGGAAGGGTCTCCTCTCTCTTCCTCTTCATCATCGTCTCTCGATATGGGAATGATCTTTTGAATTCTGGCTTGGCTTCTTGGGTTGGCTCCCCTATTTATAGAGGCGGAGGCGAGTGCTCAAGACGAAGGAAGGAAGACGATGACGTCACGGGTTGGTGGAGAAATGGCGAAGCTGAACGAAAAAATATTGGGTACACTAGTCCCGACACGTGTCCCCCGCATTTATTTCTGATTTTTCACAAATTTTCCTCACTTGTCTTCTTCCCTCTTTCTCTTCATCCGTCTCTCTCTCTACTTCGTCCCTTCCTTCAGAAACAGAGGCGAAGATCTCAGTTGTTTATGGAAGTCAGTCCTTTCTTCACCGGGATCTCGGCCTTTGTTGACCAGCCGGCCACGGAGGGGCTGGAGGTGAGGCAATTTAGTTTCAGGTATCAATTTCAATTCTTACACTTTACAAAGAAATAAAGTAAAAGTTTAAGAGTGAATTGAAAATTAGAATAAAATGAATTGAAAAAAAATGATTAACTTTTAGTGAATCGAATGCCGCAAAATCCGAAAACCTTTCTTGAAAGTTATTTTTAATGAAACAAAATAACCTAAATCCTTTGTTCAAACTTGTCAAACTGCCTTATAGCACGTCCGGTTTCTAGAGACAACGGATCAGTGTGGAAGCAACTCACTAAAAGTTCTTACCTCACCTGATAAAAAATTGTTGCCAACTTCCCGTAAGTAACCATCCATCGCACATTTTATTTTAGAAGCAACCCGCTTTTCTTTTTTGTGCACGTGACATGTGCATTGCTCTACTACCTAAATATATATTAAGAAAACTCTCGAAATTTGGTGTCTTTCTAACTTACGAACTATTCCCTCCCACTTATAATTAACTCTAACTTAGCCACAGTTGAGGGGTGATGCTGACTTTTTCCATAATGCGGTTGCACTTACAATCTAAAGATCTCGGTTACACTATGTAAAAAAATGTTTAAAATTGATGAAAAAAAAGGAGATAAAAGGAGGAGGGCATAGTTATATTCATGTAAAATATGAGAGCAAAAGGGTTTCATTTCTCTTCTTCTTTTTAACTTATCTAAGGCCCATAAAATCGATTGATGAATGACATAAAAATCATTGGCCAAGGTGATAAGGAGTCTGAGTTCCTTTAAGCAAGGTCTCGAGTTAGCCGTTCCCCCTTTGGCTTTGACAATGCTCACTTCCCGATCAGTCGGATTACTAGGATATTGAAAGGTCATAGATAATAATAATAATAATAATAATAAATCATCTAACAGATAAAATGTCACATTTACCCATGGATCAAGTAAATCCAGTGCACCTCCTATCGCTTTGCCTTGAACTTTTGTACACGCGCATGTGGCATTAAATCAACATCCTCGATTTGTGTTCTTGCACATTATTTTTTTGCAATCGTGTTCTTGTACTTCTCCGGCTAAAGTCACGGCCAGCTTTCCGATGACGTCGATTTGCGACCGTGCGCTCGCGCGGCGCCCGTTCGAGATCCATATCGGAGGAATGCGGCATCTGGTTACGGTCTCCATTTGAACACCGCCATTTGGAAAGTCAGAAGTGCCTGTTGCGAAACCAAAAAAAAAAAAAGACAAAGCCCTAGAGAATGTCATGCCCCGCCCAAGATGAGATGAGAAAGTGAAGCCGACCGCTCTGCCACTGAGCTACTGAGGAACAAGGGACTTCAAAAAAAAAAAACAAGAGCCACGTCAATCGCCGTGTCCCCACGCGCCCGCACCGGGCCTTGCACATGGGGAAGTAAAATCACGTCAAACGAAAGGCAAAAAGAAAAGACGGAAGAGTAAATAAATAAATAAATGTGTAAAAGGCAAAAAGAAAAGAAGGAAAAAAACAAAAAAACAAAAAAGTTGGTGGCTGCGAGTTGCTGAGGGATTGGTGGCTGCACTTCATTTGGAAACTCAGAAGTAGGGGTGTGCAACGGGAACCGCCCAACCCGGGAACCGCCCAAACCGGACCGGACCGGCCGGTTTTGGGTGGTTCCCGTAGCCGGCGGTCCGGTTCCCGGTTCCCATTCTTGGAACCGGTGACTAGTCGGTCCGGTTCCCGGTTCCAAGGTGGGAACCGGACCGGACCAGACCGGACCGATAATTTTCAATATAAATATTTTAAAGTTTCTCAAGAATTCAAAAAAAGAAGAAGAAAATTATTCAAAATCTTAGGAAAATACAATTATATACAAATTAAAAGGACAAATCAATAAAGTGGTGTATAAACGAAATGGATTGTCTCTGAGAATATACTATACTATTAACAATTTTTTTACCGAAAAAGAAAATTACCGGTTTCATTGGACCGGACCGGACCGGACCGGACCGGTTGGTCGGTCCGGTTCCCGGTTCCAGGATCGGCCGGTCCGGTCCACGGTCCTAGAATTTGGGAACCGGTCCTCCCGGTCCGGTTCCCGGTTCCACCTTGGAACCGGACCGGACCGGGAACCGATCACCCCTACATGGAGGTCTTTTGAGTTATTTGAAAAGAGTTGTTTGTGATTCAGGTTATCTTCATGCTACAGCCCAAGCTGTAATTGTGAAGTTGAATTGGTGTGGCCTTCATTCATTTGAGTGGAATTTTTCAATTTAATGCTGCCATTGATGACAGTATTGTCCGGCACAGCTTTCTTAAATGGGCTCTTTATGTACTGCTGATGCTTGGAAGAGTGTTAGAAGCAGGAGCTGTGAAATCAATTGCCACGGACTTGGTTAGCGATAATCCCTCCTACTGACAAAATCATATGAGCAAATGGTCGAATATGAATTCTCACTCCTACATGCTATGCTGACAGGTTTTACAGCTTGATTTATCAGTAAAGCCATTTAATATTTGCCTGCTAAACTTTGTTGGGTTGATAAAGAAGTCAGAGGTTCTTGCTTTTGGAAGCTGCAGTCAAAGTTGGCTTGGAATAGATGTATACACTGCAGTTGGAAGTCTCGGAATCAAAAGTTTGGAAGGCTCAGCTTCTGTGACTTCGTGATGTTCAGAGCCTGCAGAGATTCCCATCCTGCACAAGTTTATGGATTGAGGATTGCGAGTCCTTAGCAAAATTATTGAACTTGTTGAATTTTCATAATTTAAAGAAATTGTTCCTGTCAAATTCTCATGAGCTTCAGGAGATCCCAGGGCTTGAGGAGTCAACATCTCTAGAACATATTGTTATCTCAGGATGTTCCTCGATTAAGATCTTACATGATTTGTCATTATGTACTAACTTGGTCAGTCTAGCTGTGCAAAATTGCGAGAAAATGACTGAGCTTCGGGGCTTGTGAAACTGGAACTACTAGTGGAATTGGAGATTTCTAGATGCAAGTCCCTCAAAACAATACCAGATTATCTGGAAGAGCCATTTGTCTTAGATCATGGAACTATAAAATTTGGAGAAGACAGCTCGGAAGAGTCATTTAGAGAAGACGACTTGGATGAGTCATTTGAGAAGATGACTCTGATGAGTTGGAATAGTTGAGATGATCCGTATTTCCTAACAAAGGTAAATAAAGCAGGTAAGCTACCTTTTCTCTTTTGGGATCTATTCCCAAATTTTCTACTGCATTTCCTGTTTGCAATTCCTTTTAAGATTTATTACACTCTCGTTAGTATTTCCAGGTTGACAATGTTATTATTTTTCCTGCTTGAATTCAAGGAATCCAAAGGAAATGTTCAAGGAAGTTAATGTGATGCTTTGGCAATTGTTTCTGCTCATCAGGCCATAATGGAAAGAGATTAAAAGGCTTTCTGAGTGCATTATTTGTCATTATTCTTCTGGTAAGATTCTTCATCGTATGCAGAAAAAAAAAGATTCTCTGTGTTTGCTTGATTATAGAATGCTGGAGTTACTGATTAGTATAGATGTACGCGGGCATTTGGTAGCATGCCAAAGGAAATCATATAGGTTGAGAAATGATAAGTGATGGACCCTGAATGGAGATCCTTCTGAATGGGGGCTTTAGTTTGTCTTGAGCTCACCATGCAAAGAATGAACTTATGGTGCAAAAGGACCATGTAGAGAGGGCATCCCTTAGAATGCATAAACTACTGACTTGGGACAAAAAATGGTTCAACCATTGTGTTCCGAACATTTCCTCTCATAAACTCGCTTGTATTAGCTCATTAAGGTAATTGTATGGGTTGAGAAACGCTAAATGCAAGAACAGACTGTCCTAGTGATGTGGTCATGAATAAACTAGCAACCAGGCTAGAAGCAAAACCATTGTGAACTATTTGGATCAATTGAGAAAATTACAAGTTTAATTTTGGTAACCATGAATCCGTGTTCATCTGTTCTGAATCCAAGATATACCTAAAAGTCCAAGGTAAATAAAAGATTAGCCCAAAGAATACTTCTTAATGATTGTAGAGTTAGTAATGCCATTTGTCATTTACCTGAAGTTGAGTCAAGCAAATAATCAAGATGGCAGGTACGAACGAGAATGTCTTTCGACATAATCGACTGCACTGCACAATAATACCTCATGCATAAGCTCTTATTAGTGCATTTACTTGTTGAAAAGAAAAAAATCGAAAGCGTTTCTGTAAGTTTCCAGAAGAAACTTCTTTATCCTATATGCCATTTGAAAACTGTCTTGCATTCATTCTGATATATGAATAGCATATAATGATAAGGAAAAGAATCATACCATAGCCCCAAAAAGCAAGCAACTTAAGTTGAATTCACTATACCAACTTGATCAAAGCTTCTATGATTGACGATGTTGGATGTCTATAAGCTGGATTGAAAGAGTTCAAAAGGAAAATTAATGCTGAGTTTGACAAATGAAGATCTGTAAACTTCAGGGTATTATTAGTACGTAGTTCACTGATTAAAATGCTGATATATTTTGAAGAGTTTCTAACGGTACTTCTAAGGAAGCAATATTATCAAAGGACTAGGAACTTGATATTTTTTGAACATCTCCAAATGCTGACAATGGATCCTTCAAATGGTAGAGGACATTCGCATACTGTCATCCCATTGCCCCGATTACATTCAACAGAAGCTTTGCAGAGCTGAAACTATCCATAAACATAAGAGGTTTCCTAAATGCTGAAAGTCTAATCAATTAGTTTGATTTAGTGCCATTTTGGACAAATGTATTTCAGATTGGTATCATAATTGGCACTCACATAGAGGTCTTTCGGGTCTTTATTCAGAAAAAGTGGCTTGTGATCCAGGTTGGGATCTTTATGCTACAGTGGAAGCTGTAATCTGTGAATTTGAATGGGTATGGCCTTCTGTCATTTGAGTGGAATTTTTCAAGTCAATGCTGCCATTGAAGATACTATTGTCCGGAACAGCTTCCTTAAATGGTCTCTTTATCTACTGCTGATGCTTGAAGACTGTAAGAAATGGAATGGCAGAGACTTGGTTAGTGATCCTTAATAGACTTCCTACTTACGATCATATGAGCAAGTAGTCTAATGTGAAATTCTCACTCCTATAAGTTATGCTGACAGGTTTTACAGATTTAATTCATCAGTTAAGCCAATCGAAGTTTGCTTACTAAACTTTGTTGGGTTTATAAAGAACTTAAAGAGGTTCTTACTTTTGGAAGCTGCAGCTAGAGTTCACTTGGCATGGACATACCCACTGCGGTTGGAAGTCTCAAAATCAAAGTTTTTCGAGGTTGAGATGTTATTGCAGTTGATTTTACTGTTAGAATGATGATGTTGTTGTCAAAACTGAATTTGAAAATGTTTCTGGAGTCAGGAACAAGGTCGCCGGAGTCTGGTAATGCGCATTTGAGAATGTGCTCCATTTGGGATATTAAAGCTCGATTGATGTTGCTTTGGCTGGAAACAAATATTCAGCTCCATGAACATGCGACTTTGGAATCTAATTGACAATTTATTTGTCAAAAAAAAACTCTTAATAAGTTGTCATGAGCAGCCTTCGTCTCCTCAGATTTCTCATCTTTCCAGCTGCACTCTGGTCAGTTTTGCTTGGCATACTTCCGGTTCTTAGACTTTTCTTGATCCCTCTTTGATTCAATGAGATTCCCGCGGTTTTTTTTCTCCTTTTTTTTTTTCCTTGAAATGTTAGTTGTTGGATAATACGAACTCCATGTCCAGCAAATGTCATTTAGGAGGTTGAACTAATACTCTAGTCCGAACTTCAGGAAACCTTTTTTATTTTACTGTCTCTACTATAGTACTTCACCAGCCACAAAGCCCGTGCTTTACACGGGAATTTTTTGAAGTTATAATTGCGGTTATGTCAAAAATTAAAATACAGAAGTTATATCATCTGAAATTGCATGATTCATCTTATTGTAATGTGTAAAATTTACCGTCAATTTCTGATAAAATCATTTAAAGATCTCCCTTGTGTGAAAGCTTTCATGCTTTTTCTTTCGAACTTTTTCTTTCCTACATTGATGTTTGTGAGTGATTTGCAGTCTTCAAGGCTCCTCAATTGAGGAGAGTGGGATTATTGTTAGTTCTTGTGCTTTACGTACTTTAGGGCTAAATGCCGGAAGAGTTTAGTGCATGATTACTTGTGTACTCTCTCATTATCGTTTACAAGTAGTAAAATTTAACTTTTAAATAATTAAAAAAGCTAGTGGATGTCTATTGATAAAGAGGTAACTTTTATCCTTCTTTTTTAATATTTACATAAGTCGTACAAATTTCCATTAAGGCAATATATGTGGAAAAAATATGCAATGGTAACCATATATGGTTTGACAATTTCCTTTAACTGGATTAATGGATTGAATCTTTATCTAATTTTTCGAGGAACATGGTCCTTCAATATCAATGGTAATTACAAAGCTCGTTCTCAAAGGCTTAAAGTCTTTACAAATAAAGGAGATATATATTTCATCATTCTGCTAGCCCTAAAAAGGTGTTTAGCATTGACAAACTTGCATTATCTGTTCACATGCTAATGCCGATTGGGAAAAAGTATTTTATGCGATAATTGCACTATGTGATGTAACTGAGCAATCGCATTGTTCAGGTGGAGATCCATCTACTACTTGACACAGCGTGCGATGTGCTCTTATATTTGATTGACTTGTTATATAATATGTCACTACCACATCATATCTTGTAAGTTTTATAAAATACATTCTCGGCCACTTAGCAAATCCATCGCCCGTACCCCTACCATGATACGAATTGAAAACCTGTGATCTCCAATCTGCAAATCAAGTTCCTGATTCCTCAACCAAATAAAGCAGATGTGTATGAGTACCGTCGTTGCTCATGCCAATTGCAAGAAGTAGAGAACATTACTTCTTCTAGGCAAATTTCCAAGATGCCTTCGTGCTTGAAAACGTAAACAAAAGTAGAATGAAAATATGCCAAATCCATCAGCACGTGTATTCGGCTCTGGACAGGGTTCTTTTGAACACCCAACATACACATTTAAATGGAACTCAAGAAGTACTACGACAGTACTGGTCATCCAAACTCGAATCAATACAGGTACATAAATGCAAAGTAATTTGATTTGATTACCTTCACTAAAGCATGAAAAATATGTACAGATAATAATCATTTCTGAGCATGAACAAGCAGGAAGAAGGGGAGAGAGAACCATGGGGAAGACAAGATCCTAGTTACATATAAACATATCTAACAAAAAGGGGGACAAAAAGAATTTTCCCCTGACCCTTTCCTTGAGCACACTTGATTTCTGCAGCAACGGAATGCGACCACTGCTTTCAAGCGAGCTTGATTGCCAGAGATCAAACTTTTACCCCCAGATTCAGTAAAAACTTGCATGTGTCTAAAGACCCTTTCAGGATCAGGAACCCAGATACCAGTGTAAATTATATTTAGGCTAGAACACCCATCAACTTTTGGCTTGGACACTAGTGAGGCACTGGCTCTGGTTAAAACAAGCAAGTCAGTAAGAAACCCCCATTCAAAAAAAAGAATTAAGAAGCAGAAAAGCTACTTTACTGTTTTTTCATATACAAGGAGAGACCCAAAAGGGTAAAGTTATCCTCAATCACATCCTGGCACAAATAATATGTTTTCACGTTTTTTTTATTGTCTTTCTTATTCATCTGCTAGAAAGGGCTTTTTGATCCCTGTTTTTCTAAGGATGTACTGTATTTCCCCACTGCAGAATATTTTTCTAAATAGAAATACAAGGGAAATCACATGTCACCTGAATCTTCAGATTTGAAGCTCCGGATATATTTCTGAATCATCGCCAATACTGAGCCCACCGATGAATGGTTTCCACCATTTGAGGGAACAATGCGTTAACGCTATCTGTGATGAGACCCTGAAAGAAATGTATGCAGGCTTCATCGTCCAGGTCCAAATTGAACTTCTCCTGAAGCTGTAAGCATGGACGGATAATCTCAGTCGTGACTAAATGCATAACTATCTCTCCAGATGGAAAGTTAATGCATAGAAATTCTTCTCACCTTAAGGATTCCTTTTTCAGGATCAGAAGCGATGTCAGGGATGTTGGAACCCGCCATCAGATGGAAAAGGTTCAAAATCAGGTTACTTGATTTCCGAAGAATGTTGTATGCTTCACAACAATATGTCTTGAATCTCGTGTAATATTGGCTGTAGAAGAAAAATGTTCCCTATTACCTCATGCAGGACATCAACTATATTGCCCCAATTCTTTTAATTTTTACAGAATGAAAATGCTATTTATATTAGCAATGCACTCTGATATTAAATAAGATCAGATGGTAAGCTACCTTTCTGTTCCACCCATAGCTTCTACCATTTCTTTGCAGAGTTTCATTGGGGGAGGAAATGGCTTAGGATCTCGGCCAAGAATAAAACCAAAGTCCACGTGGAAAAGGCGTCCATCGTCCCTGAGAAGAAGGTTGTCCAGGTGTCTACAGACCAGAAAGATTAATATCAGAAATGTTTGATAGTTTGGAAACAGCTAAATCAACTCAGAAAGCATAACTCCATCACAGAGACAAAGACTACAGTAAGGATAAGACATGCAGAGTTGGACGAGATGTGTGTATTCTGAAGGAGGTCTGCCAATCGTCAGTCATCATGCTCTAATCAAATGGAATTATTGCTAGACATAATCAATAATGTCATTATAAAAGACTTCTTGTAGGTAGTATAATTCACAGAAAGAAAAAGGACTGGAACTTCTCCCGTTGGAACAAACCCTATCAGGATCACCTAGCACCGTATATCATGCCAAGCAAAGGAAATCTAAACAGGAAAAGACTAAGACACAAGTTCACTTTTCCTGAAGTCAGATTTTAATGAGGTAAAGTCCGCACAAGAAATTGGAAGAGAATAAATACATATAAATCAAACAGCCAAAAATATCATGATTTAAAAGAATAGCACCAGTTCCAACACTATGGCTATTTAGGCATTTGGAAAGGAAAAGCACTACAGCAACAAATTTTAATACAAACACATCAATATCAGAAGTAACAGAAACCAACACATAATAATTGTATCTCTATCACCTGTCTCCAATGCCAAGTATATATGTGATAACAGAGTACCCGGCACAGCTTTTAATAAACGTATCAAGACATGTAGCTGTAATTCCAAATGGTCCATGCTCGTCAGGATGAAACTTCTGTAGATAACTTATGATGCTTCTATGCTCTGAGAGAATCTGCACACCATTAAAACAGTTCATAAAACAGTACACACCAAGAGCAATGTTTAACAGCAGCTTTGGGCATTAAATGTTGGAATTTCTTATAAAAGAATTTTCCTTAACTGTTATATATAAAAAGCAACTATCTCCAGAAACCAAAAAAATATGACCATTGCCATGTCAGATATGAAATTACAGCTGTTAAAAAAGAAGCAACGCTTTAACTAACTATGACTTCCTCTAGTGCATTTTGCTAAAGAAAGATAATCAGGCAACTGAAATACATCATCCAAAAAAAATTACAAAACTGGGATACATCATTTGAAAAGTCTGGATCTACTCCTTCGTTTTTTCATATGCATAACCACCCATTTCATCATGAATCCATTATAGCAACTGAACTTGCTAGAGGACAGATATTGGTCCTTTCGTCTTGTTTACAAGAACTAAGCTACCCATTTCTGAAACCAGCTAAGTCAACTTCAAGAGGAAAAGGAGATGAGTAGTCTTTACAATATGATACCTGTGCCAAAGAGCGAGATGGAATAAATTCCAACATGCCTTCATCTTGTCCAGTGGCAAGAACCTTATATGGAGTCAAGCACAGATCTAGATTTTCTGCCTTCAGTAATCGATCCATGAGAGAGACCATTTGGACAACCTACAGATAACAGAAAAATGTGGCATTAGAAATATATTTGTCGTGCATATCCAGCAGCTTCTCTTACTGGCATATAAATCACACTTAGAATTATGAAGTCCAAGAAAGCTTGTTCATACATCCAGGATGACTAACAACGCACAAAGCGCGAGAGATAAATGAAGAGTCTATCAATACCTAAGGCAAGTCATAATTTAAAGCTTCTTCTTACTTCTCATAAAACCAAGGGTTTATTCATTATAAATTAGTAAAGCTTCATTATAAGAAAAAAGTTCCATAAAGTCAGAAAGTGAAAGCTCTAGAAAACAATTATCAATGTGTCGAAGAAGGGTTTGATTACCAATTGATCTTGTCGAATGTCATCTCCCTTCTTGAATATGATCTTGCAACTTCCACCACTAGCTGTTCGAAAAGTCAAACGCAAAGGATGTAGTGCACTTTTGAATATTGATGACTCTGAAGGCTCAATACCAGTGATGAGGATACCAGGAGAGAGTGGTGACCGGATTGGCTAAACAATACAAACCAAATGTATGAAGATGAAACAGTAAGAATCTAAAACACATTGAAGTTCCCATCATAGGGTAAAAGGAGTTGAAAGGTAGCTAGAAGAATAAGAGATACCTCCTCAAAATATGTAAGTTCACTTAAAAGACCAGAAAGAAGCTGTCTAAGCTTCTCAATCTTTTTCTGGGTATTGCCACGTACATTTCTAACATCTCTCATTATGGAACACAACTGAGCAGTCAACTCTGTCTGACGCACCAAACTTTGCCAAAGTTTGAATCCATCGTCATTGCCATTGACACCAGATGCCAACTGTAAAGAGTACAATTTGATAGCTGATAAGCAGAACCAGATTTGATCATTTCCCAGCTTAGGTTTTCAGGTAAATAAATACTACATGTGGCTACCATTCCATCAGATAATTGCTCTAGTTACCAGAGACACCCTTTCCAGAACTTTCATTACTAAGAAGCTCAAGAAAAGTTAATGAAACTGCACTAAGTGCTCACTGAAAAAAGCACAAAATAATTTGGACAGATTTTCTTTCTTTTTTCCTTTCTCTCTCTTTTTCTTAGTCATCCACAGGAAGACACAGTAGGCAAGCAGACATGCTCAATCCCAAATGAAGAGAAGTACATTACTCATTTTTGTAGTCAATAGGAAGAAAAAAACAATTAACCTTTGCCCAACTCAGTCACGGGGAAACAATGATAGCAGTTATAACTGCTAATGCCCCATGATTTGCTCTTATAGAACTTAGCTAGAGAATAAGCCCCCACTCAATATCAAGTACGACTATTTACACATTATGTCACAAAGCCCCTCCAGGAAAACCAAAATACCAAAGATGAAACTAGGAAAAACTCAAACCTTCATCATATTCTCTTCCAAGATCTCATAAGTACAGTAGTAGCGTTTGGCAAATGCAGGATCATAAAGTTCCACAGCAACATACCACCGAAGAAAGCTGGCAAGCTCGATGTTACGCAATGCTGTCATAAAGGTTTTCTATCATAAGCAAGAAAGCGATTTCATGAAATATCTACGGAACCCCAAAGTGGAAAAGAAGGCATACATCGTTGCACAAGAAACTGACAAAGGCGAGATTTATCAGATCGTTCAAAGCGAAGAGCCTGCACCAACTGAAGCAAGTAGTACTGCAGCTCTTCATCATCGGCTCTTTCAAGCACACTAACTGCATATGCACGAACCTGCAGTGAAGGAATCACAAACCATAACAGCATCAGACCAATGCTCACTTCCTATGACATCAACAACCTCTACCTCTTTTGTGATGCATGAGTTACACATACCAAACTCACAGTGTCAACAAACTTCATGCAACAGAATTAATCATCTGCATCCATTCATATGGCACAGTCAAGTTAAATTGCAAATAGCATTCTCTTTGGACAAAGGTATAAGCTTGTGACCATCTAATCTGTTATATCATCTCAGTGCCTTCAAACTAATAACTCTGTTGAACGACCATTTTTCCACAGAAGTTTAACCTATTAGGAAAAGTACTCTCCTGCATACCAAATGTATCATAATACTCCCCCTCACCTTAAACCGGACCACATGTGAAATGTAAAATGTGGACTAACAACCAGAAGACAAAGAAGAGTAACCGGACATCATACCAACAAGAGGGAACACCGATATTTTGCCTCTTAGCCTAAACCTTTGACACCATGTTAAACAACCCCCATATGATAAAAACTTAAGGCATTAAGATCATGCCTATATGGATATCGAACATATCACTGAGCTTCTTTCCCATCATTTATTTCCTCAGTGCTTTGTAACACCAAAGAACCTAATAGAAACCCTAAATCATCTCAAACAGAGCACCAATAATCCAGTCTACGTCATAATGTCTTATTAATGAGATGGACCAAAAGTATAAAACTTCTGATCCGATTGCAGAAAAAATAAGGAAATAATTAGAATCACAACAAACAAAATGTATCTTACAAAACTCCTACCTCCTCCTTTTCAAACACAGGAGATAAAAGTTCCAGAGCATCACATACATCAATTGTCTCCCATCTTCCCATTAAGTCTAATGCCTGCTTAGCTTCCTGTGAGGGTAAAAGAGTTCAGAGCAATGATTATGATTTGGTGATATTTATAAGTAGTCAATCAGATTCTCTAGTTATTTCAGCATTTTTCCAAGGAAAAACAGCATTTCTAGGATCAAGAAACACATAATAAAAGATCCCACGCTGTAATATGCTTAATTACTTTGTTAGCTGGCCTAAAGGGTGTCAAATGTACTATTAACCGCATGCATGATTCATCGTAAGATCAAAAGTAATTAATAGACAAAAATAATGGAGATACTCAGAGTAAAAGCAGAAAATGAAGTCGTTGGGTTAGTCACCGTAAGTAGGTATACAAAGACTATATAAGAGACATGTGGAGATAGTGCTGACCTGAACATCACTCCATTCAACACATCGAAGGAACTTTGTGAGAGCTCTCTTCTCAGACATCAAAGAAAAACGGAATTTCCAAAGGAGCTGCCTCTCGTCTCCACTTAAAGTCCTCGTAGGGGGATATTTAAGTATTCTTTGTATTGACCTTGCATTTGTCAAAAGGTAGGGTAAGTATAACTGGCCAAAAAGGAAGAGCAAAATTACAATGCTAGCAGTAAGAATAACTATTAAAGATCAGAACTCAATATAGACCATAGAATATAATCTTGCTGAACTGCAAGGACTTATACAAGGATACTCAGCCCAGGTGACAGTGGCCATCAAGGGCACAACATCACTCAATTTAACATTTTTTACAACACTAAGGTCATGAAATTATGCAGATATATTTCAATCTAGCTGTAATTTCGATGAGGCAAACATTTCAAACACTCGATATAACTTCTTCAAGTTCATGCATATTTGGCAGCAGGTTAAAGTAACGTTTGTGCTAGAAGTTTTTTTCAGGTAACTTGGGATATCATGTCAGATAATGTTCCAAAATACACAAGAAATCACAATATCCATGCGGTTACTAAAAAATGCAATCGTTTAATTCAATTAATAACAACTTGAGAACTAATTTAATAGCATAAGAGAGTGCAAATAAACAAAATGTACATATATGGAAATAGTAGACCATTGTAGCAATTAGAAATTTCACCAGGGCAGAATTGAACAAAGCAAGATCTTCATAAAGCAAATACCAAATAAGGCATTCAACAAATTTCTACGTTTACATTCAATTGGCTGACACCTCTCTAACTACTTTGGTCAAATCCATCTTTTGTAACGTAAGAAAAAAGAGTGCAAAGAAGAAACAAGGACCCTCAAGTAAATTAGAGACCCATTGAAAATGCAAAATAATGCTGTCCAGGACATGACACCAAAATTGAAGAGAAATTAAAAGATTAACTGATATAAGGCCTTTGTCTGGGACAAGGCCTTTGCTCCTAGGCATCAATTCCTCCTATGGCTCATTACAAAGAATCGTCTCCCAACTCAAGAGTTTCTCATGTCTTATGGCAGGATTTCGAGCTCGATGTGCCCCTTCTGTAATTCCAGACCAGACTCAATTAATCACCTATTTTTTAATTGCTCTGTATCCAAATCCCTGGCTAAATTCTGGGCAGCCAAATGTAATCTTCCTTGGCGCAACTCCACCTGGTCCGACAATCTTCAATGGGCTATCAAGTTTTTGTCCGGAAAAGGGTTCTTCCAGGAAATAGCTCGATTCTCATTTGGCTCTCTGTGCCAAATCATCTGGAAGACTAGGAATGAGATCATTTTCCAAGGCCACAACCTCTTTGTTCCTGCCTTGAAGCTATATCTTTTTAAGGTAGTCAAAGACAAAGCCCTATCCTTCTCTCTAGTTGAGGATAGTCCCAGGAATAGAAGACTGCAGCGCAGTTGGGGGATAGACCCTAGCATTTTTGCTGTGGTGCTGCCTAGGCCTCAGGATAGGAGTTTGTAATTCTATGGCTCCCTTGGAGAGCTAGTTTGGCTGTACTCTTTATGTTGTGGTTCACGGTATCCGTCCACTCCAGCGACATGTTGTCCAGCTGAGTGGCCGCTGGTACCGAGTCCCCATTGTTGTACTAGTTTTTGGTCGACTATATATAAACTTACCTTACCANTGGACATCCTAATAAGAGGTCAAAACTCAAGAAATCTTACTTCTTTTTTTTTTTTTTTTTTTGGGTCATAAAAGAAATCTCACTTGTAGCTGCTGGAATTTGACATCTATATCCTCAGCAACCTTGGCATAGTAGGTGCTGAAAGTCCCAGAAATTCAGTGAAGAGTTGAAGAACACAGCACCTTTTCGGGTTCAAGGACACAACAAATTTAGATACTTGAGAACAGGCTAGTAACCTTTTCTCAACCAGTTTGGCCAATAAGCCTACTCTTTCTTGGTGAACTAGCTCCAAAGTCTGCACAGAACTCCAACAAAAGTTCATGGTAAGATAAAATTACCCAAGTTTCTTTATTAAGCATAATCGATCATGTAGTTTAGTCATTTAGAAGTTTAGCAAGCCTCACAGTCTAGCATATATATCATCCTCCACCATTTCTGATCCAACTCAATTTCTTTAAATATAAGTTATAAACACAAGGTCGCATATTACAGAAATCTGACACAATTGACATTAAAAGCGTCCAGATATACCAAGACAAACTTGAAAATCAATCTTCCAGGAAATAGCTCGATTCTCATTTGGCTCTCTGTGCCAAATCATCTGGAAGACTAGGAATGAGATCATTTTCCAAGGCCACAACCTCTTTGTTCCTGCCTTGAAGCTATATCTTTTTAAGGTAGTCAAAGACAAAGCCCTATCCTTCTCTCTAGTTGAGGATAGTCCCAGGAATAGAAGACTGCAGCGCAGTTGGGGGATAGACCCTAGCATTTTTGCTGTGGTGCTGCCTAGGCCTCAGGATAGGAGTTTGTAATTCTATGGCTCCCTTGGAGAGCTAGTTTGGCTGTACTCTTTATGTTGTGGTTCACGGTATCCGTCCACTCCAGCGACATGTTGTCCAGCTGAGTGGCCGCTGGTACCGAGTCCCCATTGTTGTACTAGTTTTTGGTCGACTATATATAAACTTACCTTACCAAAAAAAAAAAAAAAACTGATATAAGGCCAATTAATTCAACCAAAGCAAACATCATTATAGGGACAAATTAAAAGATTAACGTTATCAAAATGAAAACAGTAGTTGGAAGAGGAAAAGAACTTTGGAGATATTTTCCCTAGTACTGCAAAAATTTTAACTGAATTTCTACGATATAACAAATTCAGGCTTACTTCCTTTCAGTAGAGCTTGGTTTGAGATCTTTGTCGATAATGCCACGGGTTAAACTCCTTGCAAGCTTTAGTTGCTTGTGTTCAGATGGATTTATTTTTCCCACCTCAGGGTCCCACACAATGACAAGTTCATTTGTTGAAACTATTGGAGGAGGTAAGAAATTTGCTCCAGCTTCCTACAAGTCCAGCACAATACACGTTTTATTTACACAGAGAATATTATATTTAGAAGGTCAACCTACTACTGTATGCATAAGCAAATAAAACCTTGCCAAAAAAGCATAGCAGCATGAGCGCATTCAGCCCAGCGAAGGAATGCAGAGAAGCAATAATTAAGTTCCACATTTCAAGAGTGTGGTCCAAAGGTATTGTTTCCTCTCATTTCCACCCTTTTCCCTCGTCATTTTAATTAGCCAAATATAGGAAATACTCCCTGCCATTATAATATTTATCCCCCTTCCCTCCATCCAAACAGGGTTGCAAAAAATTTTACTTCACATCAATTCAAGCTATATTGATGAGATTACCAATAGAAAAAAAAAACAAAAAAATTGAAACACCACCACCTTATGGATTCCTACCGCTGACCTAGGGCATGAACTTAGCCAAGAAGAGAAAAGGATGCCACTAGCTAACACTACAAGTAAGCATCTAGATTCCAATTCAAATAATCTTTGGCAAACAAAGCATGTGTTCAACCACTTATAAAGGAAAAAACTATGCATCAACAAAAATTTGACTTTCACAATTGCTCATGAAGGCCAATGGTTGCAGTTCTTAGCATCCAAGCAAAATGTCCGATTACTAAACTGGTTGCTAATTTCAAAAAAATATGACGAGAAGCCACATCTCACAAAGTGAGAAGCCTACAAGTTTGTCCAATTGCAACAACCTAGCCAAATGAAAAGAAAAAAAAAGAAATACCATGCAGAGTGCTCATCAGGAAAAGAAAAGGCAAACTGTGTACAAGTACTCAATTAATATATGCAATACGTGTTCTCACCATTCGATGGAAAAAATAATTCCTCCCCTCATTCTTCCTAGTTGTTTACCTGGAAAACAACTCGATGTTCAAAGCTACAGAAGTCAACAACCAGGTATAGGTGAGAATTTCCAGCTTTATTGCTCTCCTGTTCCTTGACCTTGTCCATAGCTTTGAATGCAAGACGGTCCAGCCAATCAATGCGCTGAATCTGTCCTCTTTCATACTTATTCAAAAGCTTTTCCAACCGCTCCAACTCACCACGCTCATGCTTAGGGACCTGTAATCATATTATGTAGAAGGATTGTCATTCATGGCCAAATGTCTCATGTTCACCAGCGCAGTACAAACAAGCAGAAACCTTGCCAGGCGTAGTTGTTGGGAAGGAGCCATCAGCTTCCTTTCCTTGCCAGAGTCTAAGCTTCTGCTTCCCCGTTTTGAGCTGCTTTTTGCTGCTAAATAGAAGAATTGTAGCCCCACCAATCAATCCCTCCTCTTTCCCACAAGAAACATCCCATACCTAGCGATGCATCCCAAAATATCAAACAAGCTTTTTTGTAGACAAAGTAACATGAAATTTCTGAGTTTTGATCAAGATCGGCTATGGGTCCATAATCCAATAAGAGACATTAAGAACTAAGATTATTCTGTAATTGAATTATAGCATTATCTAATAGGATTTCAATTCTGTTAGAATTTAATAAGTCTCTACTTTTCTTTCTGATATATGCGGTTTCCCTTCAATAAGTTTCTTGTTTACAAGTTTCCTATCACAACTATAGTTAGGAATTTTATATGGTCACAATTATTTCTATCCAATAAATTTTATGATGATTATTGTAATTTAAGCAGAGTATTTGCATTTAAATGGTGTGACAGCTCTTCTTTTAAGTGTGATGTTTAAGAAACCATAATGTGATGCTTAGGAGGCTAGAGGTGTGATGCCTAGGATGCTTTACATGAGACAACTAAAGAAATTTACCGTTGGTATTACCTTTTGTAGTAATTTCTCATTCAAATTCTCTTCTAAATCGGACTTGGCTCATGGGACTCATTATCCTACATCACCTAAAATTATATGTCAAAAAATGATTTTCCACTTTTAGATATTAGAATAACAGTTCAACTTGGCTGTAATAGATATCAACACCAAAAGTGCAAACATCAAATTATTGTTAAACTACATTTGAGAGGATGATGTAGGTGAAAGATGAAACCCAGGCTCGTCACTTAGGAGCCCAACCAAAAATTTTGAGGTGTGCAATTATATTCTCTTAAGCAACCATTTAAAGGGTCAGCTTCCATTCACAGGCCATGCTTCTCCATAGAAGCTAAAAAACCTGGACAAGATATGCTTAGACAAATTCATAGAAGTGGATGCAGGATGCTAATGAACACAAAGAAGGGCATATGCCTAGTATTAGCTCTGAGCAAACAGAACTTCGCCTAGGAATGACTACTGTAACAATGAAGATCCGATTAAACATAAAAGGTAAAGATGAATGAGGATATATAATAGTGTCAGTAATATTAGTTAAACTATGCATGTACTGTAATTAGTCACTGATTTAAATCTCCAGCTAACTTGTACATAAAATACAAGCGAAAGACCATTTCACACTCACCGTCAACGCAAGTTGCGAGTAAGCAGTTAAGTCTCGATATTTCGTACTCAGCGTGATTAGTTCATTCCAACAGTATGGTGGCCCTGCAGATTCCAACCTGACATTAACATGAGCAGATTTAGACATATAGAAGATTCAGCAGAATCCAAACCTCTTAACTCCCCATTTCTCATACTCCTTTTGAAAGATTTAAGAACAAGCTATATTTACTCAATCACCATTAGAGGGACCATCATACTTAACCACAACAGTTCCCTTCAAATTGGTGGAAATCGCTACATACATAACCTGAAATAAGGGTGAGCAACCTCACCAATTCACATGGTGACCAGTAGATTACCAGGTAAAAAGGGGAACCCGCCTTGACTGTTTCAGCTCCCAATTTTATACAGTGAAGCCTCGGTTCTACTCGTGGCCGGTTCTCAGGTGACCCAGTTTTGAACCACAGGTTGAACTGATTTTGGACCAATTTTAGCTTCTTCTTTTTCTTTTTCTTTTTCTTTTTCTTTTTCTTTTTCTTTTTTTTCACTTTGTTAAAGAAAAAGATAGATATGTTGAGATGGGTTTCAATCCTGGGACCTACAAAATCCATCATTACCTTAACCACTATGCCACAATTTGTTCATATGGCTTCTTTTCATATAAAAATAGTTATATTACGTAAAGTTAGGGCCAGTTCCTAATTGACCTTGAAACTGGTAAGTTTGGTTCTAGGCCAGTTCCTAAGTGAACTGGTTTGTTTCCTGGTTTTTAGAATCAGGAATCAACTTTGACAAGTAGGGTTCAAGGTTCCTGATCTGGAACCTATAAATTAAATGTCTCTCATAGTTTATTTCCTCAGCATGTTCGTTGTAAAATCATAAACGACACTAAGTAAATAAATAACAGTAAAAAGTAGTAACAAAAAGAAAAACCAATTGCAAGTTTTAGTCTTGATAACAAGGACAAAAACCACAAGTTTTTCAGGGCAGCTAGCTGTATATAAAGATATTGAAGAGTTCTGTTTCGATATTTCACATGTTCCTGGCCATTGACTATGGACCATGATGTTTGATACATCTTTGATCTCCATAACCAGCAGAAAACACACTTATAAGCATCATCTTCAATATATACCCCCAACATATACTTCGGATATTCCATCAATCTTTAACAAGGATGGACTTAACACAGACAGTTTTTCCCTAAGGATCACAAGCTAAAAATCCTCATGAGTATTCTAACTACTGGTGAACATCTTTCCAAGAAACCCACTACTATATTGTTTGTCAGTTCTCGGGACAGTTTCCAGAGGCACCCACAAAAGCACCAGAGTCCAACACCTTCTATGGAAAGTAAGCTTAAAAGGTACCTTAAGATGACACTTTAATCCCCAGATATTGGGTATCACCAGTAAATGGGAATTAAAAGTTATAACTTCAGCAAACTAAGTCAAACAGAGTTTTGAATCATTGACCAAGTGACAGATGATTTTAGCACTAATAATTGAGAAATTTACCATCCTGTTCATCGATGCCATGCTTATAATCAAAATGTTCTTCAGAGCTACATTTGAAACCTACAATACCACTCCTAAGTCTTACGCAAAAGATCAAAGTCTCAAAGCTAAAGACACCAGATTGTGCCAGAAAAACATGCAACATCAACTAATTCCCTAAAATGAGTGGCCAAAATAAGTATGTGCTGCATTCCTTACCATCAACACAGGTCACACTCATTTTACCCGCTTCAGTCAGCATCATTCTCTCATCTCCTTAAAACAAATATGGACATTAACACACTGGAACACAACAAAGATCTATTATTCATTCTTAGCTCCACTACGCTACTCATTACGGGACCTTAAACCTCCTTCCCTAGATTTATCATCATATATGGTAAACCTTTTCATAAGTAACTATAAATGTTGGAATTCACCCCAGATTATCTCATAATCATCTTTGACATTTCCTCAAGACAATAACTTTTTTTACATGTCTGCAAATGGTAAAAAATAAATAGATAAATAATGGAAGAAAATGTCATTGGGAAGTAGCATTTGGCCCAACAGACAACAAAAGGAACATATGGAGAAAATAGGACACGAAGCAAGGATTAAATTAAGAAGGCACCTTGTTCTAGTGGGGAGACCAAAAGGGGCACCATCAATGTACAGAGAACACTCCACGTACAGCTCCGACTGTCTCTCATCTGCAGTATGATCAATCTCTGCAGAAGGATTCAACAGAGATGCCATATAACAAGCAAAAGCATAATCAAAACAGAATCTTGGCCCAATAAACCATCGCCCAAATAATTGGATACACGGATGTCAACATATAAGGGGGAAAACCAGAATTACTGAACAAGAATACTACCAAGATTCTGCCTTTCCCCCGAAAATTCACACCATCTTAAGAGAGAGGACTCTCCTTCCACCATCACGTAGTTTGTCTATCTACAACCGACGACATTTTTCGAATCGGCAATCAATTCAATTGAGTCAATACAACTTCACCACCGCGCCCAACCTCTTCATCAAATTGGAAAAAGAAAGAAGACCCAATTCAGCTACGACAACCGCCGAGCTGACCCAGAAAGATTTTTCACCACTTCAGACTCGAAAATTCCCAAATTTCATCACTGACGCCCATCGCAATCCCGAACGAAATCAAAAGGATACTCTTTTTCATTCTTTTCCCCCGCAAAAAGAAGGAAAACAAAAATAGAGAAAACAAATCATACCCGAGTTCGGACAGTGCTTAGCAGGAAAAGCGCCTTCCAAATTCTCGACCCGGAAGGTGACGGGGAGATTGATGTCGCAGGACAAGAAGAACCGGAACTCGTTGCCGCCGCTCATCTTCGACTTCGCCGGGTCAGAGCGCGGGAATCCTCTTCATGGCAAGCGGAGGACCGGCCCCCCCAATTACCTTGATTCGGACAGCGTGATTCGAACGATGCGTATGTTTGTGCCGATTCTCGGAGCAATCGAGTTTTGCCTTCTGAGTTTGCTTCCGTTCGGGGAGTGAAGTGCCACGCACGCTAAATCAGATGGTTTTAATTTCCTGCTGAGAATTCAGCCTGACGTCGATGGAAATATTGGGATGGATGTAATAGAATTTGTTATCACAGCGCAATCCAATTTTAAAAGTAATAAACTTATCATACGAGAGTACATTTAATTTCTAAAATTTTCAAAAAATATAATTAACAAAATGACTTATTTAAACTAATTTGATGAGTTTTAAAACTTGATTATATTTTTTGAAAATTTTGAAACTCAACTGTATTTTCATAATTAATTTTAAGATTTAATTATATTTTTTTAAAACTTTTAGGTTTTAATTACATTTTCGTTACAAATTACTTACCTCTAAAGAATTAACGTACCAGAGTTTGCACTTATCGTATTTGTGGGAAATATACATATAGTCACTCAATTTAACTTTTTATCCATGATGCTTGCGTTATTAAAGTATTGATATTAAATTAACAAAATGATCAAGCTACTTGTGTTGGTCCGAACTTATCATGTCAGCCTGACGGTGATTTTTTATTTTATGAGAAGTGGATTGGGAAATATCCGCAGTATTATGAATTTTAACAAATGATGTCTTAACCTTTCTGAAAATTATCTTATAAATATCACATTAGCGAGTGGTTATTGGTTCAGTTTTGATAGCTAGCCTTTTGTTTTGGATTAATATCAATAAAAACTCCCAAACTATGACCAATTTCTATTAAATTAATTTTTTAATCATCAAAATTTTTAAATTATACACATGTAATAAATTTACCATTCATTAGTTTTCGTTTGCTAATTTGAATGGCACATGATAATTGATTGGTGTACCGATTTGGGATTTTACTTTCCATTTATCACAAGCGTAGCAATTTGTGGTTTTCGTGATATTACTATAATTCAATAGAGTACAACAAAAGGTAAATTTGTCACAAATATATCAATTTTCGGGTTTTGATGATTTGTCATAGGTGTATGAATTTGAGATTTTTTGTGATTAAAATATTAATTTCAAGTAAATTTTTCATAAATGTATAAGTTTAGAGTTTTTTGTGGTTTTAGTTGTATTTTTTATGTCTGTTTTTTACTTTTCACACAATGATGATGTTCTAAGAAGCACCAACATTCTCCAGGAGCCTTTATGCCGTATCGGATACCTCGACAATTGTTCAATACTTTCCGATACTCTCAAACACGACACTCGATTAACATGTGTCTTAAAAAATCTGACATTTGGTCAACTTTTCCCAACACTTATGTCGGAATTTTAAGACGTGATTTTGACATGCAAAGGTCAAATTTAAAAATTTTCAATAAATGATTGGTCAACATGTAAATATGTAAATAAATAAAAATAATAAATGGGGAAATATAAAAACCATAATCTTATATTTTCTTTTGACTCTCACTTCCCTTGACATACAATTCATCCCCTCATGTTTGTTTTTTTCCTTTTTTTTCTTCTAACACGCTTTGATACGAAAATCTAGAATGTGGATTGTTTGTTTTTTTCTCCAAATTTTATGAATTATTGAAATTGAGTTGAATTTGTTAAATTAAAACGATAAATAATATTAATAAATGATGGATTAATGTTTTTAATGTAAATTCATTCTAGGCTCTTATTATTATTTATTTACTTTTGAAATTGAATCGAATTAATTGAATTGAAATAATCATAAAAATGATAATTTATCATAAATATATTAAAATATATATTTAATAAATAACGTGTCTCAATGTGTTGGGATTCTTTATTTTTTGAGAAATAACGTGTCAGCGTGTTGTGTTGTATCGTGTCATGTTCATGTTGGTGCTACTTAGATAATGTCTCACCGAAATCAAAAGAAAATTTGAAAAGGCTTTTGCCCCTTTTTCAAAGGTCATGGACTTATCATCTTTTATTTGAACCGTGAAAAAAGGAAAGAACAAAAAAGGAGGAGGTCAATTTTGAGAGAATAAAGGCAGACCTTGGTTTATTTTGCCCTTATTTATTTTTTTATTCCTTCATTAAGTTCACCTTTTATTTTCAGGTTTATCATATCTCATAAATAAAGGAGTTTTCGTGTTGCCCTACCGTGGGCCTCTATTCCAAACATTGCATCATTTGGGAGCTAATCAGGATTAGTTGGTAAACAACCTAGAGCATGAATTGATCTTAGAAATTAATCGCGCTCTAGAAAAAAAAACTCTCAATATCCTAGCATATTCATTTAGAAAAAAAGTGAAAATTGCATGTTCACAAGATTTATAACATAATATGCTCAATGCCCCGTCCATTCATCTTGTTAAAAAGAAAGCAAGCACGTTTCTATAGACTACCAAACACTTTTGGACAAAGAATGATAAACAAAAAAAACGAGTTCTAGACAATTGCCCATAATTTCGCGCATTTTAGATGTTTATTATATTAAAAGATTATTCCCGATATAACTTGGTTAGTCTTGGAAAGAAACTTAGCTAGTTTTCTCTTGCAGGGGTTTACCACTAGTGAAATACTGTTCTTGTTATGACAAAAACAAAATTACTGTTCTTGTTATGCAATAACAACACTAATCAAATCTCGTTGCTTTCGACCAAAAAAAAAGGCTATTGTTGCTGAATTATTTTATCCAAACTGCAAACTATACCATTTTGGAGATATTGAAAGAAGACCCAGCGAGGTCTTTTTATGCAGGAATAATTGGTTCCGAGGTTAGGTCAATTCCACCTTCGAATCGGAAACTGACCTATGGGTCCCGATCCAGTTCCAGAATTGGTTCAATTGCTGCGTTTGGACTAAGCCAGGTTTAGGATTTTGACAACTTTCTTTTCTTTACTCTTCTAAAGACTAAGAAAAGAAAGAAGCATATCAATCTAGTCTAGAGCGGCTCAATTCCGGACCTGGAACCGGGAACTGGATCTGTTTCCATGGAGAATCGGCTGATCCGGTCTAGTTCCCGGCCAGATCACTTCTTTTTTTTGCCAGAAAATATTAAGAAGAGATTGGAAATCCAACCAACGTGACTGGGCTAGAAGGAAACGATACTGAAAATGAAATTCCAATCTTGTAAGAGTTTTCCTTAGATACACAAGCGCTTTTTGACATTCACATCGATGCAATAACATGACCTGAACCTGAACCTATCGATATCGATTTTCACTCCCATTGAGCTCTGGTTCGATTTCACTCTAGCTACAGCTACAGAATGAACCCGTGCGCGGCACAAGAAAAATAATATCATAAGCAAATTTAGGATAATACCGTCGCACATGAGAACTCTTTGTCCACAATAGACCAAAATATAAAAAGTACAGAAACGGGTGTCATGGCAGTCGAGGGAATTTAGAGAAATCCGGCTGCCGCCGCTGCATGTATGCTGTTTTGCCTTCATTCCCTTCCTCGGTTCTGTAGAACAGAAGTGTTGCATCTCCAGCCAGTTCCTAAAGAAGGGAAGAAAGGAAAAACAACAGCCTACTGTTATGAAAACGTGAAGTACTATCGACCATACCCAATGATAATTGAAAGGGGCTCCGAGAAATTGATTGAAGCTCTAATACATCATGATGATGAATGGAACCTCAGCATATGTACATTGGTCACAGAATACCCAAAATCACAATGCGTGTTGTTTGATAAATGGAATAGAAAGGAGAAAATGAGGAACCCGAATCCGAAACTTGATTAGCTATGGTGACATGTTGATGAGGGCAGATAGCTCTAGACGTTTCAACAGCTAGATGGGAATAAAATGTGTTTGTAAGGCTCATCGAACCCAACATTGGAACGCTGTCAGACTCTTGACAGCATGGATTGTAACAACTGGAACAGGCAAATATATTGCTGCATAATGAGATGCTCGGGACTGAAGGTACCTGCAGCCCTGCATGGCCGTCATCGACTGCATTTAGGGCCGCTTTGAGCACCCTGATTGCCGTCGGGCTATTTCTCAATATCTCTCTGCACCACTTGATTGTTTCCTGCTCCAAATTCTCTAGCTGAACAAGATCAACAAATCATTAGCATTGCTTAAGTTGGTAGACTGGAAGGCCGAGAGAATGTGCCTAGTTTGTCTTTGTATGTATTGTGGTCTACAACATTATGAGAATTAGGACTTTGCACGCTATATATTTTTGTCCTAGCAAACAGGATCAACCACGTTTCTGCAGTTCTTTCCCATCGTCATCAGTTTTTCCTCAGGAAGAAAATTAAGGACAGGTGAAGCTACATGGAAGTCAAATGAACTCACCGGCACAACATCATTGACGAGTCCCATCTTGTCTGCTTCAGAAGCTGTATAGAACCTTGCCAAAAACCACATTTCACGTGCCTTTTTAGGCCCGACCTGTTTGTTCATGTTTATGCCACAAAATTCTTACCATGCAGAAGTACAAAACAGTTAACAGTAATCCATCCAAAATTAAGAAGACAGAAAGTGACATGATACGCTGTAATTTAAGCAACATGATAGCAAAGACAAGTTCATCCATAATGCTCACCAATCGAGACATGATTGAACTTCCATAACCAGCATCAAAGCTTCCAACCTTAAAGGAGCAAAAATAAGAACAGATTACATCATAACTTCATGACTTCAGATTGAACAAATGGAAACAGTTGAAAGGCTGTCAGCTTAAATTACAGTAGGGTCATACTGTGCTATACACCATAAGGAAGGCAGAACCAACTAGGCATCATCTACCAAAAGCAATTACAGTAGTATCTCCTTCTCATCTCAACCTCAATGAAAACTCTCTTGCTAGAATAAGAAAACAGTTAGACAAGTTATAAGCACCTTGGGACCAGTTTGACCAAAAATAGCATTATCAGCAGCAATTGTCAGATCACAGACCATATGCAGTATATGCCCTCCTCCAACAGCATAGCCAGCAACCTGAATTGATAATGGGAGAAAATCTATAAACCCCATCATGAGTAAATTCACCGGAGAGAACATGGCAAGTAATATGTGCAGTGAGACTGATATAAAGAGAGCATATACCATTGCTATTACTGGCTTAGGGAGACGCCTAATTTGGACCTGCAAATGGAAGCAACCAAAACATGAAAGCCTGCTTCATGGTCACTCACGAAATGGAAGCCCCTTGTTTTGCTTTGCATGAACATGAAGAGCTCCGTCAGGGGCCATTTTATTTATGTGAAAGGTATAGAAACGTATAGTTCTTGAACACTAGGACAGAAAAATATGTACCAGAAAGATTCATCGACTGAAAGAAAGGTGATACCGGACAGGCAATTGCACCAACATAGTCATAGAGTGACTATATTGAACTAGACAAAATTTGGCCAAGTTAACATCATACCTGCAAATCCAGGACATTCAGCCTGCCGACATCATTGGGATCAGCATAACCATCCTTCGTCCTCAAAGCCTGGTCACCACCGCTGCAGAATGCCTTGGTTCCCTAAACATTGTGTGAGTTGAAGAAACAAAATTAGGCATTGCGCGATCCTGTTCACTAAACGAATGAGCCACCAACATATTGATGTGGCTTCCACTTTACATGCGAGACATTAACTTCATGAACAAAAAGACAATGCATCTGAAATTAGCAAAAGTTCAGAACGATCTCTATTTTCAAGACTCCTCCATGAATTTTTTTTCCAAGTACTTGGCCTAATTTAATCACGAACCCATAACTTTCAGAGCATCATCTGCCTGCTCTGCTATTACTTCCAGGAAACTGCGAATTACAAGAAGAAAATCAGACATTACAGAATTGAAGGAGCACCTTTCCAGTGAGAATGATGACCCCGATCGAAACATCGTCTCTCGCATCGTTAAATGCGCGGCTCAGCTCCTTGAGCGTCTTTGGCCTGAACGCGTTCCTTCTCTCTGGCCTATTAATCGTAATCTGCACAACACAAATAAAGGAAAAAGGGCATCGATAATGAATTCATGATCATTCATTGTACTAATGTCGACCACACGCTTAAACAGAGCTTCCGCTCAAACGGAAAAACCTTGGCGATTCCTTCGCCGACAGCTTTCTCGTAGATGATGTCGGTGAACTCCGGGCCCGACCCATCATCCGCGGTCCTCCATGCGACCGGATGGTCGGGGACTTCGCCGTGAATGCGATGGTAGGCGTCGTTCATGGAGGTGCCGCCGCCGCCGCCGCCGCCGCCACAGGGCCGAGCGGAGACAGAGGACGGCCCCTCCTTCGGGGCGGGGCCGGGAGGGGACAGGTGGTTGGTAACGGCAGCGACCCTCCTCGCGGCGGCCCCCACGCGCTCGTCCGACGTAGTCGCCATTGGAAGAGGAGGAGGTGGAAGCAGACAGCAGCAAGTGAAGCTCTCTTTCTCTGGTGAGTGAAAGGGATGGATAAGGAGGCCATTGTCGACCTTTTGTTTTGTGGGTTTTGGATGATCCGACCAGGTGATCTTTCAAAAATGTCACTTTGCGAGTGGATCGTGCCAAGATAGGGATGGTGGGAAGCTGCCTGTAGCAGACAGTGGTCGCGTCACAACAACTGTTGGTTAAGATAAGCCAAAAGATTTAAGGGCGTCGATGGTTCCAGTCGGGTCGGGTTCATAATACAAACCAAATCAATCCGAACATGTTTGGTTCGGGTCGGGTTTCTTGATTTTTGGTTTCTAATTTTTTCTTTTCTGAGTTTTCTCTTCTCATTATAACTATTTTTCTCCTCGCATCATTTACTTTCTCTCCGTAACCGTCCTCTTTTTTTTTTCTCTCTCGTATCTCCCGCTCTCTCTTCTATGCTGTGCCCTTTCCTCTCTTTGTAATCTTTGAATTTGCTTCCTCCATTTGAGCACTCACCTCGCTAAAGGACCAACCTAGAACTGAAACCAAAATAAGATCACAGATTCACTCCCCACTTATCAAAAAATATATAGATAGAGACAACGAAGAAATGCCATGAATCATCCACAAGACCTTCCATATGGAAGGAGAAGGCCACAGGCAAGACGAGCACGAGGAAGGCCTCACCCACAAGATCAAAGACCGGTGTCATAGTAATTGCATAGTGCGTTGATATGTAATTGATTCAATTAGGGAATCATGAATGGTCGTATGTTCAATCATAACATTGGTTCGGGTGGAGGGGCGGTGGCGAGACAAAGAGGGAGACCGAGGCTCTGATCGAGGAGAACACAGTCGAGAGGGTGTTCTTGGTGATCAAGGTACAGAAGGCAACAGGGAAGGAAACAATCTTGAAAAGCTTCTCTGGGAGATAAATGTTACTTATGACTAACTCGCAAGGCCTCGATCATTTGGTATTGCCCTTGTGGGTGTCCCAAGCTTTTCCGATAAAACCACCGACGTTCTCGTCGATGTTGGCCCGTGCACCCGGTGACATACTCCCTCTATTCGATGCTCGAGCCGATCTATTCACCACTCTCCGCTCGTGTCGATTTCTTCTTTCCATCGGCCGATCCCATTGACACGGAAAAATCCGTCTATAGAACGGACAAGCTGGAAAGGCTCAAGGGGGGACGGAAGAGAAGGGGGACGCGTGCCCATTCTTGTCCTCCACGATGCTAACTCATGGCATGTACATCCTTCTTAAACTATCATTGATACTTTAACTGCGTGTTTCTCTCACATTCGATGTTCAGTTGACTTGATTTTAACTTCTGCAGAAAGCTTGCAATGTGAACTTTCTCAAAATGCGCTGCGATTTTCGAAAAATTACCAACACATGTTTTCGTTGATCAGGTTGATCAGACAGCCCTAGTGTCCTCCCAGAATAAAACTTTGATCAACATGTTTCTCGAGATTTTGAAAAGCTTGCAATGAGGTTTTCATAATGCTCTTTAGATTCAATGGCTATGGTTAAGAGTTAGGGTTGATATCATTAAAAACTTCAAATTAATACATATATGATAAATTTATTTCAAATTAATTTTTTAACCATCAAAAACTCTGACTAGACCGGTTGAGTATATATATTTTTCTTTATTATTTTTATTTTTTCAAAAAAAATTAGTGGGTTTAATTTATTGTTTCCAAGGAAACAGGAATATGTAATTAGACAATAAGATATCTAGATGAAAGCATATGATTTGTCTCGAGCTCTAAATTTATTTTTGATCATGCTTTGGACAATAAGTTATTCGGATGAAAATATGAAAAAGAATAGAGTGATCGGCTCCATTAGACTGGACTAGAGTAAACTAGTGGTCCGATCTAGTCTCTAATTCCTAATTTTGAAAATCAGACAGGAATTCGACCGGTCCTAATTAAAAAGGTACAATATCTTGTGATTCAGCCATGATTTCACTGAGGCGACCCTTCCTCCTGTCCCTCCGCCTCTGTGACGTAGGGATGGATGTGAGAAGTCAAGCCTATGGTTCAGTTAAGAGAATTGAAGGAAAAGTACAAATGTAGTGAAATTGTAAACGCGATCATGACTTTTGACTGAATATCACTTTTGACCCTTTTACTTTAAACGATGTGGTCATGTGGTATATGGTTAAGAAAACGTAAATCTACCAAGAAAAAAATGTAAGCTTAAAATCATGTAAAAAAAGCTTTACGATAATCTAGATATCAATATTTTGGAAAACAATGTATTTCGCTGAAATTGTTCTTATAACAAAATATTTTAAATCAAAAGCCGTTCTTCAATTTTATTAAAAGGACTATGATTCTGCACGAACTCTGAATAGAGGATGTACCATGCTTAAAGAAATCGAATAGCTTTAATCCCAATAATACAGTTCTCAAGACTAGGTCAAATTTGATCAATGAAAAGACTCGAAAGTTACAAGATCTATTTTGAACTATGCCGAAATTCAATGGACAGCACGTATAGAGGATATTGATATCGCGACCCTCCTCGCAATGGCGTACATCCTCTTGTCCGACGGATTTGCCATAGGAGGAGGAGGAGGAGGAGGAGGAGGACGCAGGCAGTAGCAAGTGAAGCTCTCTCTCGTTCCTGGGAAAAAGATGGATAATCAGGCCATTGCTGACCATGTCACTTTGTGGGTTTTGGATGATTCGATGAGGTGATTGTCACCATGTCACTTTGCTAGTGGATCGTACGTAGATGGGATTGGTGGGGAGTAGCTGCAGCAATCGGGTGTGACAACAATCGTTAGTCAAGACAAGCCAAAAGAACAAGAACGTCGCATGGTGGTTACTTTGCTCTTAGACTTAGATTTAGAGTTCATATAATACCTGAACCGATAAGAACATATATGGTAAATGTGTGTTTGCGTCTGAATTTTATAGTGCTCGAACCGAAGACACTATTTGCTTTAGGTCGATTTTTTGATTTTTAGTTTCTAATTTTTTGTTTTTTGAATTTTCTCTTTTCATTGTAACAAGATCTCTCTAATTATGTTTTTTTGTAAGAAATTTTTTTATGTGGGATATATTAATTGATATTGTAATTTACCGTTTAAAGGGATTTGTCTAATAAAATGAAATATAAGGTATAATATGAGGCTAGCTAATGTGGGCCGAATTGAACCTAACCCGTAATGAGATGGCCTAACTGAAAACTCTATAAATAGTGTTTAAGTCTCTCTTCTAATCCAAGAATATACAATTATCCCCACAAAAGGAGCATTTTAAATGCTAAGGGTGAGGGACAATCTTATTGAGCTAGTGATATAGGGCAATAGAGGAGAAACGCTTCCACATCCAGAATGATGGATTCCAAATTAGGAGTACAAATTCTCTTTACTTGATTATATGTGCTGTTGATTCTAGTTATGGAGATCTTGGTGCCCTTTCACGGCTTTCGTGTGGTATCAGAGCAGCCATAACCTAGCACTCGAATGTACTTTCTTTTGCCCATTTTTGTGATTTTTTTTCTGGTAAAGAATAATTTCGATTACATAAATGGACTATGCTTGTCTATATGAGAATTTTGATGGGTGGTGCACCTCCAGAAGAGCCAACATGCATCCCCACGCGTGGCCATGCGTTGCTAATGCTGGGCATCGGCATGTGTGGCAGACTAGCGCTAGGGCTAACATCATCATCATAATGTCGATGACCAGGATGCGAGTCGACTTGGATCGACCGGGTGACCCGACCCAAGATCCGACCCACCCAGTTAATTGGAACGGTCAACTTTTTGGACTGGATCATTGACTGGGCGGACCATTCGTTGACCTGTTGAACCAAGGTTCAGATTGGTTCAGGCGCTAGTGAGTGCGTTACAAGCGCTGTGCACTCCAGTGGTGCATACAGGTGCGTCCTAACTTTGATTGAGGCATTCTTGGTACTAGCATTCTTATATTGAGGTGCTCTACATTGTGGTGTATTTATTTATTTTACATGCTTAATGCTTTTAAGGATATGAAAATACCTAACCCTAAATACATGTATTTTTAAGGTAGGTATTTTTTTTATGATTTTGGAAACGCAAGTGATGGCTCACAAGTATATCATCACAAAAAGAATGTGTACAACGTGATTTATTGATAGCACGTATAAGGTTTAACACGTATCAATGAATAAAGAAATGTAATTAGCATGATATTTGATTTTAGTGACAAATTATCCTTGTCATCATCTAAAAAATTATCTGTGTATGGTGAATGTGAAACACAAAGTTTACATATGGTATGAGAGAGTTTCAAAGATTCAATCGAGTTATAATTGCCAAAGTGACACACTTGATTAGAGAAATATCTATTTCATATTATAATGTTGTCTCCTGTACTGATATATGGTCATACTTGCAAAGAAGGTGATTGTGTATTAGTTAACGAAGAGATACATGAATAGTATATAGTTAATGGGTGACTAATCTCAACAGTTCATATATCCAAAAGTGATGAATTAAAGAAGGTTGGAATATATTTTCATGGCCATTGTTATGTGTGGAGTATACAACTATATATCATATATTCTGCCCAAAGGTGTTTGTATGATGATGTATATAGTTCTTTGGATGTATACTTATATGATTTCAAGTTACATAGTACTCATATGATGCTAATTATATATATTACTTGTTATTTTAGTCAACTTCTCTGTAAATGATAATTCTATAATTATTCAGATTCTTATTGATTCAAATTTTAAGAAATAAAAATAGGATTTTCTGTTTTGCGATGGAGCTAGCGGATGTTCATATTGGTCTTATTGCAAATAAACCAGTATATCTCATTTAAGTGATTCGGAAAAAAAACTTTTGATGCCGTACACAAATTTTGGCACTTCTATTGTTCTTTTCATAAATATCGGACAATGATTTTGCCAAAAAATTATGGCTCGGTAGGGGATGATACTTTTTTCATATGGACATAGTGTATCTCCGAACATTGCCCTCTATGGGTAAATCGGTTTTTGAAAATACCAGACTTGGGTGTAACCACATGTGTACGACAGAAAGTTAAAACGACGAAAATAACATGTGGAATAATAACGGGAGGGAATGCCAAGATACAACTTGTGACCTATCTGTTGAACAATCCATTTTCTAAAAAATTACGCATATAGGTAGCGAACCAACTAAAGATTTTCATTTATCATATTTATGAACACATAAATTGATGATGATGATCAGTGGAAGAGCTAGAACATTCTACCAATGGGTGAAACAAAAGTGGTAACATTTCAATGCTCGAAAAGTTGCCTTCAACCCCAAATTTGAAACGAAAATTGAGTCCCTAAACTTTTATATGTACTCTGATTGCAGCCAATGAACCTATTTTTTTAAAAAATATTCTTCACCATTCATTCACACTAAATCATGATATATATATTACATGACAACGTAGTATAAAAATAAATTTTAAATGACTTCAAATTTTTTCCTTCCCAAATTAAGTACGAAAAAATTCAAGAAAATCAAATTCATATGAGAGCTCAAAAAGTCAGAATATTTGCAATTGAATCATTATGTAATTACGCTCAAAGAACTCATAACTAAACCCAAAAATATACTAGAAATTTAAGTCAAGTGCAAGAACGATGGGATTTAGGTACCTTAATTATACAAAAGTAAAGATTCGTGGACCACAAGCATTAATAGACCGTGATTCTTTTTTTTTTTTTTTCCATTTATGCATATAAAAATTTGAGTGCGCTTATAATTTTGACATTTTGAGACCAATTAGCATCATGTTGGCTGTTTAAATAAATCTAGTGGAGTTGAAACACAAAATCAATCGGATCAAATTTTACAAAATCACAGGAAGTGAAATTTACTAAAATTTGAGTCGGGACAGGAGATTGAAGCCGCCATCGAAGGCGATTGCTACCTGTATAATTAATATTATAATAAATGTTGGAGACTTTATCAGCTCGAACCAGGGGATCCGTCAAAGTAATTGCTGTCCCATCTGGCTGAAAAATATTTAAAAAAACAGTGTTACTGGTTACAGATATGATTGACGTTCTCATGCGGATAATGCATTAAACATTTTTGTTTTTATGTCTACCTACCTTCACGACTAATATCAAGGAAAAGATAATCGAGGTGGTGCTAGGTACATTGTAAGTGTACTATCTTAAAAAGTCATGCTTGAATAAGGGATAAACTTTCCTTAATTCAAAAGAATGCATAATTCTTTCATTTTCCCCTCATTTTTCTTGCTCGATTGTACCTAAAGCATATTATTTTTTTCGATAGTGTTCTCCCCAAGAACAAAATGGGCCCAACAAGGAACACAAGCCTTGCCGGAACAACCATCTTGAAATGCCCGTGAGATACAATAGGAACTTGTGTATCCCAGTGATGATGCAACACTATCTCATAGTTAGTTCTTGTAGAATCATAGTCAAAGTATTTTCTTTTCTAGTTAACTCTAGTGTTAGTAAGAGATCATGGAGCAATTAGGCTTTTTCTTGACTAGTGCCATCTCAGTCGCAAAAGGCTAGGGTTATTAGAATTTTTATTAAACTCATCTACTAAGTAATTCGGCAAGATTACACAAAAATTTAAGGTTTAAAACCTCAAAGCCTTGGCATTTCTCTTTATCATTAAGGATAGTGCTAGGAGTATATTGTTAAATTTTGTTTCAAATTTGAAGTACAGAAGTTGATAAGATTGGAAGATGTAGATCGAAATGTTCATTGAATTTTTAGGATATGAATATGAAGAGTTCTAATTGAATAGAACATCTTTCCTTAGAGGCCACATATTCACGTGTTACATATATCAAGAGTGGATCATGGGAAATTACGATCTAAGTTTGTTGTTTGGTCTTATCCATAAAGATATTTGACCGCATATATAAAAATTCTAGTGAAGGTTTGACTTTCCTTCTTTATGGTCACACATGAGGAATTCACTTCAGGCCACACAAAGCTTTTTGTGAAGGAGCCGCACAAGAGAATAGGAAAAGTACATTTCAGAAGAAAGTCGCCAGCGGAGCTCTCTTCGAACTCTCGTAGGAGCTGAACATGGTGGATTTTGTGTCATAAGTTCTACATCCGAATTAAGTTATTTTTCGTAAACACTATGGGTTTGGGAATTAATTAGGGTTAGAAAATACCTGAGCATGTGCGACTGTAAATTTATAGTTATCCATTTTATTAGTGAATTATTTATAGTTGACTCTTATCATGGAGTAAATTTTGACATTTGGACCAAGCTATTAACTCTATGATATTATTTTTTATTATTTCTTTGGTGATTTCACGTTGATTTAATTGCAACAATTGATATTGAAGCTAATCGTAGAATTGTTTGGATCTAATTTGGGCCTTTTTTCTTCTTGTCTGATCATTGTCTCGAAATTTCGCTATTATAATTATGTTTACCAAAACTAAATTGAGAATTTTAATGGGAGAAACGACTTTTGACTATGGAGTGTTAAGATGAGTACGCTATTGACAACCCAAAATTTGGCCCAAGCATTGGATGGCAATTCTAAGTTGCTGGAAATGATGGAAGATGCCAATAAGGTTGAGTTGATAAAGACAACAAAGAGTATAATCATGTTGAACCTATAAAATGAAATGATAATAGAAGTGGTCAAGGGAAAGAATACTACAATGTTGTGAGCAAAGCTTTAGACTCTATACAACAAAGGGTTTTAATTAATCGCATATACTTATTGAAGAGAACGTTTTAGTTTCTTTATCCTTAAGGTAATTCCATCAAAACCCACTTAGATGAGTTTAACAAACTCAAGATGCTTAAGGTAAGATCCTAGTTGATGAAAACATGTATTATGTTGTCGGCATCCCTAACAAAGCATGAGAGCACTTTAATGATTCACTATTATAGACACGTACTATGATTGTTTCGAACAAGTAAATCCACCTTGTTCTTTAGTGAACGATAGAGAAAGTTGTGAGACTATGGTATGGCATACGACGTAGCATGAGAACTAGTGATTTAAGGTAAAGATCAAGGTCTATAGTAGAGGCAAAAGCATATTGAAGTCACGTTGTAAATAATCCAAGGGTCATGCGAAGTGCTTTGAGTGTCACAATTAGAGGCACATGAGAAGGGATTTCTAAAATTGAGAAACAAAGGTGATAGATTAAATGCCACAAAGAGTGTGTTGAACATTGCTGAAGAGAACACCAATGACACGAAGGCCATTATGTGTGCGACTATCGGCTTGTTAGGTGACAAATGAGTATTGAATTTGGGATGTTCTTATAATATGATTAATCAAATTGTGGATGGTGGTGGAGTTTTGATGGGGAATAAAGTAGCTTGCAAGGTTTTGGGAGTATTTACAATTTGGATTTGGATTCATGATAGGGTAGTGCGCACATTGAAAGACACGAGGGCTTGTATTAGAGTTCAATAATAACCTTATTCTTTTGGGGTCAACAATGACATTGGGTGTAAGCACATCGTTGAGGGTAATTGTTAAAGATCTCTCATGTGCCATGATAGTGATCAAAGGGAAGTGAATTCTCTCTATTATCCACCATGAAAAATCATGACAAGAGTTGCTATTGTTTCAATAGGTGAGTTAGACTCAAACTTGACTAGGTTATGGCATATGCGGTTGGGGGACATAAGTGAGGCAAGTTTAACGATGTTGAACGTGACGGAGTTGCTCAAGGGTTAGAAGACAGGACATCTATATTTGTGTAAGCACTAATATGTGGGAAGCAACACCAAATTAAATTCATTGTAGTTATTCATTTGACCAAGCAATCGCTTGAATACATTCAATTAGATGTTTCGGTCCCATCTTTGGTTTCTTCTTAAGGAGGTGCCTGATATATGCTAATATTAATTAATGACCATTTGACGAAGGTATGGGTATACTTCTTGAAGCACAAATCTTACATATTCAATCGGTTAAAGAAGTTTAAGGCATCGATTATATAAGTAGGCAAGTAAACAAATCAAATTCCATACTATCGATAATGACATGGATTTCTATGGTAAATATTTTATTGAGGAGGGAGGGAGCGAGGGAGAGAGACTATACACCACGGCCAAATGGTGTTGCAAAATGAAAGAACATAAATTTTACTTGAGTGAGCAAGTTTTCACATGCAAGACTAGGTGAGGAATTTTGGACTGAAGTAATGAACTTGACTTGCTCTCTATTGTTTGCTATCATGTGGAAGACTTTAGATTACAAGTATACAGATGTTTTGTGTATATCTATGCAAGTGATGGTAAGCTCGAGCTAATAGCGACAAATGCATATTTCTAGGTTTTGCATATAGTGTGAAAGGCTACCAGCTATGATGCACTAATTGTAGATTACTTAATTTTCTAGTCAACAAAGACGTGATATTTGACAAGATTGCTATGCTTTGATAGAGGAGACGAGATACTACTGGCAGAGAGCCAAGAGATCATGGTGTTAGTAATAAGGTGGAACTTTAGGTGGAGACTTTGGAGAACTCAAAGGCAATAGAGGTCGAGGCTACAGATTAGACTGCAATCCCTAAAATCGGTGAAACAAATAAATAGCATACTCACAAGATACTATAGTAGCAGATAGATAAAGAAGGCAAATTAAATAACCGATAGGTGATGGTTATACATATAATGCTTATGAATTCAAAGACGTATGTAGGAATAAGAGAAGAGAAATCAAATGACAAGATGTAAACACTATCCAGGTAATCCGGTAAAAGGGAAAATAAAATGTATTACAATCATGTCCTAAGGCTAAGCCTGAGCTTGATTTTTCTTTCTGGTGAGTGGAAATCGGGAAGCTATGTTAAATTTGTCAACACTCAAGAGTTTGCAGAGACTCTGATTATGAGTCGGTAAATATGGACAAGTGTTGTCGCTTTAATTAATCTTTGGGTCTTGGAGGTATGACTTATATACGGGAACTTTTGAATAATCTTCTCATTTGTTCTCTAAATTTGTTGACCATGACAATTAAATTCTAATTAAAAATCTCTAGTGGTTAAACTGGTTGTGCCATTTGAGTAAAACACTCTTGCTTTTCGTCGATTTGTTCTCACAGTTGCATATAGGAGCCGCTTGGGATGAATCGTACGGTTCCAAATTCATCTCAATACCTTTCAATTACACCTCATCACAGTTTTGGAAATGAATTGCAATAGGCTAGATAATGCAGTCGAGCATCCACGATTTAGTCAGTGCTCATTTTGGTACTCTTGAAATGTGCAATATGTCACCCTAATTATAAAATCAACCACCTTGAATTCGTTGCTTGATCATTTTTTGAAAGATTTGTGGTTTTCAAATTTCAAACGAGAAAATCAATCGCAAAATGTGCTATTCGTCAAATCATCTTATAACTTCAAAATCTAATAGTTCCAAATACTAAATTAGGGCTTGACAAATAATTTTTTTATTATGATCTATTTTCTCTCTGAGGGTTCCAAAACTATCTAAGTAAATTCAAGTTTTTAAAATAGTGATTAGACTTTAGTGAACAACTCATCGGGCGTGTTTCAGCTGTTAGGTTGAACCCTAGATCTATCTTAAGCTCCATAGGCAGAGAGGTGGGTCCAATGATATTCAATGCCAATTTCATTAATGGCGAACCGTATTTTGTGAAGTTCCGTGTTGATTTTCTTGATTTCTCACCCAAGTTGTCCAAGTCATTTTCACGTAGATTGACTCCCTAGCATCTTTCATTCTCTTTTCTAAGAACTCCTAAATTTAAAAAAGTCTAAATTTGTCACTATCTAATACGTCATTCGTGAATGGACCATGAACCCATCTTAAGTTGAAAAACCTCATTGAAATCCTAATTGAACTAGGATGCGTCGACAGCCAGATTCAACCTTAATCAATTTATCATCTTTTTGTATGACTCATAACTCATAAATCACAATTTTCTTTAGAATAGTTTTCCTTTTTGGAACAAAACTCCATTGGCGAGAATCAAACCTTAGCATGATCAGTAAAAATTGTCTGATCGTCGCCAGCTAGGCCAACCCGCCACTGGATTTTCTTGAGTTATTAAAGTTCCTGGCCAAACGAGTGGTCTGTTCATGTCCAAAATGCGTTTCACATGTTGAGTGAGTAAGGCTTGGAGCAGCAAAGTCAGATCCGACCTTTCTTCTGGTCATTTATTCTGCCGACTTCTGGGAGATGCAGTTGCACGGCGACTGAACAACATTCACATGCACGGCAAGATACTCCCCAGCGCTCTTCTACTTGCAGATGACGACACGCATGACGTTTGGCACTATTTGTCCATGGAACCTTCCTCACCACGTGTAGCGGGGCCAATTGGCTTTCCTAAAAAAATTTAAGAGGGTTGTTTTAGAACTCCTATGCCAAGTTGTCAATTCAACTTTATCACATCAGCATCCTAGTTTTCAGTCATATCGTACGTACTCAAGTGGATGACGTCATTTTATTCATTCAAGGCTTCATTTATCTCGTAAAAAATAAATAATTTTAAAAATAATTATTTATATCGCTTACAAAATGAATGAACAAAAAATGTTTTTATCGTCCATGATAATGTTCATGCATAAATTGTTATCCATAATGAAAATATTTTTCATTGATTGACTATTTCGAATGATGCAAGCAATCATTTTTGAAAAAATAACTTTCAAATCATTCATTTTCTATAAAATAAATGTAATCTCAATAATTGTTGGTTTCAATTTTCTTATTGCCGACCGGATATAATATGATCCTTGTTGTGCTTCCTTTGGTCCAAATTATAATCTATAACAGCAAAAATGGTTCCACTAGTCATAAGAGTAGCTTGAGCTTTTAGATGTGTCGATACACCATTGTAGGTGTCTAAATTTTTTTTGTGATACTTGGTTGATGGGCGCTAATCAAAGGTAGTAACGAATTGTTAAAAGCCTGGAACATATTAGAGGATGCAAAAATAATATTTGCTACAAGGATCGGATGCGAATATGTAATTCAAAGAACTCTTTGGGTCTTCTTGTGTTTGCAGATGATGAGATGCACTATTGTCCAAAGAAACCTTCCTAACCACTAGTGCCATTACAACGGAGCAACAACGTCATGCCAACGTTGGCAAAACTAAATACTTTTATAATCGGATATGTCTATAATTTCCAATCTCATTTTCAGGAAAAATAAGAAAATTTTTTCTTTTCTTTTTTCATTTTGGAATTGAATTTCCAGGAAACATATACTTCATATTATCAGCCAATGTTTTTTCCCTCTTTCCATTTCGGAATTGGGGTCCTCATAATTAAAATTTCTGTCTTCCTTGATAACTCATCGTTTCACCAATTGGACCTAGCCTCCTCCATCCCTTGGGACCAACAAGGGGTAATAC
Source organism: Corymbia citriodora subsp. variegata (assembly GCA_014858505.1). Taxonomy (NCBI): domain Eukaryota; kingdom Viridiplantae; phylum Streptophyta; class Magnoliopsida; order Myrtales; family Myrtaceae; genus Corymbia; species Corymbia citriodora. The sequence goes on along the minus strand of CM026420.1, from coordinate 17,708,199 downwards.
ATGAATATTCACCTTTTGTCCATTGACTACGCCTTTTGACCCGATTTTAGGCCCTTGATCACTTTTCGTGGATGAACCTTAGGGAGGAATCCTTAGGTTGTCAGGACATTGGATTCTCACCAATGTTGCATTACTCAAGCTAACATCTTGCTTCCGCTTCATCCAAGCCTGTTTTGACGGGTGCTTTCCTCTAAGGCGGAACACTCCCCTACCGATGCATTTTTACATCCTACAGCGTTAGTAGATCACTTAGCCTGGTTCATCTTCGGCACAATGTCACTCGATTAATAGCTTTAGGGGTGTCAATAGGTCGGGTCGGGTCGGGTCGGGTTGGGTTGGGTCTTGATGTTACATGACTCGACCTGAACAATAAGGGTCATGTCATCCGACCCGACCCGACCCGAAATGCATAAAACATGAAGCAAAGAAATGGGTCGGGTCGGATCGGATTGGGTTTCGGATTTTTTATTAAAAATTATTATAATTTTTTAATTAAAAATATAATAAAGGGAATTCGAAATGCTCTTATGTGATGTCGTTACACCACGAGGCAAGACCTTTCCTAATGGGACAAATGGACAGATTTGTGGATGAGGCACCCCCATCTCTCGTAAACATTGATGAGCCAATTTTGGATAAAAACCTTAGTACTCCCTGCAAGTTGGCTCGGACCACGTCAAACCAATGCTGCCTAATGTATCGTCCTTGCTCGGGGCCAGAACCGTCCAATTATGGACGCACCCAGACATTGCCGTGCTCATCGCGCGCTCACAGTCCTCCGTCGGTATAGCCACGATAGTATGATTCCGATCGCTTAGGGATGGGATGGGGGTGAATCCGGGAAAGATCGGCAAGTCCAGTGGACATTTGATGAAAGTGAAGTTCTTATAGGCTTGGACAGTCCATCGGGGATCCAAAAGGGAGAGACTCTGAAACTGTTTAGAGAGGCAGTTGTCGGGGTCTCTTAGAAGCATAAACTGCTCAGAATAAAGTAATCAGGCCTCTATGAATTCGCCTGATGGGGGGGGGAGGTTTATGATCGTCTGACCCAATCCGTCGCACAAGAGGTCAAAGCCCGGGTACACGCAACGCTCATTGGGTTGGAGTTCCTCGAGACGGAACGGGAAGTGGACGACTGGTTCACCCGGTTGGCAAGTCGCATTGGGGCATGTGTCGGGAATGGGCGATCCGAGATGGAGAGGGAGAGATTGCCCACCAGAGCAATGACAATGGCAATCCCCGTCGACCCTCCAAAGACAATTTTTCCACTCTGATCGGTATCCAAATTCAGATAGCTCTGTCAAAACACAGGTCGAGTAATGATTCACCAGCTCTCTCTCTCAAAGCATCAACCAATCCGAAGAAATCGTTAGAAAAACCCAAAAAAGGGAGTAATCTATCGCGGCTTCTTACCTAAAGAGAAGAGGTGGAGGAGAGAAGCGAGTGGCGATTGGGGAGGAACTGCCAGCACAAGGGACAAGAAGAGACCGAGGAGATTCAACAAGGAACTGTCAACGGGGAGGAGAAGGCGGAGACATTGCAGGCTTCGAAGTTCCAAACTATTTCAAAAGGTTTGGGTGGGTGTGTTTGGGTTAAAGTCTTTAATATATTTGGGTAGAACAATGTTTCGACCCTAATTTGACTCAAAACATGTATTTTGTTTGTGTTTATAATTGTTACCCGAACAATATTAAAACCTAAAACATGTACTATACTTATTTCGTATTGGGATCATGTTCGGGTTGGGTTGGATGGGTTTTTGGAC
>CM026420.1:17670636-17706334 GCA_014858505.1 Corymbia citriodora subsp. variegata | reverse complement strand
AAAAGTGGCATATCGGTTTCCACGCAGCACCCCATTAGCTTAACCACATTCCTATGATCGATTTGTGAGAGAATGATGACCTCATTGATGAACTCTTCAATGTTTTCCTTGTCAATCAGTTTCGATTTCTTAACCGCAACTATTTTTCCATCAACCAACATTCCCTTGTAAACAACACCTTGTCCACCTCGGCCAAGTATCCTGTTCTTGTTGAAACAGTCAGTGGCCTTCTCCAAATCCTTGAAACTAAATAATTTGCTTCTCGCAACATTGCCTTTAGGTGATGAAGATAGATGTTCTTGCAACAAGATACCCCACTGCGTTTTAAAGTACTTCTCTTTTTGCTTGATTTCTCTTCTTTTCTTGACGACTCTGTATAACCACCGAGAGAGAAGCAACACTTGCACTAATCCTGCAACGCCCGCTCCAAGGCCTGCAGTCCAGAAATTCAGCAGAGCACAGAATCATAAAAAGCACCTGCTGTTAAGAATGTATACCGTTGTGCTAAACTATCCATCTGGATTGGAGTAATTTGGAAGCAGGAAAACTATTAATCTCACATTAAGTTATGGATATTCTTTCCATTGGCCAAGTATAAATTTCTTCCCATCATAGGAAGCCACCGACTCTAAATGGGAAAACTTAGATTATGACATGAGGTTGTATTAAAGAAATCTTATTAGCCAAAGCAAACGCAATAAAATTTACTAGATGTCCTGTGAACCATCTACTCGAATTGATGATTAATTTTTTATGGTATCGTATTTTAATCCCACTCTTCTATGCTTATCTCACCATCGGTGGCACAAAAAAGTTCACCATATTGATTAAAAAGGGTTCTATTTCCAAGGAAGAATATTCATCTTTAGCAAATAACATAGCTTGGAAATTGAATTCCACACTTCAATCAAATCATGACATGTGGAAGTATAGAACGACAATCCTGCTAGAACGAAGGGTAAGGCAAAAATATATCTGTAGCTTTTTTAAACATGTTTTAGGCTATGCTATTCTTCTTCTAACAATAATCAAGAGCGTGAAGCGGTCCAAAATTCTAGGTTGAAAGATCTACTTACCAATAAGAATAACCTTCTTTTTGCTAGCGACGCAATCATAGCTGCCCCATTTGTTCACACAAATCCTCCCAGAGCATGTATTTGGAATCTCACATTCATTAATATCTGATGACAGATGATAAAATAAACATATCAGCAGCCAAACGCATCTCCTTGAGTAAAATCAAAGAGATTAGTAGGTCGCATTTCCCCTTGAATTGTTGACTCCATAGCTGAAATATTATATTTGTAACGAACGGACTATCCCGTTCCCCTTTGTTTCCAGTAAATTATTGTAATTATAATTCATTCAATTTTGTTTGAAATTCACTTTGTATAATATTGGGCAGTAAAATGAGAAAAAGAAGGCAGATAAGCATGTGTGTGATCATTAAACAGTTTGAATGCGTGCTCTTTAGAGAAAAATCTAGGAATGAGAACCTACTAGCCTGTATGGTGCCCTTAAATACGGAATGGTATGGCTCGAAGTATGTTACCTTGGCATCCTTCGGTAAGATAAGGGTTACCACTATACCCCCATCTGCAATAGCACTGCATAAATGGCATTTCACTTGCATATGATTCGAAGCTGTATCTGTGACATCTGAAGGGATCATAATCGCCTGAGCCGTTGCCTTGCCGGATACGCTCAAGTCCGTAGGCGGTCTTGTTTGAAATCCCCCATTCCAACACCACTGGAACCGTATCATCCAAACTCAAATCATATAAACCCGTAACGTCAGACCTCAAGAACCATGATATATCTGCCAGGAAAGCGTGCTTGCATCCCTGAGGTCCACCTTCTTCTTTGAAATCCACACTAAAGCTTTGAAGGTCAAAGGGGAGCGTGGTCTGGCAGCATCCGTCCATCCCGGAACAAGTACTATACCGGTCAATGTTGGTGTTGGCTCCAGAACAATTCGACCTGCAACCGACAACAGCTGATCCTATACTTTTCAATGTTGCCAGGGTGTTGCAACCGACCGAAGTAAAGACGTTCCTTGTCTGGGAGAAGACAAATGGACTTCCTTCTAAGTTCACTGGCGCACCGAGTCCTTCGCCCCCGCAACTTGCATTTGAGTATATCAATGGAAGACTGACACTAATCATGCCGTTCGTGTTATTCCAATAATTGGGAAGCGAAATGTTGAGAACTCGAAATTCGGTCTTATTTAGTATTGGAACCGTGGCGTTTTGCAGGCAGACAATCTCATGCCAGTCATCCAAGAAGCAGCCGTCACCTATTCCGAAGGGGAAGGGAATGGTGACGTTCCCACATGTTTCAGTACAATTGGGTAATGGAAGTCCAACTGCAGCTCCTAATGCTTGTACCGTGAGGGAAATCAGAAGCACAAGAATTCGAAACCCCGAGTTCGACATGATGTTCACGTCTCGTGTATGCATGGACCTAAACTTATGGAGAAAGGGGATATGGACTGAGTCGCTTAATATTGATATTTATGTGGAAGAGGGGAAGAATTCTGATGCACTCTATGCATAATTTTATTCCGTCTCTGCTACTTCCTTATATATCTGACGATGCTTCCTTGAATATAGAAATATCAAAGATTGATAGGTAAAGGACACCAATTGAAGCAGCCAAGTGTGACTTCCAATTGTTGGGAAGATGATTTTGTCGTCATCTTTCCCATGAGAAAGAGACGGAGAGTCAGCAAGCTAGAAAAGGTTTCAGAATCCATTGTTTTGGCCCCTGTTAGGCACTTCATAATTGAGATATTTAGTCCTTTCCTTCCTTAAATTGTTTCAAGTACGCGTCAATTCGTTTCAAATTATCCTAGGCCAATTATGTATGAATTTTTCCTCTTCTATGCTAGATTAACATGGTTCCACGTCTTTGCTTATTGTCACAAATTTCATATTTTATTGCCAATAATTTTGTTTAGTATTAAATATCATTGGTCATTTACAGTTTCTGATTAAATATAAATGCAGTCTTTCTGTAAATTATGAATATTAGTCTTAGTTTAGCATTGTTTAGGTCATTTATTAAATTGATTTATGAGTTTAACCTCTTTTAGAGGCCTCGAACTTGACTGTGTTTCACGATGAGTGAATAGCTGCACATTGGATAAATTATAGGAAATTATTGCTAATCATTCCCATCCATGTTTCCAGAGGAAGTGAAATGTTGAGCAGTTGCAATCCAATCTCACTTAGTCTAGGATCCGTGTCTCCATAATTAAGTTAGTCTTTTGGGCATTTCCGGATATTTTCAAGATTTTTCAAATAAATAAAAGAACTGAAGAAATTAACATGATGAGATTTGAAGAAATTTTCTTTTGCTCCCATTAAAGTGTCTACTTCCATAAAGGCTCCAAGTCATTTCCAGACTGGAGGACTTTGAAGATTCGTTTTTTGTTCTGGACAAGCACATTATGACAAGGCTTGAAGGTACTGAGAAATGGGGATTTTCAAAAACTCAGCTTTTGGAGTTAGAAAAATTGGAAAGTTCAAGGCAATTCAACCGCATGGGTGATCTTTAATCGGCACTTGAGGCATTATTGTGGGATTAAAGAAAAGTCCAAAGTAAATGGACTTTTTAGAGTCAAATTCTGCACTGAGACAAGCAAGCAGATGAACTCTTGTTTTGACCGCTGAGATTGGACTTCTTCAAAGGCGTATGGTGCCCGTCTCCCATATAATACGCAATCATAGCCATCGGTCAATGTGACTATCACGTGGGGCCCACATAATTGCTGATTATGATGGATCCAGTCCATAGAGACTTGTATCCAGGCAAGAATTTTGCGCAAAACCAATGGAAAATGGATTAAATTATTTCCTATCTATATGGAAACCGATTTGTACTTGAAAATATAAAGATGGTGTGAACCAATGATGACTTATAAAATCAATGGTCTTCAACACCGTTATCAAATGAGAACTTATATTAAAACTGACCATTGATTTAGAATGTGTTTATTTCATAAAAAATACATTTTACAAAAATATTTTTCTCACTTTTCAATGTTTGGTTCATTTAGAAAAATAAGTCAATGAAAAAAATTTACAATCCTTGATTAAATATGAACACAAATTCTTTCAACACCTAATTAGATATAATTGGTCATTTGCAGCCCCTGATTAAATATGAATGCAGACTTTCTGTAAATTCTGAATATTAGTCTTACTTTAGCACTGTTTAGGTCATTTATTAAATTGATTTTTGAGTTTAACTTCATTTAGAGGTCTCGAACTTGACCGTGTTTCACGATGAGTGAATGGTTGCATATTGGGTAAATTACAGGAAATTATTGCTAATCATTCCCATCCATGTTTCTAGAGGAAGTGAAATGTTGAGCAATTGTAATCCAATCTCACTTAGTATAGGATTCGTGTCTCCATAATTAAGTTAGTCATTTGGGCATTTCCGAATATTTTAGGGATTTTTCAAATAAAAAAAATCATGAAATTAACATGATGAGATTTGAAGAAATTTTCTTTTGTTCCCATTAAAGTGTCTACTTCCAGAAAGGCTCCAAGTCATTTCCAGATTGGAGGACTTTGAAGAGTCGTTTTTTGTTCTAGACAAGCACATTAGGACAAGGCTTGAAGGTACTGAGAAATGGGGATTTTCAAAAACTTTACTTTCGGAGTCAGAAAAATTGGAAAGTTCAAGGCAATTGAACCACACGTGTGGCTTTGCTGGCTGTCGATCCCGTACCACTTATCCATGAAACACCCGGCTCCTACTCCAAAGGGGAAGGGGATGTTGACATTCCCACATTTTTCAGTGCACTTAGGCATTGCAAGTCGAGTTACAGCTCCTGATGCTCCTACCTTGAGGGAAACAAGAAGCAAAATAATTTGAAACACCAAGAACGACATGATTTCACGTTTGTTATGTGCATGGACATCAACCAATGGAGAAAGGGAATGTGCGCGAGTCCCTCAATGGTGTTATTGAAGTGGAAGATACTGAACGCATAATTTTATTCCAGCTCTGTTACTTCCTAGTATCTATGAGGATGCTTCCTTCAGGATAGAAATATATATCTTTGAAACGTAGAGAACGTCGATGGCATCTTTTCAATCCAAAAACGTGAAAGCAATACTCACTTTTATTAAAGTAAAAGTGGTTCGTCTTTAATCGGAGTGCAATGTGCGAGAGTCGCAATCTCTTCCATTATTGAAGCAGAAGTCATTTTTATCGTTCTCATGTGTGTTATGCATCGTGTAGTTAGTCATTCTTTATAAAAGGCGCTTTGGAATCACGTGAATGGCTGCACATCCAAGTTCACATAATAAGACTTGCTAGATCATAGGTCTATCAAAGGCTGAGGATGTCAAGTCCTCGTTGGCTTGACTCCTCCAAAGAGCGCCACAATACATTCATGATCAGTTTGATTTGGCCATTTTAGAGCCACATTACTAGTAAATTTTAGGACTCGGTCATTGTTTAGCATAAAAGAAAATTAAAGACTTGGTTGCTTCTTATTAATGATCTTCATATTGTTCTTAGTCTATTACTAGTTTGAATTCTCAAATATTATCACAAAGCAATCGCATATACAAAATAGATGGAGCAATGCTAAGAGGACGTATCGCATGACATAAATGGTCATATACTCAAGCTCTATTGGTAGAAAGTAATTTCTTTTCTCTTCAATATGCTGAGATCAATTTTACCTTGATGATTGAAAGGAAATTATTAATAGGTAACTTTTTCTATTCACTCCTAACCTCATAACGAGGAAGTCTTTAATTAGTGGTAATTAACTATAGCTTAATCATAATTTATGGTAATTATATGATTAATTTGATTTAAATTAATTATATTTAATTATTTCGAAAATAATTAAATATTATTTTGTTATTTTTAATAATAAAAAATTATTATTGGTGATATGGGTTATGGCGCTAATCCCTTGATTAGTGTATTAATCTCGAATAGTGTTAGGTTAGTTTATGAATAATCGAGATGATGTGGTTAGTTATGGTTAATTTAAGTAAATAACGATTTATTTTGGTTAATCTTAATTAGTGGTAATTAACTATAGCTTAATCATAATTTATGGTAATTATATGATTAATTTGATTTAAATTAATCATTTAAATTTAATTATTTCGAAATTAATTAAATATTATATTATTATTTAGGCAAATACCATCAAAAACCCTACACTATGTCACTCATGACAATTTTACTTTGAACTTTTTTTGTGCCACTAAAAATCTCAAATTATGCCATTTATGACAATTTTATCTTAAACTTTTTTTGGTGCCATCAAAAACCCCAAATTATGCTATTTGTAACAATTTTACCTTGAACTTTTTTTGTGCCATAAAAATTCTCAAATTATGTCACTTAGAACAAATTTACCCTAAACTTTTTTTGCTAAATGGCATTTTCGTCCTTTTCCATTTTCTTTGAAAGGTAGAGAACGCTGATGGCATCTTTTCAATCCAAAAACGTGAAAGAAAGACTCACTTTTATTAAAGTAAAAGTGGTTTGTCTTTAATCGGAGTGCGAAGGGCGAGAGTCGCAATCTCTTCCATTATTGAAGCAGAAGTCATTTTTATCGTTCTCGCATATGGTATGCATCGTATAGTCAGTCATTCTTTATAAAATGCGCTTTGGAATCATGTGAATGGCTGCACATCCAAGTCCACATAATAAGACTTGCCAGATCATAGGTCTATCAAAGGTTAAGGATGTCGAGTCCTCATTGACTTGACTCCTCCAAAGAGCACCACAATACATTCATGATCAATATGATTTGGCCATTTTAGAGCCACATTACTAGTAAATTTTAGGACTCGGTCATTGTTTAGCATAAAAGAAAATTAAAGACTCGGTTGCTTCTTGTTAATGATCTTCATATTGTTATTAGTCTATTACTAGTTTGAATTCTCATATATTACCACAAAGCAATTGCATATACAAATAGATGGAGCAATGCTAAGAGGATGTATCACATGACATAAATGGTCGTATATTCAAGCTCTATTAGCATAAAGTAATTTCTTTTCTCTTCAATATGTTGAGATCAATTTTACCTTGATGATTGAAAGGAAATTATTAATAGGCAACTTTTTCTATTCACTTCTGACCTCATAATGAGGAAGTCTTTACTTAGTGGTAATTAACTATAGCTTAATCATAATTTATGGTAATTATATGATTAATTTGATTTAAATTAATTAATTATATTTAATTATTTCGAAAATAATTAAATATTTTTTTTATTTTTAATAATAAAAATTTATTATTGGTGATATGGGTTATGGCACTAATCCCTTGATTAATGTATTAATCTCGAGTAGTGTTAGTTTAGGTTAGGAATAATCGAAATGAGGTGGTTAGTTATGGTTAATTTAAGTAAATGATGATTTATTTTGGTTAATCTTAATTAGTGGTAATTAGCTATAGCTTAATCATAATTTATGGTAATTATATGATTAATTTGATTTGAATTAATCATTTATATTTAATTATTTCGAAAATAATTAAATATTATTTTATTATCTAGGCAAATACCATAAAAAACCCTACACTATACCACTCGTGACAATTTTACTCTGAACTTTTTTTGTGCCACTAAAAACCTCAAATTATGCAATTTATGATAATTTTACCTTAAAATTTTTTTTGTGCCATCAAAAATCCTAAACTATGCCATTTGTAACGATTTTACATTGAACTTTTTTTATGCCATAAAAAACCCCAAATTATGCCACTTTAGACAAATTTACCCAAATCTTTTTTTGCTAAAGGGCATTTTCATCATTTTCCATTTTCTTTTTTTCTTTCTCCTTCCTTCCCTCCACCGACCATGGTAGAGGGAAGTCGGCCATAGTCGCCCCCACTAGCATTGGAGTTGGCAAGGGCTGTTCTTGTCGGCATCAAAGTCGGGCAAGGGCTGCCCTCGCTCGCCCTTGCCGGATCTGGCTTGGATGACTCTCGCCTGACGCCAATGAGGGTCGCCTTCGCCAGATCCGACAAGGTTAGCCCTTGCCTAGGTAGGGTGAGGGCTACCCTTGCTATTTCCGATGAGGGCGGCCATCGCCAGCTTCCCTTGGGAAGAAGGAGAAAAAAAAGAAAATGGAAAATGGAAAATGGAAAAAGAAGAAAATGCCCTTCAGCAAAAAAAGTTTGGGATAAATTTGTCCTAAGTGGCATAGTTTGTGATTTTTTTATGGCACAAAAAAAGTTCAGGGTAAAGTTGTCACAAGTGACATAATTTGGGGTTTTTGATGGCACAAAAAAAGTTTATGATAAAATATCATAAGTGGAATAGTTTGGGGTTTTTAGTGGCACAAAAAAAAAGTTTAGGATAAAATTGTCACAAGTGATAGTTTAGAGTTTTTTGTGGTATTTGCCCTTATTATTTTTAATAATAAAAAATTATTATTGGTGATAATTAATTAGGATAATTTTTCATGCATAAATTAATTGTGGTGAAATTTGATTTATGGGAATTATTAACTATCGGATTATTGCAATGTGATAATTGATGGATATTATATGAGACATTGATTGCACTATGTGTGAAATTTTATATATGTTCCATGTGGACTGTGGTGCAAGTGCCTTAAGAATTATGTGAATTTATGTGTTTGCATGCTCACATGACCACTTAAGCCCTGAGGCGTACGAACACATGGTGGAGGGCATGCCCTGATGCATATTTATGCGGGGAAAAGGTAGAGCCCTGAGGCTTGTTTACGCACGGAGGGAAGATTGTGCCCTGACACGCATTTGCGTTGGGAAAAGGCAAAGTCCTGAGGCATATTTACACGGGGAGGTTGAGGTAGTTGTGCCCTGATGCGTGGTTACGCAAGGAAAAGGGTTGAGCCCTGATGTGTGTTTACGCAATGAGGTGTATAATTAAGCCTTAAAGCGTACAAATGCGAGGTTAAGGGCGTGCTCTGATGTGTATTTACATGGAGAAGAAGTAAAGCCCTGAGGCGTATTTACGTGGGGAGGGGAGATTGTGCCCTAATGCACATTTGCACGGGGAAAAGATAGAACCTTGAGGCATACTTATGCGGGAAGGTAGAGATGAATGTGCCCTGATGCGTGTTTACATGGGGAAAAGGTAGAGCCCTTATGCGTGCTTATAAGGGGAGGTGTATGATTGGAATATGCCTAACTATTATGTGCATGAGATATTAGATGTGCAGTGTTATGATTATGTGATAATTTATATGTATTATTTATGGCACATGTGACTAGTATTGTGCAAGAAATGTCCAACCACGAGGTAGGATTGTCTATGAATCACCCTGAATGTTGATGGCTATAATGATTTTTGCCTGCGAAACTATTTAGCTATTGGTTGTTGAAGGGTGCTGGTGAATAGATTTAATTGCTACTTGTTATGACAAATGTGCCTGTTAGGTACCTCTGAGGCAAATTGGTACCCTAACTGAGGCTTAACGCTTTAACCTACTAAGATTTTATCTCACTGGTTGTGGTTTAACTATTTTTAGGTTCTTAATGGATGTGCCTAGCTGTGGACTTTTTGGACTGACAAACCTTGACCCCTAAGGATAAGGGACAAGGTAAATTGATCCTTTGTTCTTATATCTCTTTAATTGGTCGTTGAGACAGTTACCACCTATAGGGTTGTACATATAACAGTTTCTTAGGGTTAATTTGGATGATGTTGCTTTTAAAATGTTTGTCTTTCCAACTATCCCTGTTGTTATTGTTTGATCGGGGTTTAAAATATTTGTTTCCGCATGTGTATAATTGAAAGATAAAATGAATGGTTGGCAACATGTCTTGAGACGTCACATTCTTTTGACCGAAATAGAATAGGGATTGTCGCATGCTCAAGTGTTTGGGCGTGACAAGATTGACTTGGGTTATTAACAAAATGGATGACCTTTTGGAATTCTTTGTTGTAGATCCCGTTGAATACATTAGAATTGAGCTAGGGAGAAAGATTGTACTCGATAATTTTTAACACATGGAAGGAGAGTTGTCTTCATTTAATAATTATTACTCAGTCAAGACGAACACAAAAATCAAATCATAATATAAAAAAATGAAATAACTAGTTTTTGTCCTTTTTTTTTTTAAAGGAAGCCATTTTCCACAACATTAATCTCTTTGTGAATGGAAAAATCATCCGACAACTTGTACTACGATAACCAAGATTTTTGTTCTTGACGAATGAAATGGGAATGGCATCTTTTTTCAATCCAAAAACGTGAAAACAAGACTCACTTTTATTAAAGCAAATGGGTTTCATTTTAACATCTTTAATTGGAGTGTGATGTGCGAGTGTCGCACTCTCTTCCATTATTGAAGTAGAAGTCACTTTTATTGTTCTCACGTGGGATATGCATCGTGTAGTTAGTCATTGTTTTGCTTTTCTTGCTGAAGCCATCAATAAAAGGCATTTGGAATATCCCCCAAGATGTAAGTGAATGGCTGCACATCCAAGTCCACATAATAAGACTTGCCAGATCATAGGATATCAAAGCCCGAGGATGTCAAGTCCTCGTTGACTTGACTCCTCCAAAGAGCACCACAATACATTCACGATCAGTTTGATTTGGTCATTTAAGAAGATTTCCACATTACTAGTAAATTTTAGGACTCAGTCATTGTTTAGCATAAAAGAAAATTAAAGACTTGGTTGCTTCTTATTAATGATCTTCATACTATTACTACTCTATTACTAGTTTGAATTCTTTATTATCACCACAAAGCAATCGCATATACAAAATAGATGGAGTAGTGCTAAGACGACGTATCGCATGACATGATTGATCGTGTACTCAAGCTCTATTAATGGGAAGAATTTTTTCTTTTCAATATGCTGAAATCACTATTACCTTGATGATCAAAAGTGAATTTTTTATAGGTAACTTTTCTGTTCGTTCCTGACCTCATAACGAGAAAGTCTTCCATCGAGACAAGAAGAAATGTAATTGCTTGGACAGTGGGATCTCCTTTGCTTCTGGGATTTTTGCCGATGAGGATGAGATGGAAAGGGTTGGACATTCATCGCAGTACATATCTTCGATCTTTAGTCCTTTTATTATGTTGATATTGCCCTCTCAAAATCTCCATTTTTCAGTGTTTTCAGAACTTGTAATCTGCGATTTCAGCCATATCATTGCTAATGAAAAATGAAATGTGAGCAGAAGCTGGCGTAAAAAACTAAAAAGTGATGTTTGCAATGCATGCAGAAAAAAGGAGTCATCAATGAAGACCAATTTGCACCTAATCAAACTTGGAAAGACTGGTATGGTGGGAACCAATGGATGACTTTGGGACTAGTAGGACGCCCAGCAAATCAATGCCATTTACGGGGATTTTATCGAGCGGAAAGATCCAAATTTTAATTCACAAGATTTTGATCAACAATTCATATTTCATTTTAAGATTTCGATCCCTAATTACATCTCTTGGTGGGTCACGTTTTGCTAATTTATTTTCTTTGTCGTTTCTAGTCCAGGAGAATGGATGTGGGCTAAAGGTGGGCCCAGCTACAAGAGAGGCCCAATTAGGTGGATAAAGATTTGGGTTTCCGAGAAGTGAACTACGAGCTATGTGACCATTAATGACACTACTAATAACCATTCTATTCTCAAGCCCTATTGCTAGCCAGAAATTTTTTAACAAATTTCCTATTCCCTAGACGAGTTTTTAAGCAAAAATATGTATTTGATACCAATACAAAATTTCTCTATCCCGAGTGGCCAGTGATGGATGGTGGCTGATGGCAAACGGTAGAGGATGGCATATGACAAGTGGACAGTGGTAGGAGGCGGCGGTTGGCGAGCGATGGGCGGCGATGAGTGAACGATTGGATAATAGTGAGGGCAAGCAACAAGAAGAGTTTTTGTTTCAGAAATAGAAATATAGAAAATTTCTACTTCTTATTTCAAGGCTAAAAATTTGTCCTGAAAATAAATAAAAAAATGAAATTGCACTACCAAATATATTATTAATGTTTCAAACCTACTCTTGAGAAAAAAAAATAGAAAAATAGAGAAATAGAATTATTATCTTTCCTGCTGTAATTAAACTTTTCAGTTTAGAAAAATTTCCAGACTTACAAAAAATAAAAGATTCACATAGGAAAAGAAAACAAATACCAGAGTTTTTTTTTTAAAAAAAAACTATAGAAACAAGAGAAATCATTGTTGCTCATGATCCCTCTTTCTTGCTTGTAGTTTTGGAAGTGATTATTAGATAAACATATCATCTATAATCAACTGAATTGAAAGTAGATAAAATATTTAAAAAAATCACAGTTATTGATGTTTCACAGTGAACAGATTTAATGCACATGTGAAAGTGCATTGACTAAATCACGTAAATATGGTAACCAATTAATTTCCTTGTTCTATTTATTAATCTTTTCGATTGCTAGGTTAGGCTAAGTTGAAGCAGATTGATGGCGACAAAAGAAGGAAATGCGAAAATCAACAAATTTGATAGGAAGGACTTTGATTTTTGAAAATGCATATTAAGAATAATATGTACCAGAGGAATTTATGCTTACCTTTGTTTAGGGAGAACCAAAGTCGATGAAGTAAGCTGATTGGGGTTTGATGGACAAACATGCATTGGGTGTTACTCGATTGTTGCATTGATCATTGTGGAAGAGAAGACCATGTAAAAATAATTAATGTCTATCAAGCATGTATGAGAATCCCTCTACAATAAAAAATTTCTATTCAAGAAGACTCCATTTCACTTAAGAGATGGGCAAAGGTGCATTCGTGGCAAAGCATATTGGTGCATTGAATTGGAGATACCCTCTGCTAAAAATGCATGTGCTTTGATTTGATTATCCTCGTTACTCAACAGTTGGAATACTATTCCTCTATGTATATATTATAGGTATACCTCCTCATTGAAAGGCGCAATTTTCATACAATTACGTCTATTTTTTATTTCAGCTTTGATAATTCTTCAAATTGGGCAAGATAGTTGAAACATCAAGTTCGACGTGACCCTCACGTTTCGTTTCGTATGCGCATGGGCCTAACACTACGGAGGAAAAGGATATTGACAGAGACACTCAGCAGTGTTATTTCCGTGAAAGAAGGGATTGAAATTTCATTTACCGTACGCATTGTTTCATTACACAGCCCTGTTACTTCCTAGTATCTCTGAGGATGCTTCCTTGAGGATTGTAGACGACTCCAATTTTAAGCAGCCAAGTGCGACTTTTCCAATTGTTGGGGCCATAACTTTGTCCTCATCTTTCTCACGAGAAAGACTTGGAGAATTATCAAGATGAAACGAAATGACGTATTGCGAGTGGACTTAGACTTTTTGATGACCCCGCCCTCCTATTCCTACTTCTTTTTCTTCTCCATTGTCAAAAAAGCAAACCATTTTCCACAACAAGAATGTCTTTTTAAATGGGAAATCATCCGATAAATTCATATGACGACCACGACGACCAAGACGTTTCTTTTTTTTCCCTTGACGAATGAAATGGGCTGGACATCTTTTCTATCTACAAAGGTGACACCAAAAATTTGTTTCATTCGTAGTGCGATGCGCGTGTGCCACGGTCTCTTCCATTATTGAAGTGGAATTTATTTTTATTATTCTTAGTCCAATGCTTTTCATGCTCAGGCAATCAATCAAAGCACTTGGGAATGCTATTCNAAGAATTATACAACCTAAGGAGACTATCTAAAGGGAGCTTATGTCGTGGGCAAGGAGTGTCCAGGAAAATTCGATCTACAAAAAGATACATAGTTTAATTCCATGAATTTATGCTCAATTTATAATCCAGCATTTAAAACACAAAACTAGTTTAAGATCCTTAAGAATTTTGTTTCAATAAACAACATGACTTGCGTTCCTTAAAGGTAAATTAATCAAACATTCGAAGCTGGTATTTCACTATAATGGCAAAATCAACGTAAATATGAAGAGAAAGCATCCAAGATCTTCGATACTAAAAAAAAGGAGTGATGATCGCTTGTATACGAGTTGGTCCATGCACGGGTGATTGTATTTTCATGTAAAATAAGAAACACTAGTTGAAGAAGAATAAGATAGAAAAAGGAATATTAAACAGAGAGTACCATTTGAGACGCTATGGCGTGCAAACGTTCGTGCTGTGTAGACCGGAAAGAGGTCGCAGAATGGGGTAGTATCCATTGAAATTGTGCATGGAATAGCATCGCAAGCGCACGGTCAATTACGTCGAAATAAAGGGCAAGCTAAGAAATCTTTCTAAATCTAATTTAAAGATATATAATTTACGATGTGGCTATGATATACTCTGTCTAACAACAATCAAGCGCATAAGGAGGTCTGAAAATCTAGATTAAAAGATCTAGACCCCAATGAGAACAAGCTTCAGTCTTTCTCTCATCAACAAGGGCATAGACGCCGGGTTGGTTCACACAAATCTCAGGGCAACATGCTAGATTTGAGTCTCCACATTCAACGATATTGTCCAAACTTTTGTCAATCTTCCAAATTACGAGCTAATTTTACCATACATAGATTACAGAAAAGGTATTTACTTACCAATAAGAATAAACTTTGCCGTCAATCTACCATATACATAGTGATAGCTACCCGGAAGATTCACATCCTTTGCACCTGCGGTGCAAGTATTAAGTTTTGGATCAGCACATTCGCCTATATCTGAACAAGATACATTATTACAAAAAGGTATTAACAAGAGTTCGCATCCTCGCAAAAATAACACATGGATATCTATAAGAGGAGCGAGAAGAAAAACGCTCTCATGCATGATGATATCATCTATCCAAGTGTGGTTAACCCGCTTTTGATTAAATTTTAACGGTGAATTTGGTTTTATGAATGAAAGTAAATTCAGAGAAATGTTAGATGTACTCAGAATTCTACCAAATTCTTTTACTAAGTCATGTCTTAAGTTTAAATGGTGTTGAGACAAGCGAGATCCATATTATGAATCACTGTCATTTTTAAGCATTCGAAATGTAATTGCTATATCAGTCAAGAAAAAAAGTTTTAGTATGATTTCTCATTGCATGTAGCATTTCCCATCACTCAGAATACCACTTGATCCAGCATTAAAAAAAAACAAAAAACAAAAACAAAAGAAACAAAACAGAGAGAGAGGACTTCTAGATATACTTAACTCTTGTTTGCTTACTTGATTCAGTAAGTGATACGACACTCGTGGTTATTTAAATTTGCATGCCCCTTAAAGAACTCAACATTTATCAGCGTCGTCATCTGGTGAGCAAAGTTAGTAGATAAGTCTTGGTATATTTTTAACAATAGTTAATAATAAAAACGAATTATAATTTCATCACAGTTTGGATTCATTTTTCTTATTTTCGTAATAAACTAGGAATTCGGTTAGCTGGCTTTTAGTTCATTTTAAAACGTTTACATAATTGATATGGTATATTTTCACCGGATGCCCAACGCCGGCCTCTCCGTTAGTTATATAGTATTTTCTTAGCACACAAACTTTGTAATTCTACTGTCTCGTGAAATGTGATGAACCAAAGAGAAACCTTTTATACTCACATCCTGGATCATCATATGGGGGTTACTAGCATTGACATATTTGCAGGGACAAGCCCCCATGCTTGGACTTGTCACGGGTCGGTCGATTCGTACTGAACAATTTCCACCCGTGCGGCCTTAGGAACGATCCTAAGTCAACCTCTCGATCACTCACTTGAACAGAAGAGTGTTTGAGAGTAAAAGAGCTTATATTCACTTCTGATCAAGCAGCTTCCAAATGGGGTGAGGGTCCCCTATTTATACAATGGTCGAACTGATTTGATCCGTTGATCCCCTCATCGATCCAACAGTCATATTCAAATATACACAATCATTACAAGGCTATAGCAGGGTCTAATGCATGGGACAACACAGGGATGGCCTACCATGGTTAGTCTGCATGGCTAAGCTTTGGAACCCCACGAAATCCTTCTGGACACAATCTCCTGGCCACAAGGGGACGAGCAAAAAAGACGAATGGGACAGGACGACCATGTGGAACTAAACGGTTACGGGCTTAAGAGAATCCCTTGGCTGGGCCTGTGGATGGCCGAATTCTATCCTTGTCCCGAGCTCCCCACTCTTGGGTCATGTCATTCTCCCCCACCTAATCTGGCGATGCCCTCGTCGTATCCTCGACATGGAATGCATCGATGTGTCGCTTGAATTGCCAAAGAGCCTCGGAAGGTTCCCAACTCGCTTCACTCTCCGGAAGACCTTTCCACCGAATAAGGTACTCCCGTCTAGGCGTCCGATACTTCTTTCGTATGACCCGATCATCCATGATGCATTTGATATCATGGTCATAGGAAGTCTTTGCGCCAAGGGGTAGTCGTTGTGATTCGCCCTTGCTCGGATCATCTTCGTCCGCAAGGTAAGGCTTCAGCATACTTGTAACATCCTGAAATTCGAGTCCTTTTAAGGAGGAACAAGCGTTAATTTCGTCAATACATTGTTGGTTGATCTCACTCGGAACTGATCACTCCTGAGATACTGACCTTAAAAGGAAAGGCTAATGAGGACAGAACTCGTGCGACTAAAGAACTTGACCTGGGAAAACGACTAGACCGTGAGACTTGCGTAAGGACGATCCTGTAGATATGCAGGCCGATTTTAGGGACGACTAGAAGTCGATTCGTGGGCAGAACATAATGGGATGACGGGTGATTCTGTCTACTATTATCGAACCCGCGAACGGCCCTATGTCGATCCTTGATAATCGTGTACTTTGAAATAAGAATCGATTCTTCGCAATTTCATGTAGTGAAGGACGTCCATGTGTCGAGAAGTCTTGAACGTGAATTGGCACGAGTCGGTTACGCGTGAATCCTCGAAGCCGCCTGTTAGTCTGAGTAGTATCA
The DNA here is from genome assembly GCA_014858505.1 of Corymbia citriodora subsp. variegata. Lineage (NCBI taxonomy): Eukaryota > Viridiplantae > Streptophyta > Magnoliopsida > Myrtales > Myrtaceae > Corymbia > Corymbia citriodora. The sequence goes on along the minus strand of CM026420.1, from coordinate 17,689,451 downwards.
AAATGGCATTCGGGCGAAATTGACAAGGCATGAGAATCCAGTATTGGACTTCAAATTTTCGGGAATGTTCAAGAAGGACTTTTGGACGATGCTTCTTAAACAATCGACACTGCCGATTGAGCTGAGTATTTGGAAAAGGGATTTTCGGACCAAGAAAACGAGCTTACGAGGACGTGGGCCGGGCAAGAATAGTGTGGGCCTCACGCCCAAGGTGGGACAGTCGCCATGGAGGGCCCGAGGCAAGCACGTGAGCCCGTTGGGCCAAACCGACCCTTTATCCTTTCGAGCCCATTGTCTAAAACCGAGCCAATTCAAACCCAATAAATTCCTGAGCTTGTTCCTATTCATTTTCAAGCCCATTTCCTAGGCCCACCCTCCATTTTCAGCCCAAGGACAGATTGGGAAATGTGAAAGGTGGAAATGACCAAAATGCCCTTGGATATTTTGAAGAAAAGTCAAAAGGAAGAGAGAGAAGATGAGGTCATTGTTTGGCAAGTGGGGCAAGCCTTGATTGCTTGGATAAGGCTTATCCTTCAGCCTTCACTTCACTCTCTCTCTCCTCTTCATCTTCTCCAAAACCGCACCACTTTTCTCCCTAGTTTCCCTTCCTTCCTTCAGTTTTTCAGTTCTGACATTTCACCGAAATCTGAGTTTTTCATTGCCTTTCCGTTGGAATATCGTCTCGTGCCACCCACCATCACGTTCAGAAGAAAATTTCCGTTCAAATAGAGTCGGCTGATCGCCGGAAAGAGCTGTCGGTCGTCCCGTATTCCGGTCGAAAGCTGGCTGTCGCCGGACCGTCACTATTCCGCCTGCAGCAACTTTGTTCCGCCTTTTCTTCCGTTTCTCTCCATTTCCGGCCAAACCACCACCCATCCCAGCCATAAGTGGTTCCCCCTCGACCCCCAGGTGCCGCCGATTGCTGGCCCGCCGCTCGCCGGAGCTCCGGGCAGCCCGTTTTCCTCCGGTCAGTGACTTGCCTCCTGTGCAGTCAGTTTTTCAGAGTTGCAGAGGAATTTCGAGTTTGTTGCTGCTGTTCTCAGCCCGGGACCACCTTGGATTGTCGTGAGTGAGGTCCTCGGGTGTCGGGCTCATCGCCGCTGCCGCGTTCGTGTCGCCGGCCCGCTTAACGGGTGAGTTTAGCTCCTAATCCCTATTTAGTGCCTAAACTTGCTTAGGGTTGGTTAGTTAGTGTTAATGTTGGTTTAAGGGGTTTAATTAACTTGTATTAGCCCTAAGATAAGTGGTTAGATAGATGGTTAGGATTAGATTAGCTTAATTTTGCTAATTGTGCTTAATTATTGCTTAAATGAGGGTTATGTGATTTTTGTGATTAATTAAGCATGATTTGCTTTAATTGAATTGATTAATTGTTTTAATTAATGTTTTTTTAATTTCTGGATTAAATTTTTTAATTAATTGAATTTCGGAAAAATCATTGTTCATAATTACTGTTCACGAGCACTGTTCACGATTACTGTTTACAATTACTGTTCACGGCACTGTTCATCCAGAAGCTAAATTTTGTCTGAATTTGATGTGCTATTGATTGTTATGATTAATTGAAATGATGATTGTTAATTATACTCATGAATATTGATGAAATGCGTGATCGAGTGTTAGTTGGATTTCGGATTTTGGAATTGTCGAGTGAGATCGCATGACATATTGCGTGGGTTTTCAGAAATGGCATGTCGCATGAGCATGAGCGATGTTGCATTCACGACATAGCAAAGTTATAAATGGATTGCTTGATGATGTGTTGCATGATCACATTAAGAGAGGGAACCCCGGCGTTGCCGAAAGACCGCCAATCCTTATGGGGTTGTGCCGTGGCCGTTTGGTCGTCCTGACTTTTGTCAGTTGCCTGACGGGGGACATGTGACGGGACTGCGGTAGTGGGCGGGTCCTATGTTCCTATCAGTTGCGGGACTGTGGTAGTGGGCGGGTCCTGTGCTCCTTCGGAAATGCCGTCAGAGGGAAGGGATGACCCCTGACGTCGCCGTGCCTTGAGGTAAAGAGGACGAAGCTGGTTTAGCTAGGAACCGCCAACCATAAGGTTGTGCCGTTGGCCCAGGAGGGGGCGTTAATAATCGGAGCATGTGTGAGTATGAGATATGAGAAAGTTGTGTGAGATGCTCTGATTATTCGCATGCTCTTAATATCGTGATGATCGCTTTAATTATGGTACGCACGCATGAGTTGATAGTCGTGCAGGGTGTGGCAACGGCCAGGTGAGATCGCTTGTGACGCGACTCGCATGTGATTGATGAATTGTGTCATCTAACGGCCATGTACCTTGCTTATATTGTATGAGATTGAATATGCAGGGTATGGCATACCGGGTAAGGTTGCATGCGAATCGAATATTGCTATGTTGGTTGCCCTGTCTGTTGTCTGGCCTGCTGTTTGCTGGTTGTGGGTTGTTGGGTTGAGTGAGGGGTGGTTCTGGAGAGATACCCCGAGTTGAGTTGGCGTACTAACCGGGGCTTAGGGGGAAGAACTCACTGAGATTTTATCTCAACCCGTCGTGGTTAACATTTTCAGGTCCTTAGAATGGCATACCCACAGTGGAGAATCCTGCCCTCGCTTCTCCAGTGATCGACTCGACGGAGCTTGAGTCCGATGGATCCGAGTGACCGTGGTGTTGAACCCAAGGGTTCTTTATGTACTGTTGGATTAGCCTAGTTTCTATTTGGTTTGGCTTAGAGGATGGATCGACCCTTTTTGTCGGGCTTGTAATTCGGAAAACGATCCTCCATTGGTTAATCCAGTAAATTGAATAATTGAGTAGTTGCTGTTGTTCTCGTTGTTCATCCCTCTATCCCTGTTTGATTGTATGTTTGTCTGGGGATGGTTCGTCTTCCGCTTGCGCATAATCAAAGATAAAATGAATGGTCGTCAATGGGTCATGGGACGTCGCTTTCAATCGACCAAGGTAATGGGGTTGCCGCGTGCTCGAGAGTCGGGGCGTGACAATACTCACGTGAAACACCGAGTGCAACTTGAACTTGGACGGTAGGTCCAACTTGTATGCTACCTTGCCCACCCGTTGGACCACGCAGAAGGGGCCTTCATAACGTCAGATCAGGCCCTTGTGTACATCCCGATATCGAAGGACCGCATGCAACTTGGCCAGCACAAGATCCCCAACTTGGAATTTCACGTGCCGCCGCTTCTTATCCATCCACTTCTTGGCCCACTTGGAAGCCTTATGAAGACACGCCCGCGCCAAGTCAGCTTGCTCTTGCCATTCCTTGGCCAACTTGTACGTGGAAGGGCTACTCCCCTTGTAGCCCATGGCAACCGCACTTGGAGTGAATGGTTGCTGCCCGATCACGATCTCGAACGGGCTCTGGTTGGTGGACTCATTCCGTTATAAATTGAACGAGAATTGAGCCACATTGATCAGCTTTGCCCAATTAGATTGGGTTGTGCTTACATAGTGCCGGAGATAGATCTCGATGAGCAAATTCACCCTCTCCATTTGTCCATCTATTTGAGGGTGCAGGCTCGTGGAGAAGTTGAGGTTTGTCCCTAACAGCTTGAAGAGTTCCGTCCAGAACTGTCCAGTGAATCGAGGGTCACAATCACTCACAATCATCGGTGGAACGCCTCAGTATTTGATGATGTGCTTCATGAACAGCCTGGCCGCCTCCTTGGCTGGGCAATCTTTGCTTGCAGGCACGAACGTCGCATATTTGGAGAAATGATTCACCACGACCATGAGGGTCCAATAACCTTTGGACTTCGGGAGATTGACAATGAAGTCCATGGAGACGCTCTCCCATGGACGTTCCGGCACAGGTAGTGGCTCAAGAAGTTCCAACAAGCGTTGTTGCTCAATTTTGTCTTGCTGGCACACGAGACATGTGTTGACATATGCCTCAACATCGTCCCTCAAATACGGCCAGTAATACTGGTCTTCAACCAGCACCATGGTGCGGTGGATTCCCGGATGTCCCACCCATTTAGAGTCGTGGCATTCTTGAAACACTTCCTTCTGCAATCTCTTGTAGAACGGGACATAGAGTCTCTGTCCTTTGGTGTAGAGAATGCCGTCTTCTGACCAGAACCTTATTGTCTTGCCATCTCAAGCATACTCGAGTAGTTGTTGGGCCATCCGATTGTGCGGAAGTCCCTCCTTGATTCGATCAAGCAAGGGACAGCTAGGACAACTTACCGTGTTGGCCAGCTCTATTTTTCTACTTAAGGCATTGGCTACCGAGTTGGCTTTCCCGGGTTTGTGTTCCAACACATAGTCGAACTCTGCAAGGAAGTCTTGCCACCGAGCTTGCTTTAGGCTAAGCTTTCTTTGGGTCTGGAAGTAACTCGTGGCCACGTTGTCCGTCCGCACGACGAACTTTGATCCCAGCAAATAGTGCATCCATGTCCGGAGATAGTGCACTACGGCGGTCATCTCCTTTTCTTGGACCGTATATCACCGTTCAATATCATTTAGCTTTCACGATTCATAGGCCACCGAGTGTCCTTCCTGCATAAGAACACCACATATCGCAAAATCGGAGGCATCGATTTCTACCTCATACGGTTTGGTGTAGTCGGGCAACACCAGAACCGGTCCTTCGACCATGGCCAGCTTCAATCGTTCGAAGGCCTCTTGACACTGATCTGTCCATTCCCACGGCCTTTCTTTCTTCAACATGTCCATGAGAGGGACTGTGATATTCGAGTAGCCACGTACAAACCAACGGTAGTAATTTGTCAGCCCAAGGAATGATCTTAGTTCTATTACCTTGGTTGGTGGCTCCCATTCGGTGATGGCACGGATTTTGGCTAAGTCCATCCGCACACATCCACCCCCAATGAGGACTTCCTTCCGTGCAAAGGCACACTTTTCCCGTTTCACATACAGGTCGTTCTCTCGCAGAACTTGGAACACCTGTCTCAAATGCTCGATATGCTTTTCGAACGTTCGACTATACACCACAATATCATCGAGGTAAACTACCACAAACCAATCAAGGAACGGGTGCAGTACCTTATTCATCAGCGTACAGAATATTGTCAGGGCGTTGGTCAGGCCGAATGGCATGACCAGGAACTCATACGATCCATAGCATTACACACGGTGTCTTTTGCTCGTCCCCTTCGGCAATTCGAACCTGGTAGTATCCCGACCGAAGATCCAACTTGGTGAACCACCAAGCTTCCCCGAGCTGGTCAAACAAGTCCGCGATGAGGGGGATCGGGTACTTGTTCTTAATGGTGAGCTTATTCAAAGCTCTATAGTTGATGCACATCCGAAGGGACCCGTTGTGTTTCTTTTGGAACAGCACAAGGGCACCGAACGAGTCTTGGATGGATGAACATATCCCGCATCTAATAGGTCTTTGAGTTGTTTCCTCAACTCCTCCAACTCAGGCGGGGCCATGCGATAAGGTGCCATGGTCGGTGGTCAAGCATCAGGCACTAGCTTTATCTTATGATCAACTTCCCTACAAGGTGGCAGCTTCTTGGGCAACTCGGGTGGCATCACATCTTGGAATGCATCGAGGACTTGGACCACCTCAGCAGGAATATCTTCCTCACTATCCTTCACGTCATCGACCTTCAGTGTTGTCAAGAAGGTCACCTCACCCTTTCGTGCACCTTTTGAGAGCTACATTGCAGAGAGCATCTTCCGATCGTGTCCTAACTCATGATGGATCGACACCATGCATTGGCACCTCTGATCCAAAATGCATATACAATCCGCAAAGGGCATAATACCCGCATTTATACGATCAAGGAATCCCAAACCCAGTACAAAATCATAGTCATCAAAGGGGATTACCTCAATATTTTCCCTGCTTGTCCAGGGACCAAGGCACATCTCTACGTCCCTAGCCACGCCGCTAGTTGGGACTTCCTTCGAGTTCACCATTTTGAGCCAGCCGACTCCTCCCTCGACCCGAAGATTCAGCTTCTTCGTGGCCTTCTAGGAGATGAATAGATCGGATGCTCTAGTGTCTACAAGTGCGCTGACTGTGATACCTCCGATCTTTATGTCAACGAACATCATCCCCTTTGGTTCTTTGGCCATCTTGGCCTTGATGGTACTTAGGATCCTTAGCGATCCCAACCGCGCCTCCTCCCGTGGTTCATTGTCTCGGCAAAAATCTGCCAACTTGCCCCTCTTGGGACAGTCCCGAGCCATGTGTGGTCCATCACAGAAAAATCACTTGTATGTGCGATTCCGACACTGTCCCCAGCCACTTGACTCTAGTTGAGCCTTAGGCGGGGCCGCTGGTGGTCTTCCTCCGTTGGGACGTCTGTACCGATTCCGATCTCCCCCACCATTGGCCCTTTCTCTTAGCTTGTAGTCGAGCTTGGCTATGGACACCGCCGCCTTTGGTTCCTCAAGAGACTCGGCCACGGTCGTGGCCGTTGTGAGATCTCTCACGTTGTGCCATTTCAGCTCTTGCTTGGCCCATGATTTGAGGCCACTCATGAACTGATAGTATGCCTCCAGATCAGTCATGGACGGGATCTGGAGCAGCAACTCCGAGAATCGTTTGACGTATTCCCAAACAGTCCCCCTCCATTCGAGACACTTAAACTCGTCACGAGCTTCCTCCTCCGCATAAGCGGGGTAGTAGTTCTGTCGAAACTTCTCGACGAACATGGCCCATGTTGTGATAGGGTCGCCACTCCTATCATCGGACCTGTGACGCCACTAAAGCAAAGTGTTCTCGCTCAGATACATGGCCGTCATGTTTACCCGGATCATATTATCGGTCATACCTGTGGACTGGAAATACCGCTCCATGTACCATAGAAAGTTGTCCACATCCCTGGCCACCCACAAGCCTTTGAACTCCTTTAGCTTCGGGGTGTCCATGCGTGGTTGCACGGTGATCGCCCCATTCACGCGTGTAGCTTCCACCTCGGTAAGCTTTCCCTTGAGCTCGTTGATCTCAGCTCGCATGGCTGCTACAGCAACTTCCCAAGCCTCATCTCGATGCTGCAACTCACGGACCAACAACCCCAGTAGCTCGTCACAGAGTTCTTCCATATCGCCTTTTAGTTCCTGCATCTCGGCCAGGAACCCCTCTCGGTCAGCTTACACTCCATCGACGGTCTGGGTCAAGTCATTCACCAGTCCGCGAACATCTAAGATGTTCTCCTCTAGAGCCGTCATGCAACGCTCCCAATCCCCTGTTGATTCTCTCGAACGGGATGTAGCACAGCTACGCCTGGTTTGGACGCCGACCCGCTCGGTTGCCCTCCACGATCCTTGCGATCCTCACCCTAGGCATTTGCGACGTTGGAACGTGGATCAACCATTGCGCTTGTTGAGTCACGAACAGAGACACAAACGAAGGCACGAATGAGACTCGAACGAGGCTCTAATACCACTTGTCACGGGTCGATCGATTCGTACTGAACAATTTCCACCCGTGCGGCCTTAGGAATGATCCTAAGTCAGCCTTTCGATCACTCACTCGAACAAAAGGGTGTTTGAGAGTAAAAGAGCTTATATTCACTTCTGATCAAGCAGCTTCCAAATAGGGTGAGGGTCCTCTATTTATACAAGGGTTGAACTGATCTAATCCGTTGATCTCCTCATCGATCCAATGGTCATATTCAAATATACACAATCATTACAAGGCTATAACAAGGTCTAATGCATGGGACAGCACAAGGATGGCTTGCCATGGTCAGTCTGCATGGCCAGGCTTTGGAACCCCACGAAATCCTTCTGGACACAATCTCCTGGCCACAAGGGGACGAGCAGAAAAGACGAACGGGACAGGACGACCATTTGGAGCTGAACAGTCACGAGCTTAAGAGAATCCCTTGGCTGGGTCTGTGGATGGCCGAATTCTATCCTTGTCCCGGGCTCCCCACTCTTGGGCCGTGTCACTTGGACATCAGACAAGCTCTTCACCAAGTGTTATTCCGTGTATAGTGCCACAGGGACATGACTTAATGATCCCTCTTGACTCTTTACCCACCTCCAGTTCGGTACCCACCCATTAGAAACTTGCAATTCCTGAAGGTTTGAGGGGATCGCCGACTCCTGGCAAAGCCGGTCTCTGCCGAAACATTTCTGGTATGTAATACCAGCTTCGGGTCAGTCAAAGTTGGATTTTGACTCGCAGCCTATCATGGCTAATTCCGATTCCCTGCTCCTCATTTGAGTGAGCACACCCCACCCCACTACAACGAAGGAATTTCTTATCCAGGAGAAATAGAATGGGCTCCCTTTTAATAAATTCACTACGTCGATGATTTACTTACAACAAAGGAGTTTGTAATTTACTACTGTATTAGAATGTTGGTAAAATTTGGATAGCGGTTATTTTTCTAGCTTTTTAACCGATGGAATAGAACTTTGCATGTTTATCAGAAAGTGAAATTGGATCACAGCTTTTTTCAACACTGCTCAAAAGGTCGATAATAATTTGGACGCTTGTTCCCAAGGATGCATGTGCAACTCTAATGTAAATTTCAAGAGTAAAACTGAAAAAAAGACCACTAGTCATGGATCCTCAAGATGCAATAAGCCACTTCATAAATGTTAGCGGGATGATTTTCGAAGCTCTTTCTGATTGGCATATAAACAGCATTATGAAACTTAAGTCAAACGTCGACACTGAGCAAGAGAAAATTTGAAAAAGGTACTGTATAAACTCTCTTGATCCCAACACCAGCAACAAGGAAACAACTTATAGCAAACCATCTATATTGCGGGGCAAGTTCCCCTATTCGTTAAGGCTAAAGAGGGATGGCAAAAATCAATTTTGGTGCAGATTATATATTCGTGTCATTGGCCTCTGAATGTATAGCTAGAAATTGTTGCGGAGATGATGCCAGAAATTGCTGCCTTCACCGGGATGCACAATGTGCAAGCGGCTGCACATCTGAAGATTTAGTTACACTTACATCCATGGAAGACTTGCCGGACGTGAAACTAGAGTCACAAGAGATCTTTCACCAGCACTGAGGCATTAAGGCCACTGCAGTTGTGGGATTAGCAAAAAGTCCAAAGTAAATTACTTTTCGGAGTCCAATTCTTCAACTGAAAGAAGCAGAAGAAGCCTCATTATGACTTGCTTCCACGTAGATCTAGACATCAAAAAATTGCAGAGCCTCTTTTTAGGTTCGATACGTGCAGCTGTTCTCACATAATACAGTTTATGCTTTTTCTGAACCAAGTTCAACCTACACTGAAGACTAATCAGGTTCGGAAGGTTTTGGTCATATATATTATGGAAGGGTGTAGTTACTTGATGGTATTACAGCAAACGAAAAGAGCAAAGTTGCGCAAATTATCAAGCACGTTTAAAGGATTTCTGACGATTTGTAAAAATTCAGTATTTCAGTTTGAGTTTTAAGTTCTTTTGAGTTTACAAGCCACACTCAAGTTTTATATCATGAGTGAAACCGAATCAACTAAAAAAGACCAAATGTTCTGGTTCAAACCTCATAGTAGCGAACATATGGGGGATATATGGGGACGATTCCACAATCCGTTAACATGTTTGTGTTGTTATGCAACTCAATATTGATATTTTGAGTGGGCACACCACACCCGATGGCGACGAGGGAATTCCTTGTCCCGGAGTAGCTCCTTTTATTGAATTCCTAATTGTATTAATAATTTATTAAGGACAGAAGAGTTGGTAATTACTATTGTCACCGGCTCACCGGCTCACCAAGCCCACTGTCCTGGCAGCTTGCATTTGAGTAAAATACTGGAAGACTGACCTTTACCATGCCATCCCCATCTGAATGATAAGTGGGAAGTGAAATATTGAGAACTCTCAATCTAATCTTATTTAGTATAGGAACCGTATGGTTTTACTGGCAGACAATCTCATACCAGGCATCCAAGAAACACTCTGTTCCTATTCCAAAGGGGAAGGAAATGGTGACGTCCCCGCATTTTTCAGTACAATTATGCCTTGCAAGTCTCGGTACGCCTCCTGATTTGAGCAGCCAAATGCGACTTTTCTCATTGTTGGGGAGATAATTTTGTCAATCATCGTTTTAATGAGAAAGACCTGGAGCGTTACCAAGGTGGAAGATGCTTTAGGATTCTTTGTCGGATTCTTTGTCGTGGATCTCAATCATCAGAATTGAGATATTTATTCCTTTCCTCACCCGGTTAAAGTTCTTCCTCATACACATCGGGTCTTTTTCAATTTTTCCTTGACCACAATCGTTTGAATCCTTCCACATCCACATTACATTAAAAAATTGTGCCATGTCTTTGCTTTTTGCTACCAATATTTCTGTTTAGTATCAATTAGCTCAGTCACTAGTACATTTTGATTTAACATGACTACGGTCTTTCTTTAAATTATGCAAATAAATCTTACTTTAGTATTGTTTAGGTTTAATTTAGAAATTAATCAAAGTTAAACCTCATTTAAAGCTAGAGATTAGTTTTGTTTAGGTTTAATTTAGAAATCAATCAAAGTTAAACCTTGTTTAGAGCTAGAAATTAGTTTCTCAGTATTGTGCGTCTATAAGTTGTTAAAAGTTTTCAATTTTGTTAGTTAGATATAATCTAGTAGCCTCGACCTTACTTAGATTGTTGGTAGGGGAAAGGAATGACAATGTTTCCGCAATATTCAATACAATTGCCAGGTGTGGTTTGGCTAGTGATGCTTGTATACTAAAGAAAGGAGTTATAACTTATGACCTATGAGCTCTGTCCTATTTGACCATAAGAAGGGAAAAAAGTTAAGGACACGGCGTGATTTTCTTCAGTTCTGCTAGAGCATTGAAAAATCAAGCTTGATAAGTAGAGGCCTCTTTAATTTAAGCAGCCAAGCGCGACCCTAATACTGAGAAAGTCTTCCGTTTTGACTAAAAACAAACTAAGTGCTTGATGGAAATGGGTTGCAACTACACCTCATCTCTCTTCCCATGATCCCTCTCATGGAAACTTTGATCATGCACCTGCCCATTATTCGAAGTGAACATTTTGTGCGATTAGAATTGTAACAAGTTTTTTTCTCATTGGATCCCACTTTCCTCGAGTGAATTAAGATAATCACACTTTCCTCATGTGAATCAAGATAATCACAATATGTTTTCTCAATTTCCAGTCCTTTAATTATGTTTCCTTGATTTTGCCCCCTCAAAATCTCCATTTCTTAGTGTCTTTAAAACTTGCGACTTGCAGCTTCAGCCGTATTAATTCTAACGGCATGAGCGAAAAGTGAAACTTGAAGAAGGCATAAAAAGCAATGTCCGCATATAGAAAGATGAGTCATCAAGCACTTGACCGTTCAGTCTGTAAATATATTTTGCTTTTGAAAACATTAGGGAGAAGAGCCATAACATAAGCCACAAACAAGGAAGTCTTTATGAAATAAATGAGCCTCGCATTTATGAGATGCTCCAACTAGCTTCATTGACCAAGGCAAATTCAATGTAGGATGATGACTTAATTATGAAATTGTTCATACCTGGTACTTGGAAATACGTGGATGAAATGAGCGTTGCCCAACCCATACACGTAAACCAAAAACCTAGAGAAAGTATTGCTTGGATCCCAGGTCATGGAGCCGAAATGCAATGATAGCTGCCGATCAAGTGTGATTCGCAGATGGGGCCCGCATGGTTAGCACTATGATGGATCGGGTCCATGTAGACTCGAATCTGAGCAAAAATTCGCCCAAAACCTGTGGAAAGCAGGTTAACTTATCTCCTTAAATGTGGAAACCGATTTGTACATAAACAAACTTGGGAAGATCGGCATGGAGGGAACCAATGGATGACATGTTGATGATGGCCCCTCTGGTCCTCAAGACCGTTGTTGACAGAGAACTTATGTTAGAACAGGCCATAGACTTGGTCTCCATAAGTGATAGAATAGAAAGACCACTACTCCTTAGCTATTAATTCCACTGAAGATGACTTTTCTTAGTCCACAAGCTTCTAAGTAGTGGCCCACTAGTAAACTTGACTAGGTCAATGGTCTCGTGCTCACCTATCATCCACAAGATCACTAATTCTTGCTATGTCATAATCGGAACTTTTGACAAACTTGTCATTATGGGCACTACTACATTATGTGAAGAGAATTATAAATTGTTGACACGTCAGTGGAGCTATGTTGATAAACCCATCTTGAGGATCTCACGTAGTACTAAGTAGTTGTAGGTCAAACCTAATATTTAATAGTGGACGAATAAAAAGTCACATGGCTAATCAATCCTCTATGTTCTTATAATCACTGTTCCGAACTCTCGAATTAACACAAATTCTTCTAACACCTAATAGTTGAAGAGTTTACGAATTGGAAATGGAGAAATATCTCAAGGAAGGACAAGTACAATTATTATTTAACGAAAACATACGAATGGAGCAGCAAATCAATGGTTTGCCCGGGCTTTTTATTGACGATTTCTATTTCCATATGAAATTTCAGTTCCTTTTCTTTGTCGTTTCCGGTTCGGTGTTTGGCGAATCGAAGGCAAATGAATGCAAGAGAGGCCCAAAGAGAGATGCAATATCAAGGTACACACATATTCTTTCTCTGCAAAGAAGCGACCCAATTCGAGCTCATCAGCATCTTTACAGCTTGTAAAATGATCTGCTTAGTTCATATCCTTAACGACCAGCCTTTGCTCCTAATTTTTCTCTCTTCTCAATATTTTGCATATCAAAGGCCTGGGCTCCGGCGTCAAAGTGCAGCTTTTGGTTCTTTTCTCCTGGTTCTTGTGCAACGTCATCGAGAATTGAAGATAAATTAAGCTGAAAGAGAAGAACCTTCAACAACAGTGGCCTTTTGCTGCAACTACAGCTATCTTCGCTCGAAGGCAATTTTGAGAAAAGCGAGTTATTCGATTCTATGGATATAGGGAAAGCAACTGACCAGTTCAACCGAAACCGAATTCTTGGTCAAGGTGGGCAAGGAACGGTTTACAAGGAGATGTTAATCTATGGAAAAATAGTTGTGACAAGAATACTAAAGAGAAAGATGATGGAAAAGTCCAAATGTCAGTGAAGTCCTCCTTCTATCATATATAAAACCCCCAGAACGTGATCAAGCTATTAGGATGTTGTTTGGAAACGCAACTCCTGCTCCTAGAATATGAATTCATGCCCAATGAGACTCTTTACCAGTATCTCTATGACCCAAGCGACAACTATCTCGTATCCTCAATGTGTGCGTACAGGTTGCAACCGAAGTTGCAGGAGCCCTCTCTTAATTGCACTCAGCGGCCTCTGAACCTTTTTTTCATTGAAACTAAAGTCCACACATATATTCTTGAATGAATAACATTGTGCCAAGGTAACTGATTTTTGGGACCTTTCTAAGTCTATCTCTCTAGATCAAACTCGTGTGACCACATTGGTGCTAGGAATCCTTTGATTATTTAGATTCAGAGTCTTCCAATCAAATCAGTTCACTGACAAAAGCCATACCTACAGTTATGGAGTAATCCTCGTTGTTTTTTTAATCGATAGAAGACGATCTCTTCTCTACGGGTACAAGAAGAAGGAAGAAGTCTGGCAGCCTACATTCCAATCTCTATTGAAGAGAATTGTTTGTTCGACATCGTCAATGATCAAGTTCTAAAGCAAGGTGCGAAGGAAGAGACTATGCCTGTTGTTAAACTTGCAAAAAGAGTTTAAACTTGAAGCGAAGGAAGCAACCGGCAATGAAAGAACTAGCAATCGAGTTAGAGAAATAGGGAAGCTGCAACATTATTTTTCCTATTCAACAAAATAAAGTAGTGAGGCGATTAGACATAGCGATAACGTCCGCTGAACTGTTGCCATGTCAGATGTTGATTCTGATTCTGAAATAGGTATTGTACGGATGGCTTCTCTAATTATGTGGTCATTCCTATCTTATATCCAATTGATGCATCTTTTGGAACATGAATGAGTAATACTGGGATTGTCGTTGCCATATTGAATTGTCTCAATGACTGCGACAAATTTCACAATATATGCTAAATTTCTTTTTAGATATATGAGAACTAAGGTTTTTCTTTTTTCCATCAAGAAAGAGTCCGAAAAACAATTTTACAATTTTCTGTCCTTCAACATTTACCCACGACAAAATCCGAATGTTCTTTTTGAAGTAATAACATATATATACAGAACTAATTTGCAATGATTCACTACATATGAGTGGTTGCAAGTTTGATAGTGTGGACACCTCATATTTCAAATGTGTACTACTCACTTTTCTCCTGAGTATGTCCATCCTTGATGGCAGGATTTTCTAGCATTCTGATTCGCTCTAGTTCAACTACTACTTCTTTCATTGTAGGTCGCATCTTCCCATGTAACTTCAAGCACCTTCTCGCAAGGTTAGCAAAGGCGAAGATCCCTTCTTTCTCACCTTGCTTCAAAACTTGAGTGTCCACAATGTTGAATAAGCGGTTCTCATTCATTGATAGGAGAAAATAGCTTGCAAGGTTTCTCTCATTGTCCACTCCAAGAAATGCGATTGGCTCTTGCCTTGTCAAGAGCTCGACAAGGACCACACCAAAGCTATACACATCGCTCTTATCTGTGAACTGACCTGATTGAAAATACTCAGGATCTAAGTAGCCAAATGTCCCTTGGACTCTTGTGGTCACATGAGTTTGATCAGCCAAAATCGACTTGGAAGTGCCAAAGTCAGCCACTTTTGCATGGTACTTGTCGTCCAATAGAATATTAGTAGATTTGATGTCTCGATGGTAGATTGGGATTGATGCTGAAGAATGTAGATAGGACAAGGCTCCTGCCACTTCACTAGCAATTCGAAGGCGCATGTCCCACGATACTAGATTGTCATGTAAATATTGGAAAAGAGTCCCATTTGGTATGAATTCATACACCAAAAGTGGTGACTCTGTTTCCAAGCAACACCCTAATAGCCTAACAATGTTCCTATGGTTGATTTGCGAGAGAATGGCAATCTCGTTGATGAACTGTTCGACTTTTCCTGTGCCAATCACCTCCGACTTCTTAATGGCAATGATTCCTCCATCTACAAGCATCCCCTTGTAGACGGTTCCTTGCCCGCCATGGCCAAGTATTCTATTCTCGTTGAAATTGTCAGTGGCCATCTCCAAATCCTTTGAATTGAACAATTTGCTATTGTCGACATTGTTTTCAGACGAACACAGTTGTTGCTGCAACAAGAGGCCGCCATTCTTTTTGAAGTACCTCTCTTTAAGCTTGATTTCTTTCATTTTCTTCATGAATGAGTTCGACAACCATAACAAATGAAGCAAGGGTAATGCCACTAGGCTTGCTCCAACACCTGGTTTATCAATGTGGTATGAGCATAACCAAAAGCAAGCATTGAGGATTTGCCTGATCTGAAGAGAAGAAAATGCTAAGCTAATACTGGAGAGATTTATCTTATACATCTTGTATATATCCATCCATTTCATCAATAGAACGCTATTGTGATTGGTGCAAAAGTAGTCTCCTTATAAGAAACTTAGCATATCACAGAACTACCATCTAATCAGTCCAATGGCAGCCAGAAAATAAATCACGAGTATTAGGTTTGACATAGTGTATGTGTTGTTGAGTCAATCAGGTTGAAAACTATGAACTAATTAGGCTATAATTTTACTAATATATATGTGCCCAAATCAAACCGCAAATAGGATTGTAAGGAGCTCTATAGGATTATCTAACATCCGATCCACTTAAATGCATAATGCATTTTCTAAATTGTGGAGTTTTTATTTATAGACTAAATTTTGTATTTATAGGATGCGATATTTGTGAATAGTTGGGTGCACAATAGATCAAAAGTCCTTGTTCATAACTCATGATACAAAGTAGAAATTTGCTTACCAACGAAGACAAACTTAATTGTCAGGTTTTCTTCTACACAAACACGGTCACCGGTCACCGTACACTTTCTGTCAGAGCACCTGGTCAGATCTTGGCATTCATCAACATCTGAATAAAAGATGCCAATCAAAATTAGTAGAGCTTTGTCTCTAGGATTGCATGAAAAACCACTTCAGCCTCCAAAGAGCTACTTCTTCTTATTAGTACGGTGTTTCGACATTAAGTTTTCATTGATTGGTGTGAATAAAATGTAATTGGTTTTACCTTCGCATCCATGTTGAATATAGGGGTTACCAGCGAATCCCTTATTGCAAAAACATTGCAGAAATGGCATCTCCATCTGATATGCTAAATCGAAGCTGACCATGCTGCAATTATAGGAATTGCCGGGGATGAAGCTTTGTTGATAAATCTCTAACCCAAGTCCTGATGATTTATCTATCCCCCATTCTAGCACTGCTGCAAAACGACCGCTTTCCCTCAACTCATTAAAGTCCATAGTCGAAGGTATGAACTGCGACCTATCTCCCAAGAAGGCATAATCGCATCCACTGTCTTCTGTTGGTTTTTGGGCTTCCTGTAAAGTGATGGCGAATTCTTGAAGATTCGAGGTAATTGTGGTTTGGCAGCATCCATCGCTGCCTGAACAAGTCTTTCCAACAACCTTGTCATCTGCTTCACAACTGGAATGGCATCCTGTGATAATAGACTTCGTGTCCTCTATCAAAGCTAATACGTTGCAACCGATGGCAGCGAAGACGTTCCATGACTGGGAGAAGATGAATTGGCTTCCTTTCAAGCTCACAGGGGTAAAGCTTCCACTGCCCCTGTAGCTCAAATTCGGTGAGCAGAGTATAGGAAGAGTGACGTTAATCAAGCCGTTTTTTCCACCATGGTAATCGGGTAGCGAAATGTCGAGCACCCTCAAGTTTGGCGTTTTCAGTACTGGGAATGGGTCACCAATGCCTTGCTGGCAGATGATCTCGTACCACTCGTCGAGGAAACACCCGATTCCAATCCCAAATGGGAAGGGAATGGCGACGCCACCACATGTTTGGGCGCAATTACCCTTCGCCAGAGGAGCAGCTAGTGATGCTCCTTCATGAAGCAAAAGCGATCCTAGAAGCAGAAGAATCTGTAACATTTTTGTTCCTACTTCTCTTGCCAGGAGATCGTGGATGTGTTCGACGAGTGAACAGGAGGCGCGGTTACTTATTCCCCTTTATCTTCTGTTGTCGTCAACCCTAGCATATCCTTGAACGCTTCCCCTAGCAAAATTGCCAAAGCTTCAGATCCTTCCTGGAGTAAAAAAAATCCTCCGCCGAAGTAGTTGTTTCGATCAAGTTTGCTCTGATGGAGATGGCGGCGTATTGTGTTTCAGTCTCAGCTGAGGATATAAGAACCAGATTAAATATAAAAAAAATGTCAAATTATTTCTCCATAATGAGGATGTAAATGAAATCGAATTTATTAGGAAAGAAATCCCAATATCAAACTTTCCTATTTCAATTAGAACTTGAAGGAATATTCGCATGATATGAAGATATAGAGACGAGTTTTTGGTCTTTGGGGAAGTCTCCGTTGGTCAAGAAAAGTGCAATTTGACAATCCAAGATTTGATCGTGTGAAAAAAAAAATGTTGGACTTCTTAGAAAGCATTCCGTGGACAAGCCATTATACAATCCTTCAAGCCACACAATAAAGGGATTTTCATATACCGCACGGTAGGTGTGTCAATAACCGAATCAAAAATCAATTCGAACAATTTTATAATTTTTCGATTCGATTCGATTCGATTGGAATGATGAAAATAATTCGTTCCTTTTTTTTTTCGGTTCAGATTATTACGGTCCGGCAGAACCGCACCAAAAAATGTCAAAAATCATCCTCCACATTTTTGCCACTCCCATCATTCGCTCGGCTCCACCAAAACCAAAACCGTCATTAATTCTGATTCGATCTGGATCTGGAAACTTACTCCTCCACCGCGTCCAGGCACACCACCGCTAGGTACAGGTGGGGCCCAACGTCACCACTGTTGGGAAATTAATCCAGAGACAGCAAACTGTTTGTTGTAATCAGAATATCAATGCAAAAAGATGATGACAACTGAATAAACTTACAATTCTTTGAGAAGATAAAAATAGGATGTCACTTAAAAATCACACAAGATTGAGGTGAGGTACGGATGTCCGAATCTCCTTAAGGCGATTAGTTCCTGCCAATGGTGCTCCGCAGATTCGCGAACTATGCCTCCCAAGATACAACACCTCGAACCTGTTTGGATTAGCACTATGCAAACAGGACTCAGTCGAACCGTTCAATTGAACCAGCACACTCAGAAGAATCGGAAAAGTAGAATAGAATTTTTTTCTTTTCTGAAGAACCCCGAAAAACCCATTTGAAGCTCTATGTTCTTATTTATTTATAGAGCTTTCAAGTTCATGTACAGAAACGATACATGAATTAAATGAATACATGTATCCAAGAAGAAATTCATGAATTCAGGAGATACGTGAATCCAAGAGATTCATGAATTCAAAAGATACGTGTATCCGAGAGATTCATGAATTCAAGAGATACGTGTATACAAGAGATTCATGAATTCCGAAGATACGTGAATCCAAGAGATTCATGAATTCAATAAATATAGATACGTGAACAGAAAATACGTATCTTGATTTGTTTGCATTCGTTGATCCATTAACCATATATATAACAATCCCCCACATTAATGGATCAACAAAACATTTTTGACTCGAAGGAATCTGAGTATACCTATTGAAATACACCGCATCAAGATAGGTAGCTTTCGCTTTGAACCTTCTTTAGTGAAAGCCTATCGGACTTACTTAACTAGTCGATGGACTAAGCCTTGAATCGCCAGTTGTTTGTGTAAGCCTAGACAATAAACCTCACACGGAGTATTTCCAATTCAAGATTGGTTCTCGGTTGTGTTCGTTCTTTCGGCCCTGAACCTCTCGGGATTCATGCGTGCTTTAGAAAATCTAGCCTTAAAAGATTTTCATAGA